>PPJW02000027.1:0-190369 GCA_003705905.2 Lipomyces sp. NRRL Y-11553 | reverse complement strand
TGAGCAGCAGTGGCTCAGGGGACCGCAGGCGCCGTGTGTGCTTTGTGGGATTCCCGGTCAGAACCTGCCGGACCACCTGTTCTTTCGGTGCTCGGTCTCCCACCACATCTGGGGTGTCGTGGCCGAGCATCTGCACATTATGCGTCCTCCGCCGCTGGCGGCTGAGACTCTAGTTCTCGTGCGACCGCCGGTTGCCTTCGCCCATGTCATGCTCTATGTGCACCTGGTGTGGGGATCGTATCGGCGTCGTGTTCATCGAGATGGGCCGCCGCCCATCTTACGTACGGTACAATGGGGCAGTCTGATCCGCCGCTCCTTAAGGTACCAGCAGTACGAGGAGCCCTGGGAATGAGGGCTCTCCGGCTGTTCTAGGATCAGTCTCACGTTCTTTTCTTCTTTTTTCGGGTCTTTACCCGTTCGGCCTTCTTTTTCTTGGGTTTTCTTTAGGTTTTTAGTTCGTTCGTTCATGTACATCGGCGCATGCCACTGAGCTACGCGGTGTTCATGTCCCTCTTTCTATGGCCGTCTGGTTGTCGGCGGCTGTTTGTCGTTTGTTGTTTCGTTGGTTTTCGGGCTTGTTGTATGTACATATAACAATAGAACCGCCCTTTCCAAAAAAAAAAAAAAAACCGCTGGGTGACGTCATTCATTCACTTTTCGCCTCAACCGTCTCTTCGGGCGCAGGTGTAAATAGGAAATAGAAGAATGACATTAAATAAAGTAATTGCAATAAAGATCTTGTGCGTTCCGATCTGTCGGTCAATGTATTTATTGGATTGAGATACTCTACTTTGAGGGACAAATTTGAGCCGCATTGCCACACTCTCGAGCCCTGAAATATATATATTTTTTTTAGCGATGGCAACTTACGTGATAACGCAGTGTACAAATTAATCTAGCCTATATCCCACCTTGGTTGCTCGAATGATGCAATTTACTTCACTATTCGATATTTTATATACACACTATTAAATAGCCTATTCTCATCATGCCATTTCTTCCAGACGCCAACAGTTCAGATATTTTCCAGCCACTGGGCTCGACAGTCGAAGCCATTGATAGTGTTCCGGACACTGCTGACCGTGACCAAGACTCAGAAAATACTCAGGAAAACGCCGAGCCACAAGTGGTTCAAGAAATCGAATCTTTGTGTATGAATTGCCATGAAAATGGTACAACCCGGTTACTCCTTACCAGTATCCCATACTTCAGAGAAGTCGTCCTGATGTCATTTTTCTGCCCTCATTGTGGATTCCGCAACTCAGAAATTCAGCCAGCCAGTGAGATTCAAGAGAAGGGATCGAGGTATCAATTTCTGGTCGAGTCGAAGGAAGATCTTAATAGGCAGGTTGTGAAGTCAGAATCATGTGATTGTACCTTCCCTACAATTTCATTGGAAATTCCACATCAGCGAGGACAACTGACTACCATCGAAGGTCTATTGACCGAAGTTGTGGAAGACTTATCTCAAAGCCAGCCTGTTCGAAAGCATACTGACCCGGAGTCATATGACAAAATTGAGGCCGTTCTGGTCAAGATCCAGGAAATGATTGATGGCCAAGCTTTCCCATTTGAAATTTCACTTGACGATGCCGCTGGAAATAGTTGGATTGAGTTGTCGCCAGGCGAGTCTCATGAGAAATGGTCAAAGACAGAGTATTTCAGGACGCTTGAACAGAACCGAGCATTGGGTCTAGTCAACGCTGATGAAGCCGATGAAGAGGATGCACAAGAACGAGAGCAAGAAGAAGCTGATTCAGCCCAAACGCCTCCGATATCTAATGACGAAGTTCATACTTTCCAGGCGACGTGCCCCAGCTGCTTGAGACGATGCGACACTCATATGAAGGTGGTTGATATTCCGCATTTCAAGGAAGTGGTTATTATGAGCACTGTGTGTGATAAATGCGGCTACAAAAGTAATGAAGTCAAGACGGGCGGTGAGATTCCGCCAAAGGGAAAGCGAATTACTCTGAAAGTTGACGATCCTGAGGATATGGCTAGAGACATTTTGAAGGTAATTAGTGTACTTCCGATTGGTTACGCAAATGGCTGACTGATCATTCAGAGCGAGACTTGCGCTCTCACCATTCCTGAACTGAACTTGGACCTCACGGCTGGTACTCTGGGCGGACGGTTCACTACCCTTGAAGGTCTGTTACGAGAAGTTTACGAACAACTTGACACGAGAGTTTTCAATGAGACGTCCGATAGCATGGATCCTGAACGTGTCGAGCGATGGACAAGTTTTTTGCAAGGTCTTCAAGATGCAATCGAAGGCAAACACACGTTCACTGTCATCTTGGACGATCCGCTGGCAGGGAGTTACTTGCAAAATATTTACGCGCCCGACCCCGATCCTAATATGACAATCGAGGAAGTCGAAAGAACCGACGAGGTGAGTGTTTATTTGTGTGGGGAGTGGTAGGATGAATATAGTTAACAGTTATTTCATAGCAAAACGAAGATCTTGGTCTTAACGATCTTAGTATCTAGAGAATTAAGGAGTATAATATGTATATGTAGTAGATGTTGTATATAGAGCGGGAGAAATATGTTTTGGCGGTACAGGTGGTGTTACAAAATCTTTTCTTCTAATAAATCAATGGTTATTTTACGATAACTTAGGTCAATTGACCTCTCCATGACTTGAATGAGATGAAATACAATTGCAGTTATGATGCTCCCTGAATGCCTAGTGTGTTTTAGCTTTTAAAAAATCCGCTACTCTTCCCGGTCTAATCTATGCAACAGATACTCCACCTCAACCTCCTTGGTTAGCGGAATGACCCAATTCTCATAGATAGCAACTACAGCGTCTGCATCAACCTTCTGGTTGCTTGGACTGGATAGCAAATTTGGATCAATCCCGTATGTTTCCGCTTTCTTCTTCAGGCGTGCAAGAACCTGCTTTTCAACCGCACTATTGGTAATTGCCGCCTCGAGGCCAGCTCTATCCTTCGCTTTGATCAAGGCAGTTATCTCCTCTCGCTCCATACGGAATTTTGATTCTGCTACGAAACGGCCTGTGCGAACATGTGGTCAGCACATTGCCTGATGGCGTCAACTCGCATGGCCCTACATACCAAAGTGTATTCTGCGAGAAAGTGACCTTAGGCACTCAACATCGCACAACGAGCTGCTACCGAGATTCTCTTTTTGTTCACCATCTGCGCATACTGATGGGACGATATCGTTCACATAAAACGCTTTTATGCGATCATTCACGCTTACTTTGTTGGGATGAGGGAACAAAACCGGAGGGTAAGATATCGGTGGTAATATAGGCTCCGGCAGGTCATCAGGGAAAAATGGCACCTCGTCGGGAGATTGATAACGTCGCACTTTTGCTATTGAACAATTACCAAGTTGTTACATTATTGAGGTGGCCAAATACATGTCGACTAACCGTGAACAATTTCTTCTTCTCGAAGAATCCAGTCGACGAATGATCCGTCGAAACCAGGAATGCGGATGCCGCCATTTTCGTAACTCGAAGGCTGTCGAGGAAACTTGGCCCTTTCAATTAAGTTAAATACAATCGTATCCTCCATTCTGATCAATGCCGCCCTAATATTGGTAATATCCATTACTGTATCTGGGCTTAGGAAATCCATTCTATTGCTGGGTTTTGGAGGGATAGCCTGTCTCTATGCCCAGATGCCGAAAGTGATGACTTTTTTGGTATGCAAACGATTGACCTAGATGGTCACTGTGGATATGCTTAACTATGCAATAATGCTGATGATGTTGGTTGCACTCAGTGTGACAGACTGGTGAACGAGAGACAAGGAAGCCGAGTTTTAAACTGCAACGAACGTAGTTAAAAGCCGCGCGATAGAACCCATGCGGCTCGTAGATTGGAGAGCCTCTCATTCACATATCAAAATCAGACTCTCGCTGATTGAGTTACAAATGGAGAAAGTGTATCCTTGGATTGACTAAACGTGCAATTCCCTGTATGGACTCAAACGTCCATCCAAGAGTATGGTTAATATCGCGTTCGAAGGCTGTTGCCATGGCGAGCTGGACAAAATATACAGATCGCTTGCGAAACTGAGTGTTCCGATCGATCTACTGATTATTGCAGGAGATTTCCAGGTATGGGAAGGCGTCGAATGGTTGCTTATCGTCGAAAATTTTAACATTATTGTGCAGGCGGTTAGAAACTCGAGGGATCTAAAATGTATGGCGGTTCCCGCTAAGTACCAGCAGCTGGGCGACTTTCATTCTTATTACTCGGGTCAAAAAGTGGCACCAATAACCACCATATTTATTGGAGGAAACCACGAGGCTAGCAATTATTTGTGGGAGCTATACTATGGTGGTTGGGTGGCTCCCAATATTTATTACATGGGTGCCAGCGTTGTGCTGAATTTCTGTGGAGTTCGAATTGGAGGCTTATCTGGAATATGGAAGGAAGGTGACTACCATAAGGGCCACTTTGAGAGAGTGCCGTATACAGAAGGCACAAAAAGATCTATTTATCACGTTCGACAATATGACGTCCTGAAACTATATCAAATATCTGAGCCAGTTGATATCGTGGTTTCGCATGACTGGCCAGCAGGAGTCGAGCATTTTGGACGACTGAATGAGCTCTTGACCAAGAAAAAATTCTTGAAATCAGATATCGATAATAAAGCTTTAGGTTCTCCTCCGGCAATGAGACTGCTGGAGCGAATTCGACCACGGTTTTGGCTAAGTGCTCATCTACACGTGAAGTATACAGCAATTGTGAAGCACAAGCCGACTGACCAGCGAACCAGCGTGAGCACGGATAAAACAAGTCGGCTGACACAGTATTTTGTCCGAAACTCTGCTATGCCCAATGGTGGACAAAATGCAAATGGGAATGCCGACGAAAGAGGGATTGGCGTTGATGAATGTGTTATCAATGAGGATGAAATCAACTTAGATATTTTCAGTGGGCAAGAAGGAAGTAATTCCCCAGACGGACAGGTTTTGGTGGAAGATCGCGATGACGATCTTGCAACTGATATCCCCAGTCAACAACTATCAAAATCGTTGGGTGAACAGGCAGAGCCGACCGAATCTTCATCCCACGTATTCGAGAATGAACAGGTCACAAGTCGTGAATACATCACCGATGAAGGAGATAATGGCTTTCCTGAAACTCGTTTTTTAGCCCTCGATAAGTGCCTTCCAAGGCGGGAGTTTTTGCAAGTCATTCGAGTTCCAACGCGAGAGCATGTTGGCGCACATCGAATATGCTACGACCCAGAATGGCTTGCTATTACAAAAGCTACGGAACCGTACATGAGTCTAGACCAATCCCAAACAAATTTTTTTGCTACGGCTAGTGAGCAGGAAGCGTTGAAAGAGAGTATTCGTCAAGCTCGAGAGTGGGTTCAGAAGTATGTGGTAGAAGTAGGGAAGCTGGAAATACCGAGTAATTTTATTGCAACGGCTCCTTGCCGCCAAGCTGACGATTTTTCTACGAGTCAATTTCAGCGTATGTATGAGTGTGCTATTAATAGAGATCGTAAACTAACGCTTACCACAACAGCCGTCGAGTATAACAATACCCAAACACAAGACTTCTGTGATTTACTGGGAATTCCAAATCGAATATGGAGGGAGTAAAGGACGTCTGACGGATAGGCAGCGATACGGACTTTCAATATGTAAATTTATGTACATAAATATGAATATTTATCAGAACTGAAATCTTCACCAATACTCCTTCCTGTACCAAAGAAATTATAGCTTCGGAAACCTATGCTACCTTGCCAATTTCATAATATCCGTCAATTTCATCTCGCTAACCTGCTTTTCCGATCTTTCCGCCTTAGCCTTAGCTAGCATCTGTTGCAGTGAATTCTGCTTTCTCATTTTTTGTCTCTTTCTGCTAGACGCACTAGTCGATAATTTCGTGGAGCTTGGTGGATCATTGACAGGAGTATGAACCCCAAAAGTGCTACCTCCTTTCTGCGGTGTCGATACCGGAGTCTGTATATCGACTTGCGGAATATTTTTCTGAGACCCTTGACTGGAACTAGGGATCGAGAACCTTGTGACGTTCCCGCAGGTTAAACATAAGTAACAGAGGACTTTATTGCGATGTTCCCTACTACTGCCGTCTTTAACGGTTCGATTATCCCTCGGTGAAACATTATTGCTTGTAGATTTTGAAGAATCGGCGCTTATAACGTCTTGCTCGAAATGATCTTTCGCGCTCTTGGCCGTTTGTCTCTGCCGCTTATCCTTGCGCTTTGCTGGCAACGTTGAGTTCCTTTTATGGGAATTTTGCAACAAAACCTGCAGATTGTAGCCGGGAATCCAGACTGTATCACATGCTGCACAGGCCGAACGCGCTAATTGACTCGGAAGACTTATATCTTTAGTATTTGCTCTCTGAATAAATCTGCCGTAGAGATGGGTCGCAATTGCTGGCGATTGGCGGATAAGTGCGTGCGCTGAAGTTTGCAAGTGCAAAATTGTGGCCGTGTCTGATACCGACATTTTCACAGCTACTTATCATATTTCATCTGAGTTATATGAGACCAAAAACATCCACCACACCTTAGCAGCTATCATTAGTCTGCTTAGCCTGGTTCAAATGTACAGCGACGGTGACTTACTTCAAAAGTAAGTACCCGAATAATCCTCTGTGTTTAGGGTAACATCCCCGGGTCCCGAGAAACTTTAAGTCCTTTCATTAAGTGGGCAAATTATAAGTTAACAAATTCCGAATAACTAACCAGATACGTGGTAATCATCTACATGTCCACTCGCGTTCAAAATTCTATCTCTATTGCTATGTAAGAGAAGAATTCTGCCGCAAGTAAATATCAACGTTGGAATCAACGCCAATCATAATCAATCTATGGGAGTCGTTTACCACTTTGATCACACCTGATAACGACGTGCGCGTGGAGATAAATTCCCAATCTTTGCAGCATATAACTCCAGTTGCCGTTTGTAAGTCTTCAAGCATGGCTCTGAGTTACACTAAATAGCGCAAATGCAGTGGCGATATAATCACCATGAGACATTAACTGATGCAGATGATATCAATCATCAGACTTTTATTTATTACTCCCGACTCTTCATCCATTTTCTTAAATACAATGTACATCTATGCCGATTTCGTCGCCTTTCTGGCCAAAAGACTCTCTCTGTCCTTGTCCAGCTTTAACTTCGTGATGACAACCTTAGATGGGTGGACACCGACGGGAACCGAGGAACCGTCGACCTTGTCCTTGGTCAATTTTTCAACCTGAATGATATACTTCAAACGATAAACCTGAGTGACTTTTCCCTCTTTACCCTTGTAAGAACCCCGAACGACGGAGATTTCGTCATCTTTGCGAATTGGGAGCGATCGGACCTTGTAAATGTCAATATTTGAAATAATTCCCGAACTATCCACCATCCAAAGTCCAGGACAATGTCACAGATATCACGAACCTTGTACTTTTCTCGGAGCTCTTTTGATAGCGGCGCAGACATTATTACTCGCTTAGCCGAAGAGGGAGCCGCGAAGTGCGCCTTTCGCGACTTGCTGCGGGAGGACGAGACATCTAGAATCTTCATTAACACCAGTATCCTTGAATTGTTCAAGCCGACCCCCAGCAGTATATTAAAGCCTATACTCACCCTTGGAAAATTTCATTGTGACTATGTGTTGTGGTATCAAATGTCTTCCGTAGAACTACTGCTCGACTGAGATCAAGTCCTTCAACCTATCTCAACTCGAGCTTGGGATGATGATTGACGTTGTGTTGATGGTGGTGAATTAACCAGCGCACCAATTTTGATGTAGCAGTCACGCAACCCACTAATAAAACCCTCATGAACCGGCATTAGGGTACACTAACACAAACACCTTAATTTTGTAATCAGATAACTACGCGTCACGCTATTGCAGAAACAAACTAACTAGCTTAATTAACTTGAGACGCGAGCATTGGGCCAGTATCAAAATTTGTATTTAAAAAAAACCTATAGCGTTCGATTATTTCTTAAAAATTAACGGGAATGGGCCATGAAAGAGTCGGCGCCGGCGAATTGCTTTTTGTTAATAACAAACAGCCGCACGTGATGGTCATTTGTCGCTGATTCCGGAAACTCGCGGTATTGCAAGTCAAACGAACAGCCGAACGAAACAGCCGACTTTCGACACTTTGATTGATATAAATGATATGCCACGCACTCCGTAATATCGATATTCCTGATAAGCCATAGTATTAGGACGCGGCAGATCAGCTTTGTGGTTTTGTTTCGATTCAGGACAGTGATAGGAGTATAAGTCCTCTAGACGCGTTAGGACGCTCGATTCAAGTGATGCTAGATGTCTTATAATGCGCATATACAAGGCCATCCTGGCCAAGTATCAGGTACTGATGGCTATTCTACAAGTCCATCAGTGTTACCATCAACTATTACATCTACGGCGGACATGAAACCAGACGAGAAGCGAATTCTTATTCGAAATATGCTGGTTAAAGCTGAGCACATTCTATCTGGCGCAAAGAAACTTGATCCTATAATTTTCGCGGAGGAGGTGCAGCTTCCTTCTATTATTAATGGCGATTATGGATGGTCGATTAGTTCTCCAACAAATCGGCACCCTGTCATGGCTTACCCCGCAGCCCCATGGAACGCGATTCGAAATCCAAGAGTGCCGGTGCCCTCGCAACCAGTTCCCGGTACAATTTACCGACCTACGGAATTAGGGGGTGGCCAGGGTGCGCATGCCGACCCTGGTCTAGCAGTTTTAACGGAGCGACGGCCTGGAAAATCAACCGCCATGCCACCACAACTACGTGGGCCGAATACTGAGGTTGTGACTTCGCCAATGGACCATGCGCGACAGACAATGCCAAATGACATCGCAATCTTTCCAGACGGGCTGAGCGGCGCTGAGAAAAGTTGTCAGCTGCCGGAAGCGGTGTCGCAACCGCCTCATCAGAATCTGCAGCAGCAGCAACAATACCATATACTACTACAGCAGCAACAACAACTGCAACAACTACAACTACAAGAACAACTGCGACACCAACAACTGCAACAGCAACAACTGCAACAGCAACAACTGCGACAGCAACAACTGCGACAGCAACAACTGCAACAGCAACAGCTGCAACAGCAACAGCAACTACTGCAACAGCAACTACTGCAACAGCAGCAACAGCAGCAACAGCAGCAACAGCAGCAACAGCAGCAACAGCAGCAACAGCAACGGCCTCACCAACATCAACTGCATCAGCAGGAACAACAAGAACAACTGCAGCAACAGCAACAACAGCCGCAGCAGGAGCACGAACAAGATCAGGGACGACAGGGACAACAGATGCAACAGCACCGGCAACACCTCGAGCAATCACCGAACGAGCAGACTCAGAAACAGCAAGGCCGACAGTATGTCCCAAGTCCATCACCATCACAACGACAGCGCGCCATCAGGCCACTGCCGTCATCGCAAAAGGCTCCACCATCGACATTGGGACCTCAAGTCGAAGCGTCAGTCGATCAAAGTTCGGCGCATAGAATAGTCAGTCTCTCGCCGATTCCTGCTTCTAAGCAGACTACCAGGACATCTGCACAAGGGATGAACCACCTCACAGGGACCGGGTTGTCGGATGGAATGTCAATGGCCGAACTTTTTACCCTTAAACAATTTGCCGAGGAACAGTTGCGGCTGCATCGAGCCCGCCTACTGTCCGAGGTAAACCTAACGCCGCGTGAGATCGAAGATGCTCAGAGTAATGTGCAAACCTTTCCAATATTGATCAATGCCATAAGGATCAGGCAATCCGAATTGGTTCAGCGAGGTGACGCTAGTATCAGTGAACCTGATAATACTCGAGTTAAAGAACCAAGCCAATTTCCGCGTTCTTCCGCGCAGGTTCCTATTACGACAAACCGGGTCGGTGACGTCCCGTCATACATCGCGATGAATGCTAGAGGACAAGACAAGAAGGAGGCTCGCAAATTGAAGCTGCCGCTATTGCCCACGGAAGAAAATTATACTCATATGAAACTAGACCACATCGCAGAAAATGTACTTATTGCATTGGGTCGGCATCCTACGAAAGAGCCGTTAAATCAGTCATTTGTGCCGCTCGGAATTGCTGGATATATTACAAAACGGATGAATCTGAAGCGATTACCGGAGAAAATGGATTGGGATAGCTACGATCCGCCGGGAACATTCCCGCAACAGCTTCATGGGAATGCTGATGAAGATGTTAACAGCGGCGGGGTTATTGAAACTTCGGGAGGTCCTGAGTCTGTCAATCACAGTGTGGTGGATCTTGCCGACAGTCCCGATGTTCTGGATAGACGATCAGATCCAGAAGCCGACAAGATAATTCAGAGTACGAGCGAGGGCGATCGTGGTGAGCCGATGGAGGGTGTGGAAATTGCACCGAGCGCAAGCAATGGCATAGAATCAATTCAAGATTCGGAAGGTATTCCTTGACTCTGTCAAATTTGTGTGGCGCTGTAATACTAAATATTTGGTGCTTAGGTATCGGATATTCCCGTATCGATGCGCCGCAGCCGATGGAAACTGACTCTCCAACCTGTGCCCGAGAAACTGCAGCGACTCAAGCTGCCGAGCCTCGGAGTGAACAAATGACAAAGGCTGATGAAGAGAAAGCCCTCGGAACTCTCTGCCATCAAGAGGGGACATATGTGCCTGGGTCAACCGCGTCTGGAAAACCATCAGTTTGTTCGAGTAAAAACGCTCATAATGTTGTATCTTTGGTGAAATCAAATTTTCAGGAATTGAAGGAATCGCTGCCAACTAGTCAAGCAGAGCTGCCAGTTGTTATTGACGACGATATTACGACTCTACGACCCTTAGAGGGGGATCAGTCGTCGATAACACTGCAGCGCACGAATATCAGGAGCACATCTAAGTCACCTTCGGTGGCGACTCCGCAGCAAATATCGTCAGGTGTGAAAGAGGGTGTCACAGCCACGATAAACCTTGATAATCCTATTCCACATGTGCCGCTTGTCAACAAGGTTGCATCTCAGCCAGAGGAAGTCGACAAGGTTCCTAGTCAATTTCCAATCCTGCTTCCAGGGCCAACACGACCGACGGAATCCAGCGAACCTGTGAGAGCCACTAGTCAAGCAGATCTGTCAATGCCGTCCACTATTTCGACCCAGAGCAATTCTCTTCATATACATGATAATCTCGCACTCACTGACGAACATCGGCCATTGCAAGTCACCGAATTCCTATCTGAAAGTAGGCCGGGCTACCGAGTCTATAACTGCGGATGGCATTGCGTCCGGTCTGGCAGGCAAGACATTTGTGCGCAACTGCACAACATTGCTGCATTGAAGGCACATGTGTTCAAGAGACATCGTGGCGGATTGGATGTACGCGGTTACCAATGTCTGTGGGACAACTGCCACGACAAAAACAATGAGCACATGCGGTTTGAGAGTGTTGGTGACTTTGATCAGCATATGCTTGAAAAGCATATTCAACCAATCGAGGCCTCATTCGGCCCAGGTCCTAGTGTTGCTGAGGAATTAAAAACATGGCCTGAGACGTTGGCACGGAATACCAGTTCGCTGCTTACGCCCTTGGCTATACCGATGGGTGAATTGAGGGCTAATGCTAGGAAGAAACAACTCAGTCGAGGGACTGCAGCGAACGGGCGTGCGAAGCTGCCGCGGCAGCTCAAAGCAGCCATAAACAGCCTCAAGACTTATGGGGCGGGATGGTCACCCGAGGTGGATGGTCACGCTGACGGAGAAGTGCCGTCTAGGCAAGATAACCAAGCTGACGATCGCGCGAATATTCCAAGAGGTAACTTGGGGTTGTACTATAGCTACCAACCATAGATTGCAGCTAATTTTTTTGTTTTAATATTATTTGTAAGATTAGGTTGTATTGTACTTTTAGCAGGGGCTTTCACAAAGCATGAGGGGCAGGATGGTGTTATAATTCTCTAGGTGGTGGGAAATTCATTTATTTAGGTCAACGCGAAATACAAAAGTTAAAGTAGTGCGACGCGTCCCTGCCGACGCGTCAATAAAGTTTGGCAAAACCCTAACTTTATGACCGAAATAGTCTAGATATCAACGCGTCATTTTGCATCTTCAGTTCCATTGTTTAGCTGTGGGAAATAGCCAACCCGTATACTCTATTGTCAGATTTTTGGATAGCACAAAGTCTCTGTGGTTTAGATTGACCTTATGTTTTCTTCGCCGTCGCATCCAAATTACCTTACTAGCACGATCCCAGCAGCCGAATCACTGTCTTCACCGGATGGGCAAACCGAAACCACATCTCCAAATGGCACAATCGACAATGGCAGCAACAGAAGACGGCGACGACAGAAGACGCTGCCCGTGGACAGAGCACCAATGACACCATTAGGTGATATTACAGAGTCTTCGTTTCTGAACGCGAAAAATTCTATCGGGCAATCCAATCTTCCCAACCAGCTGCTTACTCCCGAGACCACGCCACCTATAAAGCGAATTAAAAAGGCGCCACCAGCGAAGGACCGGTTATTCCAGGAAGGTTGGCGCTCGACGACGTCGTCGTCGTCGTCGTCGTCGTCGCTAATATCAGCTACAATACTTCAGCCCAGCACAGTAGAGAGACCGCTGTCGTTGCCTCGACGATTATTCGTCAGAGAGCTTACACTAGCATGTTCTGCATCCAGTCGGTTCTACTCTCGAGTTGACTTGTGCAAATATGAATTACAAACATATTGCTCCACCGCTACGCATGATACGTATATGATCCAAGAATCGACCGGGTTACGGCAAAGTATTCCGTTCTCGGTGACGAGTTGTCGACAACATTCAATCAGCGCAGTCGGCGGTGAAGATGGTGTTGTTCACGTTCTCGATACCGACGTGCAGAAGGCTTTTCGTAAGTAAATATATTATCTAGAGTTTTACATTAGATTGAACTAAGATCGTATAACCTTGCAGAGCAACCGATAATGAAATTGGCCTGCCACGATAACGCAATCTTCGACCTATCATTCTCGCCTACAGACACACATCTCGCTACAGCATCAGGCGATCAGACTGCCCGAATCTTTGACCTTGAGAGACAACAGTGCACGTCGATTTTGCGTCCATGCGAGGGACACTCACTCAAGCAAGTCAAATTTCTGGACACGCCTACGTCACGTAATCCTGCCGTGGTCGCGACCTCAACAAGAGGGGGCACGATTTCGTTGTTCGATACCCGGATCGGAACCGATTTTTCGGCCGAAAGTCTTCCTGTCGCGCAAATAATGCGGGCGCAGAATCCGGAGAAAGGTCGACGGGCCACCAAATCGACCCAGGCAAAAAGTGTGACCGCTCTGGCGTTCCTTGACGAGAATAGGCTTTTGAGCGCCGGAGAAGCGAGCGGATCCATCAGAGTGTGGGATCTTCGCAAGTGCAGTTTGGAGAAAAAGTATGTCCAGCCGGCTTCATATACGGTTGGTGGGGACAAAGACCATGGCGTGACGTCTATCGCTGTGGATTATAATGGTGCGAGGGTATGGACATTGAGTAAGAGCGGTGCATTGTTTGGTTATCCGTTTGGTCGGATGGATGGGTGTGAGCCGATGGAGTGCATTCGGGATCCACGGTTGAAGGTTGATTCGTTTTATGTGAAGCTGAGTGTTGCGAGCGAACAAGCAGTGCACAAGGCAGGACTAAATGGTTTATATATCGCATGTGGAAGCTCTGAGAATGTCGTTGTGGTAGTACCGGTGTCGAGACGAGGATGCGGTGATTTGACGTACATGCAGCCGACGACGCCACGAACAGGGTCAAAAGACGACGTATTGCCAAGACAACGGAGGGTAGCGGCCAGTTTAGTTAATGGACATTCTAAGGAGGTAACAGGTGTTAGCTGGACATGTGATGGCGAGATCATAAGTATAGGCGACGACATGCTCGTGCGACGGTGGAAGCCCCATCGAGACCCTTCGATTTCGGAACGGATTCGGCAAGCCATGAGACCTCGGATGGACAGAAACGAAATCATTCCCGAGGACGAGATGGATGGGTTTGCCGAGTATGAGATGTAAAAAAAGTGAAAGTAAATAAATAGTTTCTATAATACAACATATATACTACAAGCCGTAAATGCGTCTAGCGTTTTCTCTCGTAATGACAAGTACCTCTTCGGCTTTAACCTCCTGGCCCATGGCCGACAACAGTTCGGCCACTCTAACAGCTGTATACGGAATCATGCCGGAGTGGGAAACACTGAATACTGGTTTCTTCTTGGGTTGACAAGTTGCTGGAATCATAAACGGACTATCGGTTTCGAGCACGATTCTCGGGAGCAAGTCCCGGCCACCGGTCATGAGCAACTCGGTCGTGGTTTTGAGAGATTGGAACGTGATGACACCGGTTATGCCGATCACGCAGTTTGGAAATTCGGACAGAAGCGTGCGAGCCATGCCTGCCGAATCTGTGAAGCAGTGGACGTGCATCCTGTGGTTTCGTGGCAGATGAGCTCGTAATATCTCCAACGTGTCTGCTTCTGCCTCGCGGGTGTGTACGACGAGAGGTTTATTGAGTAAGACTGCCAACTCGATTTGTCTAGCAAATACTTTGCGTTGGATCTCGTGGGGTGACTGGGATTTCTTGTAGTCCTATCGTGCTTGACAATTAGGCCCACTGATGCCCACAACTACTCGGCACAAAATTACTTACAAGACCACATTCGCCTACAGCGACACATCTCGGATGTGACCACGCCCGCACCATCTCGGCTTCGACGTGGTCATCGTAAAGTTTGGCAGAATGAGGATGACAGCCCATTGTGAAGTAATATTCTCCGGCCCATGTACTTGCGGCCCAGGATTCCTTGTCGGCAAGCATCTCCCACTCGTTATTGATCGGAATATCGCAATACACATCGACAACAGCTTCAACTTCGGGCGAAAAAAAAGTGGATGCCATTAACGGCACGGATGATATAAGTTTTGTCTCGTCGTCGTTTGCAAATGATGACTGCTTGCTGATTGCCATATCGAGCGTCGTGCGCAGGTGGCAGTGAGTATCAATGAACGGCGAGTTTGGGATCAGACTCGGCATGTAATGCTCCTTCATGCCCAAATGACGAGGTGTCGACCGTCCGCCAGACTCGGCATTGCGCATCTTTGTTGGATTTCGGCTGCTGGTCGTCGCCCGCGCTCTTTTGTTGGCCGTATGTAGCAGCCGCGCCGACGACGGTCCGGTAAAGTCAGCTTTCACGTAATGAAAACGGGAAATGATACTACTAAATTGGCAGTTCACTGTCTTAATCACGGGCCGTAGTAACATGTGTCGATTATTTGTAAGTTGCACATTTGGATCTTGCCGATTTTCGAGGCCATGTTTGCGGAGACTGGCTTCAGGGGGAAACGATAAACCTAAAACCGAATGCACCATCCTCTATTAATTACGAGAGGCCAGAAATCCATTAACTATCCATGACAAGAACAACAAAAAAATTAGAAAAGCCATTTATAGTCCGTACTTTTAGGATATCACAAACATTAACACCATATCTATACCCCCGATCACCCATCCAAAAACCATAGCGAAATAAAACACAAGCACCAGTTTATATATATGCCAAAAAAAAAAATAGTTGTCCATGCATGGAATCTCCGTATACAAGCCCAAAACAAAAAAAAATTCATCTAATCTTACAACGGATTCTTATATGCGGTCGAGATGACATCGCTTGATTGGTTAATAAAAGCCATGATTGCCCAACAAGTCAGATTGTTGTGTATTTTGGCCAGCTCCACTGTGTGTCGGAAGCGGACGCAAATGCAGATTTGACTGTCCACTTGATAGCGGTCGTGTCGTGCTCATGTTCATGCCCCCCGATGTAGTAAACGTCGCCGTGGCCCTTGGGTCGGTAGAGAAGTCAAACGACGGGTGGTGCAATTGTTGTGACTGTGTCCCTGGCTGTAACACGGCCGGCGCGGACGAGCTCGGCATGACCGGAGTATTTGTTGTCGCCGGTCCCAATTTCGAGTTTGCAATTGTAGGTTGTGCAGGCGCGAGTAGAGTGGCCATTGACAGTCCAGCGACTGTGGTCGCGGTTGCTGACATGACACTTTTCTTTCTTGTTCTCGACTTTGGGCTGATTTGTGTAATATCCGCTGCTTCCTGCACCGCAGTAGCACCAGCGAGAGAGACCGTAGTCGATGCCTGGTCATCTTGGTCGGTCGGTAAAATGGCTTCTCCATCTCGATCAACCTTAACCAAACGATGCGAATCTTTTCCCCTTCCTTTGATGCCTTTATTTGCGTTCCTATACAAGTCGGCAAAATACAAAAACATCTCGCGATCTTCTTCCGGAATCGCCGATTCGTCGTAATCAGCCGACACGTAAAGTTGGAACTTGACGGCCAACAATGCCAACGTGTTTGAGTGAAACTTGTTTTGATGGGCCTTGAGGTTGCCGAGCTGGGTGAAGGACTTGTTGCAGCCGTCTAATTTGCACGAATACGGTCTATAGTCTTCGTGAATGAGCAGATGCGCACGAACGTTTCCCCGTTGCGCGAACCGTTTGTTGCAGAACTCGCACACATAAGGCTTTTCGCCCGTATGACTTCTCCTATGCGTCTAATCAAAGAAAAGCCGGTCAGCGCCATATACGGTAGCAAAGCTCATAATACAAAAAAAATTTACCCTCAAATTGCCTCTTTGAGAAAATCGCTTTCCGCAATTCGGTACATCACAAACATACGGTCTTGAACCCGTGTGACTTCTGCCATGAATGTCCAAGTGCGTCTTTTGATTAAATACTTTACCACACCCAGGTTCCATGCAAGAGTATTTACCTGCCTTGCCCGTCTTGCCCGTCGTTGTCGTTGGCAAGGCCGACGCGCCTCCACCAGCAACATCGCCATCGCCTGGCGGCAAGAAGTCATTCGAATTCTGTCTGTTTTCGTCATAACTAAAGTATCCATTGTTCGTACTCGACCCGGAGCTTGCTGTCGTTATCAATGCTCCTTGTCGTTCGCGCTCGTGCTCTTTAATGAGTTTCTCTCGGGTTTGGACGATAAGCATGAGATGGTCAACCTGAGTTGATCCCAATTGGGCGCCAGTGCCGTCGTCGAAATTGGTTGGCGATTGTCTGCTTGTCCGACGAGGAGGTTGCAAAGGAATTCGTTGGACAGTCGGCAGATCCTGTCGTGGTGGTGGTGCCGTAATTGCCGAAGAAGTGTTCGACAGTTTTCTGTCGGGCGAACCAGGACGCGATAAATGAGCAGGTAACGGCGGTACAAACGATTGCGAAAGTGGAACGGCCGGGTTCGTGCGTTCCTGATGATGCGCAGCCACAGTCGATGTCGATGTAGTAGGAGTAGTCGTTGTCGTTGTTGGAGGTGGCGGTAGTGGAGGAAATATTCCGGCCGCGGCTGCCAAATATTTTCCTGAATCTAGCGGCAGCATGCCGAGTGATGTCGTGACATCTGCGGTTGAAGATGCCGAGCTAGCGGCCGACGACAACGAGTTTGCGGACGTGACGGATGAGGAGCTCGAATATGTTGTGACTGACGGCCGGAGCTGCTGCTGCTGTTGGTGGTGGCTGTGGTGGGTCGAGTAATGGTGCAAATCCGATGGCGATGGAGGCAAGGTTGAAGACGCAGACGATGGTTGCAATGGTCCCCCGGCCGATCCGGGTGCAGATGTAGGCCCGATCCAGAGCGAGTGCAGGGGAGGCGGTGCCGGCGAGTCGAAATAATCATGCATGCCTTGATACGAGTTTAACTTTGCCGTCAATGTTGTCGGAGGCGTGCCGGCAGCCGAAGGCACGCTTGTCGCGGCCCGCACCATATCATGACTATACCGACTATAAACCGAGTTTGCAGCAAGTGGCGCACTGGTGGGAGTGAGACCGACATTGAGATTCGAAGACGTCGCAGGCGCGTCCAATGGCGATGACGGCGATGATGATAATGGTGGTGTGGCAGTCGCGATTAGTTTTGCAGACTGGTGATGATGATGATGAGTGGGTAACGAGAGCGGTTGCTGCCTGGGAGAGATGGCAGAGAAATGGGGTAATAAAGTTGACTGGTGGGGTTGCGATTGCTGCAGCTGGGGCGCACTACGGAGTGATGATGATTGGGATGGTGGCAGAGTGAACGATGAAGCTGACGGAGGGAAAGGTGTTGTCAAGAGGCCATAGTGAGCATAAATCCCGGAATCAGCTGCAGGAGACGGAAGACTTGGTCCGGCAGAATGGTGGTGGTGGTGCATGGTAGACTGGGTAGTAGCTGTAATTCCCGCCAGTGTCGATCCGCCCGTGGCTGCTGCTGCTGCTGCTGCTGCTGTTGACCAATGCATATCATCGGTCTCAAATCCGGATCCCGAAACAACAGTGCTGCTGGTGGCGGCCGCCTGGTTGGTCATATTCAGCGGCGGCAAATTTGACGACGGCTGGTGCAGGTCTTCGATCTGAGATTGTAGTTGTGTGGTGGCATACTGTGGTTGCCGTTTCTGATGTTGCTGGATTGCGAGCTGGGAATGCGGCGGTGGTTGTAGTAGTTGCGGCTGCCGGAATTGAGTGGATGAGGATTGCAACTGGACTTGTTGTACCTGATGAGCCTGGCCAGGATGCGAGTGCTGCTGCTGCTGTTGATAGCTTGGCATCGACATGGCACTGTTCCCAGAAGCCGGCAGAGACGGATGCGGATGCATAATTGGAATTGTCGCGATCGGCGAGTTGTCGTCTGATGGGGTTGGAGTGGCCGAGGATGACGGGCCCGCGATGAGATGATTATTGTTGGCGTTGCTGGTGTGATGGTGGGGTTGCTGGCTTAAACGCCGCTGGCCATTCGCACCAGCAGCCGCTGCCGCGGCGACGGGGTGCTGCATTTAGTTTTTAGATAAACGATGGTGGGGGGAGCCGTTGGCCGACGAGGAGCTTGGGCAAAAGCTTTACAAACTCGAAGGTGGGGGCGGGTCCCGATCGCGGATGTTTGCGGAGACAAGGAACCTGGAGCAGACCCACAAAGTTGGCTGACGGGGTGGAAGATGATGATGATGGTGGTGAGGTGGGTTGACGGAAGAGATCGCGACCAAAAAAAAAAAAAAGAGCAGCAGCAGGGGCCGGGCTTTGTCGACTTGTTTTATTTCGGCATGAGCAATGGGAAAACTCGCGATGGTGGTGGAGTATAGGTCGGTTGTTCGTCGTTCGTCTTGGTTGTGAGCCGGTTCGTACCAGACACACGGATTTGCTTGTGACTGACTTCTTGCTGGGAATTTTGTGTGAGCCACACACGGTTCGTAACAACTTTCAAACTAAAAATTCCCCCCCCAAATGCTCCCCGCGAATTATTAGGCGAATGGGCATGTCCCGCACGAATATAAAAAGAGAGTCAATACCAATTCATTCTTTACACAAAGGCTTTTTTGTCCATTCGTTTTGGCAAAAGACTATAAATTATTATTAAATTTCTTTTTTACGTGGACCTCTTACCCCCCAGTGTTTTTATTTTATTAATAGATAACTTTAAATTTACTTTATTTTTTACTTATGCAAAGATCAGTGATCGCATCGATTTTTTTCCCCAATCTTAAATTTTAGCCGGGGGGGGAGCACACCTGATTTTTGTGGGCTCCCACAGCCTCCCGCGGGCCCGCGCCCCCCCCAAGCCATTTATTAGTGAGCAAGTTTATTTTGGCCCTAACCCCAATCTGCCGGCAAATGCTATTTATTTCCTTAAGCGCAATTATCAAAAATAGCCACCAAACCTTTCATTTCTCGCTCGCTGGATGATCTCAAAGCTGCAACGAAAAAAACATTCATCATACTAATACAATTTTTATTTTTTTGATCAAAAATTCCAATAACTACACAAAAAAAAAACAACAAATTCATGCCTCCAACGAATCGGCTCCTCTGGCGCTTGCTACATATCCCATACGGCAACTTGAATAATTCCCCCAACTTGAATACCACCACCACCTCCTGTCTGTCGTCTCTTGTCCTTTTTTTTTTTGCAATCCACTGAAGTGATGGGAAAATATAATCAAATAAACGTCGTACATGACACCATATCAAAAAAAAAAAATGGCAACGATGTTTTCACAACACGCAACAAAGTTAATTTTTTTGGCGGCCAGACATATAGGTAATAAAACATGGGATAGAAAAAAAAGTACATAATAAAATACATGTCTCCCACCTAAACGTAACTTGTTGTACCAGAGCTCGGGTTTATTGGTTGGCGACCACATACCGCCAGATTCGTGCCCGGCAGTCGCCACTTCCGGTTGCAAAGAGCTTGTTGGCAGGACTTGGCGCAACCGATATGACCGAATTCCGGTGGCCCTGTAACATCAATTGGGCCTGGGCCGTCCGGGGATCCCAAAACTGCACGCCTCTGTCCTTCGATCCTGACAACACCCACTGTCCATCAGGAGTGAGCGCAACGCTGAGGACAAAGTCCTTGTGACCCGTGAACGTCTTGACACAAACACCGCCCTTGTGCGAGCCGGAAAGCCCCCGGGCGGATTGTAGTTCCCAGAGCTTGATCGTCTTATCAAGTGAGCCCGAAACAAGATCCTTGCCGTTGGGGGCAAACGCAACACTGTAGACAGAATCCTTGTGTCCATCAGGTGCCTCAAGACGCTCGACCAGGAATCCAGACGTGGCATCCCATACTCGAACGCTCTTGTCTAACGAGCCCGCGGCGACAAACCTGCCATCCGGAGAGAACGCAACCGTAGTGACACCGTCCTCTATGCTCAAAGTCAAAACGCATTGCCCAGTCTCCATGTCCCACACCCGGACCGTACGATCTCCGCTGCCGGACGCGATGTGGCGACCATTGCGGGCAAAATCAAGCGAGTAAATGTCCTGCTCATGACCGCTGAAAAGATGCCTGATCGTCTTGGTTTTGATGTCCCAAACCCTAATTTGCTTGTCCTCGGCACCGGTCGCAAGATATCGTCCGTCGGGACTGAAACACACACTGCGAATGTACAGATCGCCTTCCCGTTCGACCGACTCGTCCTGCAGGTGGCATATCTTTTGTCCGTTCTGAACGTCGAAAATCTGGGCAGACCGATTGCAACCAGTTGCAACGTACTTGCCGTCGGCGCTGAACCGGACGCAGCACACGACAGAGTGGTGGTCGAGCGTGTGCAAGAGATCAACGTCAAGAATGCGCGGCGCACGGTCATTATAGATCACAAACCAGTCGTTTGCCTGCTTTTTGTATTCGTTAGGCACACGATCAAAGTCAAGGTCGGCCAGATTGTTGCCAAGGGGCGGTCCTGGGCTGGCCCGGGCGACGTGTGGTGATGTTCTTGTCTCGGCAACTACCCGGGATTGGCCCATCTGGGGAGTAGTAGCAACCGCCTGCGGCGCGTTGTGATAGCCATTGAGATAGCCCGAAGAACCATACGCCTGCTGCGCCTGTGCTTGGGCTTGTGGGGGAATTTGTGGCGGGACCTGGCCGCCAATTCCTGGCTGGATACCAGGAGGCGGGCCTTGCTGAGGAGGAGGTGGAGGCGGAGGCTGTTGCTGGGGCTGCTGGGGTTGCTGTTGCGGTGGCTGTTGCTGCTGGTGCATGTTTTCTTGGGGCGGGGCAAGTGAAGGGCCGGTAGGTCCGGACTGGCCCGACATGATTCCCTGGAATACGCTTGAGGACGAATGACCAAGCGAAGGTGGTGGAACTTGGGATCCCGGAGGTGGCACAGGCGCACCCGGTGCCGGTGGAAGGGTAGCAGGGACATGGGGTCCGCGGGTCTCAAGCTCGCGCTTCAGTCGAGTAATCTCCTCCTCGTAACTTTTGCAAAAGTCAGTCAGTTCATCAACAAACAATCATCACACAACATACTGGTCTTTCATTTTCCTGTGGTTAATTTCGAGCTCGTACACATTTTGTCGGATCTGCTGCATTTCTGCCGCTTGTTGGTTATCTGTGCAGGTGTTAGCAATAAGTCAGGGTAAGGGCACGAGGGGATGGTTGGATTGGGTGCGGCGCAGGCGTTCGTCAGGGGTGCAGGACTTTGACGGTTGGTGCGACACAACGACGACGGCCGGCGGGGGGGCTGGCTGGCGGATGCGGCGGGTGGCCACAAACAAGAAAGAGCAGGGCAAGGGATTCGCAGCACTACCACTGAAACTCTTGATGACCACCCCGGCCCGCATGACGACGACGATAAACGTCAATCGGTCTGGTCATTAAAAGATGCTTGCATGTGTCATGCAAAACAAAACATCGCGTCGTTGTAATCGTCACACGGCCCTGCCTCCCTGGCTTGGCCCGTAGCCATCCCGCGTATGGCAAACCAGCATAACTCGTGAAACAATTGCAATATATAGGAATAAATATAAAATGGGGGACATACATTTGTGGTCAAAGTCATCTTTGTGCATGCGATACAGGCTCGCTTCGTTTGTGACGGTCTCGAATTCCTGCTTGAGTGCCTCGAGCAACTCATTGATGCGCTGTGTGGGCGGGATGATGGCTCGTTGATAGCTCATTGTTGGTGACAAAGAATGTTGTGGTGGCCCTGTTCAAAGAGAGGTCTTTTGTTTTTTTGATGTTATTCGCGCTTGGCGTCAGCGCGCTACTCGCCAGATAAAACTATGGTGGTGAACAGACGACGACGACGAGGAGGAGGAGGAGGAGGACCTTGTTGAGAGGTGGATATAGTAATTGTCGGGACAAAAAAAAGTTGAACCGATAGCCGAGTTAGTCGTCGGGGGGGTTCAGACTAGACAACGGATGAACTGCGATATCAGTAAGCACCGTACGCCATAAAGGATGGATCGATCTTGAAAGAGAAGGCAGAAACGTACAAAGGAATGACCGCAGGAGGACACTGTTAAGGAGTCGAGCACACACACAAGAGTGGGGGGAATAGCGTATAGCAGAGCTCCTGTCCTGTGAGTGGGATGGATAGATGGAATAGTCGATGATGATGACGATGACGATGATGTGGTGGAAGAGGATGAGGAGAGAAGGGGGTCTGGAGAACGATGGTGACGAGAGAAAAAAGCGGCAAGAGTCCGGGAGCACTCAATTTAATCAGGCGAGAGGCGAAGGCGGTGGGCGACGACGACGACGACGAAGACGAAGAAGCAGCGAGGCGCTCAGGGCAACTCAACTAAACTTGCCGGGAGTCGGGACTGCGGAGGGGGGTGGGAGGGAAAGGGAAAAAGGGGACAGCGCAAAGGGTCTCGTAGCGACTAATTTGATTTGGTTTACGTTCGTTTTTGCTTTTGGGCTCAAGCGTGGTGATGAATGGAAAAAAAGGCAGAAGCGCGAAGAACAAAAGCGGGAACGGCCCAGCCCAGACAGAATTCTCTCTTTTCCCCCCCCCCGAGTAGTTTTTTTTCGTCTCCTCATCATGCTACCGACGCTCGGGCGCACTGACCATCTGCCGCTTCTCTCGTACCCTAGCCCCGGGTCTCCTTCACCGCATGACTGTTTTCCTGGCCCAGGCCCGCATTGGCTGGCTTGGCCAAGAGTCATCATGTCGCCTATCACACACACACACACACACGCACGAACCAGTGCGATGTTATTGCCAAATTGCATATCCGTCTGGACTGCATGTGTCTGTTCTTTTGTTGCTCTTCTCCTCGCTCCTCCTCTTTCATCGACACTCGGCAGCAGCATCTTTGGGCAACTTGGCGCGGCATGGTCCGTGCACGCAAGGGAATGAAATGTCCGGTAAAACCCGGGTCGGCACATTTGCGCATTGTTGCCAAAGTGGCTTGCAGTATGGGTCAGGGTTTCACTAAGCCTGCATGGGTCTGCATATGCGGGCCAAAGATAAGATGCGACGTTGCTTTTTGCTGCTTGTTTTATGACGTGCGCAGACTGAGCGCGTGCCTTGCATCCCTGACCCGGGTCATGTCGTGCTTGGCGTGTCACGTCTGTGCCTCATCTGTCGCACCCTGTTGGCCGGACCCACTAACGGTTTTGGCGCCCCACAACACGAAATTGCGCCGCGCGGTCCGGCATGTTCGCCGACCCGCCCGGTCTGCGGAATCTATCCGATGCCGGACCCGCAGAACGCGTCCGGTCGCGAGATTGCAAACCGGCATCGATGTCATCATCAGCCACGCACGCGCCAGCCACGCGTCTCCTTGCTGGCAAAGCACTACTAGCACAGCCACCAACTAGTTTCGTGTAGCCGCGACCGCCGCTAAAAGTCGCAGCCGCACACCACCTTCGCGTTGTTCGCTCGGCCCACTTCGCATTCGTGTTGGGCCTTCTAGAAGCCTGCGCTGCGAAGACTGAGTCCAGCAACAATGCCCTAAGAATGAAAAAACCAAACCCTAACCGGTCACCTGCCCCTATGCACGTGCTTCTCGTTTAGGCCAAAGGCAGGATTTAGTAATTTAGTAATATTCAATATTACAAAGTATAGCAATAATGCAACAAAATAATAAAAATATGGAAAGCGATTAGGTATGTACATCCATTCTCCGAGTTCTCCAAACAAATGCTTCCAGTGACCGTACCGATCTGGCGGCGCATGGCGGCGCTGAAATGCATCGCCAAATGACGACTTCCCGTATGAGAGAATTCGCATTTGACCGTGTTGTTCGTGAATCGCGCGAGAGTTTGAGGCCGAACCTCCTGACGATGCGCCATGCCTCAGCTGACTTCTCTCGAACCGACGTGAACTGTTCCCCAGATGGTATAATGTACCGGTCGCAATACTCCTCCCGGGTCAATGCGGGAATCACTTCCAGTAGTCAACGGTCTCTCCGGGTCGACGTCGGCTAGGCCCATGCCCTATGGCGCGCGTGCACAGACTCGATGATGATTATGCGCTCTTGATTGATTGGCCGCGACGATAGCTCGATGTCTTCCGACACTTCCAATAACGCCTATCGAATGGCGCAGTCGACGACCGATGCAGTTGTCGCACGGGGGCCTACCGTTGCAAGTGATTGCGCGTGCCAGGATACGCTCGCCCGGATCAAGATAACATTCCAACTGGATTTCATTGGACAGATACCGCGCGCCAGTCTATCAGGCATCGTCGCCATCACCACTAGCAAATAAGAACTTCCAGTCCTCGACTTCCTCAATCGTTTGTCGGAGCTTGTCCTGCATGCTTTCAACTGCCTCGGATCCCAATAATAGCCGCATTGGTGGATTTTTGCTGTGCGCAAGCTGATATTTTAATATTACTATGCCGCTCCATAAACTATATATATATATATATTTCTTGCTCACCTCCCATATAATCTCTCCAATCTTCTCTACACTCGTCCCACGATGTCCACCGACCCATAAGATCATCCGCCGCGCATGCTCTGCCGGCGTACCAAGATACTCGTTACTCAACGGCTTAATCACGAAATGCCGCCATGGTGGCGGACTTTTGTCCCGAGTCCTGTTCAAAGCTCGTTAGACCGATCTAGTCAGCTCGGCGGGCTCAGGTCAGACACATACTCTGCTGGTCCTTGCACCGGCCCTGGGTACACCAGCGTGGCCTTGGCCCCAAACTCTTCAATCTCGTACGACAAACTCTCAATAAACCCTTCCGTGGCCCATTTCGTGCCACTAAACGGGCCCAGACCGGGAATCCCGAGCATGCCGGCAATGCTGCTAAACACAATGTACTTGCCGCCATTTCTCTGCCTGAAACACGGCAGCGTGGTCTGGACAATATGAAACAAGCCCATCACGTTGGTCTCGAACTGGGCCCGGACATCATCCTCGTCCTGTTCCTCGCACGGCGCAATGATCCCGATCGCGACACAGTTCACCACAACATCGACCCGGCCCCACCGTTTGATTATCCGGTCAACCGATTGCTCGACCATCGGCCGCGCCCGCACGTCGCATGACGATATTAGCAATCTATCGGACCATTCTTCTGAAACAGACACGGTCGATTCAATGTCACGAGAGCATGCCATAACATTATCGCCCCGCTCGATTGCGGCACGACAAATATGTCGTCCGATCGTGCCGGTCGCGCCAAATATCTTTGTTTGCCGAATCAGCCACAACAAAACTCGTCACATTATTGAATAATATATGCAACTCACCAGCCAAACATACTTCTCGGTCGAACTACTGCCGTCCACCGGAGCCTCACACGACACCGGCCACGACGCACCGGCAACTCTTGCCTCCTGCCGCGGATTTCCACTCTTTATCGATGGCGTTAGCGAGATCATTTGAGGCGATTCTTCGTTAGCTGCCATTTCATGCGAAGACAAACAAGTCACAGTGATTTCCTGGCAGTGTGGAATCAACTCATTATCTCCGACATAATTTAGCGTATGGCCGACAGTAATTTTTTCTACGCGGGTAAATAATGTCTGCGGCTTACGAGGCAGGTCCGGCGTCGCCGTTGTTCTTAAGACACTCGCTTACATTTTTGCTCTACTTTGCACTTGAACCAAGGGTCGGCTTCCTAGCTGTTACGCCCTGTTATCGAAAAAACTTCGTGCTCGATTTATTTTATTACTAAACTTATGCAAAACACCGGGTGTGATGCACTCTCACAACCACGTCTCCTCCCACAATTCGCTCTCCGTCCTTTTCATTCACAATGTTTCTTCTTATTATTTCTCAAGTTTCAGCTTTAATTGGCCTTGATCGATTGCAGGTAGTCAACACGATACTTGTTGTCGTCGCATGGACGAGGCAGAGGTGTCCACTTTGGTTCGTCCTTGAAAAGACGCATGGCCTTGATGTAATCCGACGACGTAGTGGTGAAGCGGTGATAAATACCCGCAGGCTATTGCATATATATATAAATATCAATCGTCCCAAAAAAAAAAGAAGGTACTCTCTTACCAAAATAATGAGATCGCCGGCGTCCAACTTCAATCTAACCCACCGATCATCAACATCTCGCACGTCAAAGAACCCTTCACCTTCAACCACGTATCTGATCTCTTCATCTTCATGCAAATGTTCCTTGTAAAAAGTCTTGACTTTCTCCTCATACACTTCGCCCATCGACACCGGCGAGATCGTGATCACGTCCTTGTTCTTGTAATCACGCGATTTGGCAAGCAAATTGACATCATCAAGCGCGGCCGGACCGGAAAAATGGTACGCCAATACGCCGAGCCTGGCGATGGCCTCGGCCGGAACCTCAGCGCCGGAATCGTGGTCAAGACGTTGGTCTTCCTGTTGAATAACATTAGACACGGCGCTTCAAAAAGGCCTTTGGTGCAGTGAAAAAAAAAACGTACGACTGTGTTATCGTGGTAGTAGACCTTCATTTTTAGTCTGTTGAATAGATATGGATAGTGATGATGTATCTGCTACCACAGATAGTTAATATGTGATATATATACGTCAAATTCATAGCGAACCTGCCCCGCCGAGTGCTTACCAAAGACACAAAAAGACTAATACACCAAAGAAAAGAATGAACCTGGACGTCGTATTTGTAAACGGCGTAGAAATATATGCTTTACTGGTGAATAAAAAGGGGAGCCCGGCTAATCGTGTGAGGCGGTGAAATTTACTACTAAGCGACGATCGCGAACCGTCGAGACCATATTTTTACGCGATGTCGCCATCGGGCAATAACTAATCAAACCTATTAACCACGCGCAACCATGCTTTTATAGCAAGGTGCTCCTACGTAATCATACAGAAATATGCGTAATTTAATACCAGAAATATCTAATTTGATAAATAGATCTACTTTATTTGGGCTCATTACCAACTGAGAACAAGCGTGAGGCTGGTTGATTGATGGTGCCGATGATGCAATTGTCGGCCGACCGGGTGCGGCGTCGTGTTCGGGTTAGTAATATGCAGATCCACTGCTGGCGAGTCAAGCCAGGCACGTTGTTCGCCCTGACTTGTCACTACTGATTGATGGCTTTCTATTCAGCCCCATCCATTCCTGTCCAGGGATTTAGAAATTTGGGCGATGGCCGTGAAGCTGGACTTGAGTAATTTTATCGTTGTGTTATAGGCGTATCCAATAATGCCCTTATAACGTGCCCCTGTCTAGGCGATGAAGTACGATAGTTGAATAAATAGTCCCAACTTCATAACGTGTTCTCAACTCACAGTTTACTTAAAAATTAGACGGATAAATTTGGCTTCTATGTCTGCCCAGACTGCTTCGTCAAATAGGATGTCCCAGTGCCGGAATCGAGCTCGTCATCAGTGAGGCACTTAACGATGACCATAGAGTTTACCATCGATGGGCGATGGAACTTTGTTGTTACACCCGAGAATCTATCCAGGCGAAGTGCGAACCGATGAACCCAATCGTGGAGTTCTCTCTTTACCGGAATCTTCTTCGCCAACCATTCCTCTAGAGTTCTGTCTCTCCAAGCCGCAAATTGGCCTCTGAACGGGACGAGAAAGTCTGTGAAGAACTTCTCTCTTGTTAGTTCTTCAGGTAACACGCAGCGGGCGGGAAACAAAGGCCCGTCACAATCGACTGACACCAACCCTGCTGCGTCTAACACATGCAGGCAGTACTCCACCGAAGCGATCCGCTCCTGCTGTGTCGGCCGATACAACCCCAGCAAGATTGTGAGCCATCTGGGGGCATTTTCAGTCTTTTTGGTCAGTCGAACACCCGTTCTTTCTGGGCCGTACTGAACTTGCTGTCTGCGCTCGCTATGAACATTGACTCATCAATGTCCATTCCGACCACAGCAAGTTGGTCACGCAGGTGTGTCATCTCCTGAAAATGGTCTTCAAGCGAGGTGCTTTCTTTCATCCGTTGCCCCGTTCTCCGTACAGTTTACACATCAACTGCGGCTTTGACGCCGACCAAGATGAGTGAGAACTGTTTCTCAAGTCCTGTCCAACTTTCCATTGCCTTGGTTTTGTTAATCTAGAGCTTCTGCAAGGCATTGCTGTTCTTCAGGCATTCATCTGGAGACAAACTTTCCGCGGGACCTTCGTACGAGAGAGCATCTACAAGCTGGAAGGCACGTGTTTCCAGGATAAGTAACTGTCCTCGCCTTTAAACCTGGGGACTTCTCACGTAGAAACCCGCTTTGTGTCCAGCACCAACGATTTTACGCCGAGCCGGCGTACACGCGTCGCTGCCGTGAGCGCCTCCTCTGCTTCCTTCCGGGCCGTGTCGGTATCGGCATCGGCTTGGGTGAGGGCGTCACGCAGTATTGAGTTTGTCGCCTTGGCGTCGGCGAGGTCCGCGCTACGCTTAGCTGAAATCTTGTAGCAGCGTGTTCAGGTAGATGCTATCTGAAGCGAGTCCGCGTAGGACTGGTTCGAAGAGGGTCGGTCGAGGCCACCATCTAAAAGTTCACGGATAACACGGTTGATCTGGTCTGGCCTGGCAAATGGCACCACTTGCCCCAGCAGCCTCAATCCATTCCCGGACATCTGGGTCATATTCCTCACGGTCTTCGCCCGTGGCGGCAGCGAAGGATACACGACTCGGCCGTACCATCCTAATGTTTGAAGGGAGTCGTAGAGTCACGAAAAGGCCAATCCAAAAGAATTCCTGTCGCCGTTAAAGATAGCGGAACTAGCAGGGTTCGGAGGTACGTCGTTTGACAGATACCGAGCGAGTGCTTGGCGAAATGTGATACTGATAACTCGCAGGGAAGGATTCCTAGACAAGTAATCATAGTTGCTGACACATCCACAGCGGACACAACGCTCTGATCATCTTGTTGAGCAGACTAAACGGTGATGCTCCTTCCCGAATACCTTGTACTCCGTCCCACCATAGTGATTGATCCTGTTGTAAATGAGACTTCAGCGGATGCCCTTTGTTCGGAATTGCCAGCGGTGGGTCTCGGACTGCAGAGAGAATTGGCGTGGACTCTCGAGCGGGATGAGTCGATATCAGCCTAGCCTGCTGTGCCCTCCTCTTCCTGGTGATGCAGTTTCTTCACTGCTTCTGCCATACACCATTCCAACGCGGAATCGGGATATTGATGTACATAATTCTGCTGTCTCAAACTTCTTGTCGGATAACGTATTTCACCACCGAACCGGCCCCACCACTGAACCGGCCAGTTCCACCATCACCAAATAGTAAATGAGAAAGCATCAACCACCACGTAGTTAAATTATACTAACTAAAGCTGAAATATATAGCTATTTACTAGGACATTTCCTTATAGTATGGCTAAGATCTCCACAACCGCTGCAGCGACGTGGAGCGCGCTGCCTATTCACTTCAGGCTGTTCTTCAGGATGGTCATTAAGTTGATCATTAAGCTCCTGAATCCGGTCGCGAGCCTCCCCTACGGTCAAAACTAAATCAGTCCCCAGCGAAGCACGTTTCCTAGCCCTCTTCGTCGTCTGGCGCTCGTTCTCGGCTCGTACACGTTTTAATTCATGTTCCAGTAGGAGACTTGTTTCGATCGCTTGATGGCAACACTTCACGATCTGATTGATATGCATACGAATGGGACTACTTGATATATCTGGCTGCTGACGTCTCTCACTGAGACTCATATGGATGCTCTGAGCCTTCCGGTCGAGTTGACGAGTTGTCTGCGGTGTTCGCGGGTCGCTTTGGCTCGAATTCGCCTGGCCACTAGCCTCAGGGACTGGGGATGGTGTACGTTGTTGAAATGTGATATTCTCAAGTACCCGATCAGGATCAAAAGGGACCAGTCCAGTTCCTGCGAATCCGCCATGTATATTTCGTACACTCAACGCGGTGGCTCGTACGGTCGGGTAGACATGTAGGAAGTCTTCTTTGTCGATATGGTTTCTACCAGCCTGCATCATCCCCTCAAGAGTCTTGCCATATTCTCGCTTGAGGGGTCCAAAACAGCCTACGTCCAATGGTTGTAGTCGGTGAGACGAGTGGGCCGGCATACAGAGCGATATAATACGATTTTCCTCACAGAATCTATCAAATTCTGCGGTGACATGGCTACCATGTCCGTCGAGAACCAATAGCCTATATCTGCCAGTTAAATATTTGGCTGAATGAGGGTGAAAAACATTCTTAAGCCACTGGAGACCAATGTCATCAGTCGTCCAGCCATTCCTGCTGACGGCGATTGACCATCTAGGATCCATCAGTTCTTCTTGATACCAATGAGCTTGCTGCTCCTTAGCTTTAAGGATGACCATTGGCGGAAGCAGAATGCCCTTTGATCCGATAGCTTCGATGATAGTCACCCATTCACGGTTCCCTTGCTGAATCATACGAGGCCTGCTCTCGCTGCGGTCAGCAGAAGTGACTACCTTTGCAGTAGATATCAATCCCATCGCAAAGCCAGTCTCGTCAAAGTTCCATATATCATCTTCATGGATGCCATACTTCGCGATAGTTTCTTCTACGCTCGCAAACCATTCCCTATAGACCTTAGGATCCTCCTGCTTCGCGCGTTGATATGATATCTTGCGATAGTATCGAGATTCGATGTCTGGCCGACGATTGATAAATCTAGACACCCAATTCTTACAGACTTGTGAAGTAGGCTGCATCGTACGTTTCTGCAAGAGAATACTAGCGAGACCACGAAGATACTCCGGACGAATAGGAAGACCACGTTTATCAGCATCTAGAATCCACTTAACTAGAATTTCTTCCTCGGTTTCCGTCAGTGCATGGCCGTTGGCGCGTTTGTCTTGACGAGCGGTGGTCCCCTTGAGCCATTCCTGGAGGGTTGACCGAGTGACATTAAAAGTCTTCGCTGCGGGATTAATAGATCTAATTTGACGCGTTTTGTAGGCATCCACGGCCATCTGAACTCGGTTTTCATCAGTATATGGCATTTTATATTTGGGTGGCTGAAAAGTGACGCGTTGAAGAATGTTGATAGATACTTTTTTGGTGGTGTTGGGAAAACGGCCGGTTCGGTGGTGAAATACGCTATCCAGTCGCACAAACAGATCCTTATTCGATCCCACGATACTACGCTGTCGTGAGCTTTCTGTACCCCTGCTGTTTATTTTATTGGTAGCCGTTTGAAGTGTTCCAGAAGATGAAGTCAAGGCACCCTTCATTGCGCCGTGACTAATAGCTTGTTGAGGGACGTTACGGCGAGAGCGAGCTAGCTGTGTTATAACCTTTTCGATTAACTTCTATGAACCCACTTGTAGAATCTCCCATAGGCTCTGTGCATGTCGACACATTGTGCCCCAAGTAGCTTGTACCATCGACCGCATGTCATCCTTTTTCTCGCGATTCCTATGTCTTCCGTTCTGACCCTCTTCTTGTGAGGTTGTCCAGGTGGACGACGTGTGTTGGCTGGTCCAACTTGTGGTAAATCGTCATCTTCTGTCACGATTACCGTAGACATGGCGTGAATTCCTCGAGCATACGTTCGGGGGTCGTGAGGAAGGAAAGAAGTGAAAGATATTTGTTCGAGACGATATACAGTTATATTATTGTGATCGGTCAGCACCAAAACAGGATGAGGGAGCGACTTTGCAGGTAGTGTCTGCCACTCGGCAAACGCAAAGAACGATGGCTAAAAGCTCGCGATCAATGTCATAGTTCGCCTCGTTTCGACGATACCGCGGACTCCATATTCTCCTGCCCTTCTTGGACCACACTTTCTAACACAAGCAGACAAAAAAAAGGAACACTATTCCGAAACACGAGGGTTCGAAAAAGCCTCGTGCAGCATGAGCTTCGTCGGCAGACAGCGAGATCGGTGTGAGCGAGCGAGCGACTGGTCCCTCCCTACGGTCACTAAAAATGCCAAGCTGGCATGGATAGACAGTTAGCGTAATTAATTTTACGAGAGGTGGTTCCTGCCCGATGGACGAAACAGGCTTAGCGCTTAGTAGTCCGCCCATGATTTCCCCTTTTTTCAAAAATCATCGCGAGTTTACACTAAAGTTTTTGCGGGCGACCGCGACACACCGCCGCGGCCCCCCGCGCTGGGCTCGAGTATACTACTGGCACCAGCCCGCCGAGTATAACAACATGCGCGCTTCATTAACTAATCTAGCCCAGCACCCAAAAAAAAAAAAAAGAGAGAAGGGCACGACGCATAATTGACACTTTAAAAGATCCCTTTTTCATCGGAAATACCGTATAAGAGATTTTGCCCAGCGCCGACCCGTCCCGGTGATTAAGCGTGTGTTTTGCCGAATAACTATACAACCGATAGACTGACTGTATTTAGGCTCACAACTTTTTTTTTTGCTTCTCGAACGGGGAACCTAAAAGAAAAAAAGGTTTTAGTTTTACAATTTTTCGCAACAAACTTCATCGCCTATCTGGGGTCCCCGTTATCCGCGAGTTTAGAGCAAAACCAACATAAAAAACTTTGTAGTTCATGCAGGGACCTCTTTCCCAGATTGACTAAGGTTTAGATGTTGGGTATTAGCATAGACATATATATTTTAAATTTAAAACGTCGAAATTTTGGACTTAAAATAACTGACTCAAATACAAAATAAGAAAAGCATTGTCACATAAAACGAAAGCTTATTAACTTTACAAACGACTCGATCATCATCGTCATTATCACAATCGTCATCAAAAGCTTCAACAAGTTTCTAAGCCTTTGTTCCTCATTTTTTTTAAAACATTAACTAAACCCAAAAATACAACTTTAGAGGAGGAGGACGACGACGACGACCATAACAGTACAATAAGGCGAATTTGTAAAGAAAGGACTGACAAAGTGCGCCATAAAAAATATCTCTCTAGTTAAAAAAGATACTTCCAATTCATATAATAAACCTTTTTCGCATAATCAGAGCACAAAACAAGCCATCAAGAAATAACTTGCTGCCAGCTAACGCACCAAGTTCATCGGGTTGAGACATGCTTCGGCCTCTCCCAACAGGAAGTATTAATGATAATAACATTTTATACATGAACAGAACATCCCAAAGCAGACAATGATTACCATCCAATCACATACACACCTATCGTATCACACGCCTAGAATTCTTCTTGATATAGAAACAAACGTGCCACCGGTAAATTTTTCGCTTATTGACGATATACCGGTTGCACTTGGGCTGCTTGAAGCGGTTGGGCAGGAACTGGCCCTTGCGATTGTGGGCCAGCCGGTGCCTGCTGTACGGCCTGTTGCTGTTGCTGCTGTTGAGGTACTTGCCGCTGTTGTTGGTAATCCTGGGGCTGCTGTTGTGTTCGGGGAACGGCTTGTGGCATCTGATGCATTTGCTGGCCTTGTTGTGGTTGCTGCTGCATCTGTGGCGGAGGCGGCGGTGGAGCACCCCCGTAATGAGGAGCCCACCCATAGGGAGCTGCATGTGGGTGACCATAGATCTGACCATAGTCACCACCAGCCCCATAATACTTTTGATCTTGAGGAGCGCCCTGCGGCATATACGCATACGGTTGGGTATAAACCGGCATCGCGCCGGGATATGGTCGGTAGCTTGGATGCACGTATTGCTGTTGGCGGTAATAAGGATCACCGCCGTTGATGACCTGACCATGCTCGTCCGTCGACACACCCGACTCCGCAGGTGGTCTGTAGTATGCATCTGCTATTCAAGTATGAGCATGACGAAGACAATAACCTAATTAGTTGATTAACAAAATACATACCATAAATGTTCACCCCACCCCCGGGAACGACAGTTCGCTCGAGCCCATTGGATCCATCAGGCGGTATTCGGAAGTTCTGACGCTGGGTCAATTCGGGCGAGATGGCAAGATCACGGAGAAGTGGATTCGTGCTCGGAGTCGAGAAATTGCCTTGCATGACGTCCTCTGGCCTATAGTAAGAAACCAAATGATGAGGACTGCCGTTTATAAGCACACTCATTGTCTTCTTAATCAAGCCGCCCTCCTTGAATCCGTACGAGTCCACGAGGGAGCCAACAAGAGCCCGCTCCGCCTCAGGATCATAGATGCCGCTGGCAGGATGTTGTGGCGGCGTGCTCGATACTGGAGCAGCGGTCGCGGGCGCGAGAGGAACTTTTGCAGGTCTTGGAGACTCGACGGCGGTGGAGGTGTCGGCCCGTTGATCCGGCGGGACCAGGTAGCCGGTAGCACCGTCCGAGCTTCCGTTAGCACCGGTCTGATAAGGATCGGCACTGGAATTGCGTTTTTTACGACGATTGCGCTTGGCAGCACGCTTTTTCTCGCCAGGCGCAAAAGGCTTCTCAAGCTGACGGTAAACCAAGAAGTTGCCAAGGATTCGGGACGGTGACCAGGCTATGCCATCGGTCCATCGCTTAATGCCGGACGTGCCTTCGTTGAAGATGAAGATATTGCCTGACCGGATAAGTTCGCTGCGTTCCCGGTCGTGAGGCCGACGCGAGACGTAGTGTAAAAGGCCCTGCATACAGGCCTGGAACAGAATCAACGCATCGTGTGTCGTAGACACGTATCCAGTGTAGGTAGCCGACAGGCCCTGAGGAGGACCAGAGCCAGGAGTGCGGCCCGCACCAGCCGGCGTCGCACCGGACGTGGTTGGGTCTGGCTTGGGAGTAGCGTGTTGTGGAGTAGACATCTGCTAAAAAGTGTCAGTTGTATGGTGGCAATAGTGGACGAATTTCTTTTTGATCCGAGCCATCAAATGGAAGAATCACAAAAAGTAAGAGGAGAAAAGAAACGCACATTATTTACAATCTGCTATCTTTGTCGGCAGGACAGGACTGATCGTGTTGTTGTCGTTGGACGAGAAGGTCAAAATAAACAATCTCCAGCACCAGCAGCAGCCAAACAAAACACAAAAAAACACGACCTGAGATCAGATGAATTCAAAGATGGGCAATTCGAAATACTGTAACGGGACTATGAAGAAATATACAGCGTCAATGCCGGAGAATAATTCAGGGACACTGGAACTGTGGTGGTGGAAACACTGTACTGGCCAAGTGTGATGAAAGTCTCATGGATTGGCGGCGACAGAACGCACGAAAGAGCAATGTACTTGGCCGACTGACTCGGCAAGAACGAAACAAAAACAAGCGAGGGTTGTGCTCGGGAGAGCGACAGTGTGGATGGAGGGCAAAGAGTGAGCAAGTGTAGCGGAAGATGTGAGAGAGAGCAGAGGAGATGAGCAGAGCAAAGAGCAGAGTTGGGCCCCGACGAGATATAGTTTTGACGTGCAGGGCGACCGGTATTTGGAGCAGCCGAAGCGAGGGACCGGCGCGGCCGGGTAACGAGCACTATGCGCGTTCTAACGCAAGGTTTTGGGTTTTGGGTACCCCAATTTCACACGCCATTTGACAGGAGCCTCCGCCCGCGGGTCGGAGAGCTGTGGCTTGCATCTCGGAACGAGAGAGAGAAACAACTCTCACACATCACACAATAGCAGGGCGCAAATTGAACAGCTACTATTCTCTGGCTTCGAGAAAAAACAGATGGTAGCAACAGCACAGAGTGAGTCCTGCCTAATGAATAAAAGAAAATGAGGGTTTGGGGCGCGAATGAAAAAAAAAGTGACGTTGACGAGTGCCCGCCCGAGCGGGTAACAGCGCCGTGCATGCTGTTACTCCCCGACGTCCGTTACCCATACATTTCAGGTCACCGGAATACCGATTTCTGCAATGCTTACCGCGTGTTGCACCGCCAGCGCCACCTGACACGCAGGCCACGCGTACACCGAAATCGCGGCAGCCATTTGTTACCAATTGGCTGCTATTTCTGGAGCATTGTTTTTGGGCAAGAAAATGGTCAGAAAGCTGTGAACGACTTGCTGAAGTCGTGAGGTGGGGAGTGACGCGAGTTTTGTTTCGCGTAGTGCGGGTGACAGAGGCTTTTTAGTGCGAGTGTGTTTGTTTGCCCTTCATATTATTTTAAATTATTAACTTTGAAAACAACCTGTTAAGTTAGCCTTTGAATGCGAAGTCCACACTCATCACAGTTGGAACGTAAACAAACAGAATCCGTTTGCCCCCGTCACGGTCTCTCTTCATGATCTCTTCTAACCGTGCTTAAACAGGTGGCGATTTCCCTGACAAGAACCCGAATCCGCACATCCAACACGCAGGACCTCTTCGGCCTGAGCCAGACACACGATCCCAAATGAGACGCGCGCCCAGGCGTCGACGAATCGCCGGTCGTATTCACGTGCACGACCGCGGTCCATCGTTGGTCGCGTTTGCGTACGACAAATGTGTACGAGCTACTTGCGATTATGTGCGTCGCCAGGTTTCGGGTCGTTTGTGTGTGTGTCGTCAAGCCCGCCATTGTCCCTTGTGTGTTACGGGCTGCTTCTTGCGTTATTATTTTCCACTAAAAATCGGCTTCCTACCCGTCAATCTCTCTCTCTATCTAGAACAAAATATTAAAACGTTAACTATAAATAAAGCTTCTTCTCGGATACTCGGATGCGGGATATCACAACCCACTGTTTGCCAGCTGCTGTCGCCTCTCGGGAAGTCCGGCCGACGCCTCAGATGACATGGACAGCAGAGACAGCGCGATCCCCAATAGCCCCATACGTAGGCACCGCCCAAACCGAGATCTATCCGATAGCCAAGTGAATGACGGCTTCAGCAACTGCAACTAGAATCCTGACAGTGGCCCAATCTCCGATTTAGTTACTCGGCATTAGAGGAAATGCTTTGTTCGTTTGCCAATGCGTACGATAATTACTCACACCATTTGTGTTTGGCAATGACACCCTGCCCTTGTTTATTATTAGTTAACATATCAACAACGCATCCCCTCATTATTTCTCAACATATTTCTAAAGAATATTTCATAGCTAAAATCTAACAAGCCGTGGGAGATGCAAAACCAATCTTGAAACTTAACCTTGTCAAAAACAAAAACTCAACTTCATCGATCGAAGGTTAATTAATCAGATTCTTAAATAAATATCGGCGAGCCTTTTTGTCTTTTTTTAAGCGCAAACTTTTTAAATACCCTTTAAAGATACGCACAAACCCCCCAACCGAGTCCCGAAAAAGTCTTTTATTGTACATCGCCAAGAGATCAATAACAATAATCCAATGACTTTTAGATTGTGGTTGGACGGGTCCAGAAACGCACATGCATCATGACTCGGTAAGCCATCCTTGCTTAGTTTAGCCTATAAAGTACCGAGTTTGCTTTGCGGTTCAAATCACATGATGTCATTATTGGTGACAAGGCGGAAAATTCAAATCGTAGCCGGCTGTAATAACTTCGATTGGTTTCCTTTAGTTAGTACGGATATATGATTGGTAAAATATTCGTACTAAATAAATTCTCCGAAGGTATGTTTTGCTTTTCGCATTATATATGACAGAGTTCTGCAGTACAAACGTGTAATAACGAATTTAATTGTTGCCAAGCCGCTGGTTGCAATCTCATTAAAGTCTGTCCTTGAAACATTGTCGTCCAATAACAAAAGTGGCGCACCCCGATTTTAGGTAATATTAACATCAGTTTAGCCGAAACCATTTAGTTTTACACACTTAACTCTGAAAGTTGCGACTTATGTGTGCCCGGATCCCATCGCAAATAAGCATAATAATTTTGCACTAGTAGCCACGACACGTTGCCCACCAAAAAAAGAGTGCCCATTAGAGTATCACATACCCGAATGGCGAATTCTTCGGCAGGTGATGATCGCAAAATCTGCAATATTTCACGTCACGTTGGACCCACAACAACCAAGTAATTAATTTTAGTCTTTTTACATGCACACACAATACTCCGAGGTACCTATAAACGCTAATATAATCGCAACCCTTACCTTGCAGCTGTCGGTAACGGACAAAAACCAGGTAACTCCCTCACGCAGGTCACAGGGCCAATTAGCCCGGGTAATTTTTTCCTCTAGTAAAAGCAATCTGCTGGGCCTAGACTGTCCTTTGTCGTGATGTGTCATGTGGGAGAGCTCCTCCTTATAGTAATCACACTACAAGTTACATACCGGCAATAATAATGAAACTTGCCGCCAACTTTTTTAAAAGTAGAAGAGAAGATTCTGACACGCGATACTGTAACATAAGATTGACTTGGCAATTATAAGCTTAAAGTAATTTGATTTTTTGCATGGAAATTGTCCGGAAGCTTACCAGCGGGGGTTCGAGCAAATCGATCGGCTAGAATTGCATTACCCCTTTGAATCGACGAGGGTTTTTTCCTATGGCACTCTTTCAAACTCTTTTCCTACACAAATGAAACTTACTACTGGTCCACTAGTCTTGTCACTATGCCAGACATGAAACAGGTAGCGAAGGCCTGCAGCCAGACGCAACTAACGAAATCCTGGCGTTGGTCAGGGCCTCAAATCCCCCCAGTCAATTTTTCTTCCAAGATGTTGCTTGAGACATACAGAGAGTTTGTCGGCATGTCGCTTGGCCAGGTCTTTCCATCTCAAGCAACCATTACTATTATGATTCAAAAACCGGTTTGATCGGTGATGTAATCGAACTAATGCCTGTGCCGAATTCCGCGAATCTTAAGTCTTTCATATTACGGCCCTTTGTAATCTTGACCCAGTACTGTTGTACAGCTACGGTCGCGACTCTGCACAGTTATTATGAATCCATATAGCTTCCCTTGTTCAAACAGATAGATCGGATAGTTGGTATGCGCTCTGCATTTTTTTCGCATTATCATGCGACGAAATTGCGTGCCGACATAGTCTATTAAGACCCAAATGATCCTGATGGAGATGCCGTACAAAACGTCAGATATATGACGGTAAAGCGCTTTATTGATTACGTCGTCCACGTGAGTCATAACCCCCTGAAAAATTAAGAGTGTTGACGCAGAGGCAGTCCATAAATATTCCACACTATTTACCAGTCGATACATCGACAGTGTCCTAACGACTGCGGATACTATGGGCTAAGTACGGTCTCAGAATAAACAAGTCGTGGGTTGCGTTCTGGCCGACTTTTTCATCCGACATTGTTGTTTTACAAGGCACCTTTACGACGGAGAGAGAACCGCCTGGTGCAATCAAAAATGACTATCCAACTTCTTCTTATCGATTCTTACGACTCATTCACTTTCAATCTTGTCACTCTCTTTCGTGATCTCTCTGTGCGCCCCGAAATTACTGTCCTCCCTAGCGCACATCTGACGCCAGCGTATGTGTCTTCCCACCTCTTCCCTGCCTTACTCGCCAAGTTCGATGTCATCGTTATTGGACCAGGACCCGGAACGCCACTACAGGAAGACCCTGATATGGGCGGCATCCCGCACTTATGGCATGCTATTGAGAAGTACTCTACCGGAAGTTACGAATGGGTGCCTCCGGTCGTGTTTGGAGTATGCTTGGGATTCCAATGGATACTGCTTCGCAATGGTCATCCAGTATTGCGACTACCGAGTCCACGGCATGGATTAATTTCTGTTCTCGACGTTACCGAAGAAGGTAAAAAAGACCTTTTCGCTGGCCTTGATGGCAAAGAGATCGAGTGCGTGCGATATCATTCTCTATATGTGCAGTATAACAACGAATTTGCCGGCAACGAAGATATTGTGCCGTTGGCATGGTCTCGAGATGAGAACGAACAAGGTCAGAAAGTGCTCATGGCAGCCCGACATAAGACTCGGCCATACTGGGCTGTCCAATACCATCCCGAATCAGTTTGCTCAAAGTATGGTGCGGACATCTTGGAGAACGTATTCCGCATGTCCAAAGAGCATACACTACAACGCCGGCAGTGGATCAACCGAGTATTGGAACAAGAACACCTGCCGCTTTTAAAAGCTAGTATTTTGGAGCGTCAAGACGACTTGGACACGTTTTTGCGAGATCGTCAGCATCGGTGTAAGGTTCTACACAAGTGGCCCCATCAAAGTGCAAAGCGTTTAGAGGCTCGTGACAAGCAGGCCGACATGGCGAGTCCAACGTTGTTTCAGTACGTTATTGACTTGCCAAATAATGTCAACGTCTCTCAATTTGTCACAGAACTTTGTGAACACGTTTTCGAGTTCTCTGGCGTGTTCTCGCTCCTTGAATCTGCAGCCGCCCCGGGATCTTGGTCTTACATGGGCTTCAACGAAGATATCCCTTACCGCTTTACCTATTACATCCCCGACCCGTTTCTTACCGAAACATCGAGCCTGCAACCGCAAGCCTGGTCTGTCAATTCTATTGACGACGTATGGGAGCTACTAGCTTCTGTGATGGGCGTTAATATTTCGCAGGTCATCCAGGTTGGTTGTGGCCCCAATAATACAGATCTAAGGATCACTTTGGACCAGCTCAGAGAGATTGTCACGAAGAGCCGAGAAAATGGGTATGACGAGTGGCCAAGCTTCTTTGGCGGACTAATTGGCTACGTGAGTTACGAAGCCGGAGTTGTTGATGGTCTCAACGTTCGTGTTGACCAGGAGTCACCTGCTGAAGTGCCAGATATCGACGTAACATTCTATACGCGCTCCATAGCCGTGAATCACAAAACAAACCGGGTGTTTATACATACATTTGAAGAACAAAATTTTGTGACAATTTACCGATCCTGGATTCTCCGAGTAGCGGAATGTATCGAGATGCTTCCCGAAGTCCGTCGCGCCAGAGGGTGTCCTCCCAAAGAACGGATTACGGCTTCCCTGGCAAAATTCAGGGAAAGCAAGAAAGTGCCGGGAGAGATACAGTTGCCCGATGAAATCGAATATCTTTCCAAGATTGATCGCGCAAAGGAATACCTTGCCAGTGGTGACTCATACGAATTATGTGTGACCGACCAGACCGTCATTGTTGAGAAAGGGTCCTTGCATGATGGCTCAGGTGATATGAATATTTCATTCAAGGAGATGCGATCAGATTGGGCATTTTACCAGCAAATGAAAGCGAGCAATCCTGCTCCTTATTCGTGCTTTTTTAGATCTAAGAAGTCGGCGTTGATTGGTATGTCTCCGGAGCGGTTCCTGCGATGGGATAATAACCTCGGCGAGTGCGAGTTGAGGCCAATCAAAGGTACGGTTAAGCGGACTTCTAAGACTACATTAGAACAGGCAACGGCAAAGTTAAAGACACCCAAAGAACAAGCTGAGAATCTCATGATTGTAGATCTCATCCGTCATGATGTTTCACAGTTCTGTGAGAAGGTGGAAGTGCCTCAACTTATGGGTGTCGAAACTTACAAGACCCTCTATCAGCTTGTGTCTGTCATTAAAGGTAAAAATATGCGACCAGGAGTTACTGGTGCAGATATCTTGCGAGGGACTTTGCCTCCCGGCTCGATGACTGGTGCGCCAAAGAAACGCAGTGTCGAAATCTTACAGGAGCTCGAATGCCACAGACGACGAGGCGTCTATTCTGGTGTCAGCGGCTACTGGGACATATTAGGACATGGTGACTGGAGTGTTGTTATCCGGTCAGCGTATAGTGTGGGAGGACAAGGGACTGACGTTGAGAGGATATGGAGAATTGGTGCCGGTGGAGCTATTACGGCACTCAGCGATAGACATGAGGAGTGGGAAGAAATGAAGGCGAAATTAGAGGCGCCGTTAAGGATCTTCCAGAATGTATAAATAATATTAATTACTTGTAAATACTAAAGCTAATATATATATATATATATACGGCACGTTGCATTCGCTGATTAGTCTCAGTTTGGACAACCAAGTTAGCTTATTAGCTAGCTGCAAAGGGTACGGAGTTCTCGATGGGAGACAAAACCTTAATCTCCGATGCTCACCAAAAAAATTCAAGTTACCCCCGCTAAGCAACCTCGACCATATTGTCGACGGATGAAGGCAGACCACGATGAAATTAGGTGATCCCGGGGTCTTGCCGAGCACATGGCGGGGTGCGATTGGGAGGTCCCATCAGCGGGTAAATATGGTGAACTACGAGAAATCTGGTCCGGGGGCTTGGATATTTACCTTGATCGTTAACGAATCTAATGCACCTTATAGAGGAAATAATAAAGTATTTGAAGCTAAAAAAGGACTATAATAAGAACTTTGAACTTATAGATTGCTATCCAGGTTAGTGCATCTGCATTGTCCGCAATATGGCCTACCACCGAGATTTGCTAATTGGAATTGATAGGTTGCGGAGTTTGGTCACGAGCACTGCACCAACATCTCCGACCTAAAGCTCACATTATGCTCGAGAGCGTTGACAATTATTATAGTTGGAATAAGGACGTACGAATCTCGCGCTGCCAATAAATGCTCTTGCCACTGGCTAACAATGCATTGTCTTGTATAGGGCTACAATAAAGATCTCAGTCCCTCCACAATCATACCAGTTGACCCATACAAATGGAAGGTCTACAATCTATTAGAGAGATACGGCGCTTACAAGCCAGAGCACGTTCCACTCGATCGAGTCAACAAGTCATTACTCTATACTGGACAGTTTACTACTGCACAAGGGGGACAGCTATTGTCACAGTTCATCACCTGCATCGCGTACCGGAATTGGATTCAAAAATTCGGCCGCATACGAATGCTGCTATGGGTCCGCGATGCTGCCGCCTTCAGAGCTATTGCGACTCCTGAAGAACCTTCAAGGGGCAAGTTGAGCGCGCTAGTGTCCCTGTTCGCCAACGTCGATGTTGTCGCTGCTTCAGATGCCAGCGATTTCAAGAGAGAAGATACCAAGACAGGCAAGTTGCTTGAAAGAACGCCAGCGTTGCGAAACGCTCCGATCAAATTTAGCGCAGACGACACATACATGAAGGTTTTTTGTCCATCTTGATTTACGCACGCCCCAATTTGCAGTTGACTAATCAAGACATGTAGGGCCCTCTTGTGTTACTCGATGTTAAGCCAAAAGAGAAGCGAGAGTGGGAGAGTGAGATAAGTGCGCATGAGATGGAGTACGTATTGCGAAATCTCTTCATTACGCCAAAGATGCAATTGCGTACTTCCATAAATACCCTCGGTCCTGGTGCTGGAGAGTATTTTGAGTCCAGGTTAGGCCATTTGTATGATAAGGCAACTCATCATCTTACACCCGACGAATTTGTCCAGATCTTCCTTGCATTTAAGGTATGGCCCTATAAACCGGAGCATCTGTTCGATTTAGGTGAAGATGACTTGGATACTCGGACGAGGAGGGACATAATACAGTTCATCTAAGTTAACATGTAGATATAAATTTGATTGGCATACTGTCGCAGGACAGAGGAAAAGTTTACGGAGTCAGGCATCTTTTGGTAATCATTGTTCAGATTTATAATATGTACATAGTCATTTACTATCACCACCCAATATATCTGCGGCCGCCGAATGATATACTGTTGCGCCATAGAAAGCATGCCGGTTTGTAGATATAACGTTAAAACCTCGACAATCCGCTTTTGATAACGCCTTTTGCAATTTCCCGTGACAGAGTACTTAGTATAACCGCGAATGAAAGGTGTATATGGATGAAAATATCCTATGATAGTTTAGAGATTGCTCAAACAAATTTGAATGGCAAGCTTCGCTTACCTTGCGGCCCGTCAGATCGACCAGATTCCTTGGCTTCGGTTCGTAGTGCCGTCGCAGGTACTGATCCGAGTTACGATTCCCTGCTAATATATCAGGTAGCGTAATTCCTCCAAGACCAACTGTCGGACTCGTGGTCGTAGAACCCGAGTCGTTGGTATTGACGCTGTCAGCCAACCTTGAGTTTCTTGTAGCATCGGCTTCGGTCACAACCCAACGCGAAATATCCTCAAGTGCTGGTACGACTATATGCCACGCGTCCTGAAGTTGGGATTCACGGTCGTTCGCACAAATGAGTGCATAAGTTCGATTGCTGCCACGCGCCATCTCGTCTCGGATTCTGAAGAACAAAGCAATCGCGTAGCCTATCTGACCATCACCGAAAAAGACCGTCCTGTCACCTGTCAACGAATCAACGGATAAGCTGGTTCTCTGCATTAGCTATACGTCTCGTTTTATTAAACCGTCTAACAAGGCAGTGCAAAAAATTGCCATACTACACACCTATTCATGCACAATTGCCGCAGAGCTGAGTAGCGATCTTGCGACCTCGCATTTGGAGTAGACAGATAAAGAAGCTGCGTCCCTTCCGGCGTAGGGATAGTCTTCTCGACTGAGCGTAGCGCAGACACGGAACTTTCTGTCGGAAATGAAAGAGAACAGGACTCGCAGCCGCCTCCGACTCCAGCAGCAGATCCTGCGGTTCCACCAAACTGAGAAGTTGGAGGAACAGCATTCGCCAGTGGTATTCTTGGCGACGATGAGTTTGTTAAATATGTCTGAGCCAACTGGTCTGCATCCGACGGGTCCTTGCTCACAGCATCAGGTGAGGCCCGCGGCGAAGGTGGTCTCGTCGATGCCGCTGAAACAGGATCTAAAATTGCTTGTGTACATATTATCGGTGTAGGTCCGTGTATTTCGCAAAAATGAGCCAAGCAAAGCTAAACCCAAAGATTATTATTATCAAAATCGGTAACTGCGAAAATTTTGGTCTCTCTTAATTACCAAGAAATCCATGGTTTTGGTTACCAACACATAGAGTGCGCCTTCACTCGTCGATGATTGCTGTGTTAATCCAAGTCGATCAGATAACCACGAATTCTACGCTCGCTGATATATAACGATAATCAACTAATCGCGGCTACCCCCATTTTGAACCATCGTGATTGCCAGCAATGTTTGACCCGATAGACGATATAGACCCTCGAAGTCTTTAAGGTTGTTGATTAGATTAAGTTAGCATAATATTATGGTACCTTCCGTGTGCACCTGAATCACAAATCTCAGATAAACTATCCGCGTAAACATGTGGAGACTAAGGCATATCTAAATGAAACGCCACATTTGTGCCATATATATATGTCTCAAACCCTTGCCCTTGTTTCGTTTACGGTAAGATGTGCACGAACTAACTCCTTTGGGATGTTGAAATGAGATTGCGACTCAGCTACATTCACTTTAATTCATTCAATTGCTAAGATACAGATCAATCGAGGCTTGAACGTTCAGAATTGACCTGGCTGTCAGCATCTCCGCCTCTTCCGGTGTCGGGCTTTAGAGTGAATGGTGAGGACACGGCGCGCAGGTTATAATGAGCACCATGACGCGAAGCTCAGTCCAGGTCTCCAAGACCAAGACTGCTTTTGCAGATACTGTAGCGGGGTATGAAGCAGTTAATATCAAAGATGCTGGCAATCGAAGTAGGGACCATTACAAAACCCGCATGACCAAGTCGAGATTTAGAGCGCGACAAATATTGTTACCAATAGTTCGATGGGAAACGCCTAGGCTAGCATGGATTCAAGTGAGATGCACTCTTATATGACCTGCTGATGCTCTCAGCTGCTGTGGACTTCTGTTTACATTTTTGTTTATAGGAACATACGCGATCAAAATTCCTAGATGATTATTTCGCACTCACTGCAAACCTCGGCACACATACATTTTTCGTTATTATGCTTCCATTGCCATTCTGGCTCGGCTTTGTCCGTATTGCTAGAGGGTGAGTGTATCTCACAGCCTAAGATGGTGCTGTGGCTCTAACGAAACAACCAGGCTTGTTTATGTTCTTGCGGCTGGTGTACTTCTTAGTGGCATGATGAAGGATTACTTTTGGTAAGTCACGATCTACGATTGAAATATTAAAAGCGCGACTGACGTATATATCAAGTCTCCCACGACCTTTATCTCCTCCCCTTCATCGCATTACAATGTCTGGTTCTGCGGCTCTTGAGTACGGATTTCCGAGTACGCATACAACGAATGCCGTATCAGCTGCCTTGATTATCCTGTATGAAGCATATGAAAATGTTGATTACTTTTCGCCATCGTCGTTCCTACTGCTTAGGATAGGGATGTGGATATATATGGGTAGCATCGTTCTTGGCCGCATATATTGTGGCATGCACGGCTTCTTGGACGTCGTTGCCGGAGCAATTCTTGGTGCTTTGCTCTTTTATCTTCGATGGATCTATGCGCAAGCGATCGACCAATTTATAATGAGACCAGGCCCATTAGTACCATTCATAATTACTCCCATCATATTGATCCTGGTCCGCATTCACCCGGAACCTGTGGATCCTTGTCCATGCTTTGAAGATGGCGTCGCTTTTGCGGGTGTGGTTTTGGGAGTCGACTTGGCGTTGTGGCACAGCTGGGACGCTCCTTTTATGATTGCGGACCCGTATCCGGGAAATATTCCATACAGCTATGCGGAATCAGGAATAGTCAAGACGATCGGTCGGGTGGCACTCGGCATTGTTGCAATATTTGTCTGGCGTTCCGTGATGAAGAAAACTCTGCACGGGGCTCTTCCGCCGCTATTTCGCTTTATCGAAAAAATCGGTCTATCTATGCCGCGGCAGTTTTTCCTCAAAGCTTCAGAGTACAACAAGGTTCCATCTTCCATCCCAGATACAACACTTGTTGGGGCGCGAGAAATTCCGTCGTTAATTCATAATATCACGCGAGTGAGATCGGATTCGGTTGGACCCCAGAGCCCGGCAGATATGTACGAAACGATAGCCTATCGTGAAGAGCGACAACGACGGAAGTCTCTTGAGGTTAAGAATGACGCTGCTGATGATTCTGAAAAACCGAGCAATGGCCTAAATGAACTGAGCGAAGATGATCTTTTCCTGCAGATCCCACAGCCACGAGTTCAATACGACGTGGAGGTTATCACGAAACTCGTCGTCTATGCAGGTTAGTATTTCTTATGTGATGTCTCACTGTAGGTAGAAGCCTAACAGTCAATTTTACAGGAATCGGTTGGATTGCAGTTGAGGGTTGCGCTTGGTCGTTCTATCGGCTGGGGTTATAGGGCGGTCCTTCATCTATTATACAATCGCCTACGTGGTAATGTATCGATTATTATTTACATTCCTTAGAATAGTTGATGTTTAGTTTTACATGCACTAATTTTTTGGATTTACTTGAGGCATATAGGTGAATATGCGCATCATCATCCGCTATTGTACACTATCATTAGGTTGGGTCGTATATTCGGGCATTTTCTATGTTGACTTACCATGTCATGTTATATGAATTTAATCTACTAATCCGTGCGAATGACAAAGTTTGCAAACTTTTGTGTTAGTATATGTACAGTGCATTCATAAACTTATGTACACCTTATTGAAATTGCGCCAGTTCTATGCCAGACATGTAACACTACCCATATTTACCGCCTACAATCCTATTTACAAATGACAATCCCTATCCAAGCCTAGTCATACAATACCAAACCAAAAGAGCAAACCAATCTTTGCGTGTCTACTATAATCAACGTCAAATTTCACTGCGCATCATCGTGCCGCAACTAATGCGGTTAGCACTATATTTTAAAGGCACAAATATACGCAAGATGAGAATAATTACCTCCAGCTTTAACCGGTGCAAAAGATTTTTTGCTTCAGCTATGCGCGCTATATCACGCATCAGTTGAATATTGCCCGAACGCTCTGCATGCTTCGCCATCCATAAAATCGGTTTTAGGGTTAATTTGGTTTGGCCTGAATCATCCATATGATTTAATACTTTCCATGCGTCAGTGGCAATGTGGTTGTTATTTGTCAAATATCCAAATCGAATTTCCATCGTGAGCACGGCGGGCGAAGGATGCATGTTCTTTCTGATGAAAGATTGCCTAAACTGAGAATATAATTGCGGTTCATTCAGTTTTATGCACGCCGTCATCAACGCCTCGACCACCTTCAGATGGAGAAAGTGTTGCTGGATGATGTTGCCATCGCTAGTATCAGATTCTGCCCTATCCAGCAGCGTAATCATGAACCGCAACATGGTGGGATCTCTTAGTTCAACACCTATTCTAACGATATTGACCAAAGTGAATGTGGAAGCTTCCAGTCCAGATTGTAGCAATGAATCGAAGACCATTAAAGCTGCTATTCCCTGATTCTGTTTTATTGCCAACCCTCGAATCATGATGTCGAACGACGCCTGATCTGGTACGATTGAAGAACACATCAGCAGCTTACTCAGCTTACCTAGTACCAGTGGGTCGTCGCGATTGTTTATAATTGCGGATAAGCTTTTGTTTAGTCGCTTTGATTCGAAACGCCGATAGACAGGTCGTTGGGGCAACGAGCTTGCAAATCGACCCAAATCTTTTTCTTCAATAGAATTCAATTGCTGCAATGAGTCTGGCAACGTCACAACCATCATGGCTAACTGCAAACTGTTCAGTGGCATTGTCCTTATGTCAATTTCCTCCATATCGACGCCCATAGATTCCAAAGTGCTATAGATTTTCAGTTCGAGTTTTGATAGACGCGCAGTCTGGCGAAACTTCTTGAACCTCTCCACATGCTCTCGCTGCACTTGAACGCGGCGTTCCTCATCTCCCATGTCAAGACGCGCCCTTGCGGCATTTAGTTGCAGAAATACTCCCTGTCTAGCCCAACGAATTGTCTCATGGCCCCTCTCCTTGGTCTTCGGCGACCGAACCGCCTGCATTAATCCCAGCATGAGGGACAACACAGTGAACCGGTACACTAGCTTGCGGATTGACAATCGAATCTGTGGGACTGATGCATCCACTTTCTGTGCCGAAAATGATTTTGTGCGAGTGAATGCCCATGCATTGCTATAAGGTGCCGGAGGCATATATGAGACTTGAAATTTGGTCACGGGGGCATTACCAACGCCTCGCTCTTCGCCCCGGTTGTTAAGATTCTTTGAATTCTTATAGAGAAGTTGCAAATTTCAATGAAGTCATCAAATCTTAGAACGTTGAAGTATCTCACAAATTGAGGTCGCTAGTCCAGTTTGTTTGAACGCCGAATTAAGTTTAAATCATACTGGATGGACCCTTCAAGCATTCAAGCCGCCGAACTGGCAAGTACAAGTCCCTTGCTGTAGACACCGACAGAGGCGTCGAAATGACAACTAAACAATTCCACAATCAGTTATACACATACAATTCCACATAGTCACGAATTGCACGAATGCCCCTCGCACTAGCCCTCTCTGCAGAACTCACAGGTGTTACCGATCTCCAGCCTGTAGACTCTCCAGAGAGTCCTTACATCTATTCATTCAAAGTGGAATGCACCTCATGTCGCGAAACGCATCCCAACTTTGTCGATCTGACAGCATATGAGATGCACGATCTCTCGGGTAGTCGTGGTGAAGCAAATTTTGTTTGGCGGTGTCGCTCATGTAGGCGTGAAAGTTCAGCGTCTTTCAAGGGGAAGGCAGTGCCGTATACGATCGACGACTCTGGGAAATGGAAGAATGTGATCGAATTCGAGGTTCGCGGGCTAGAATTTACAGAATTCAAAGTTGAAGGAGCATGGAGCTGCAAGAGTTCGGAAAATGCGACTAAATTTGATGAGGTCGATCTAAGTCAAGGCGAATGGTTCGATTACGACGAAAAAGCTGGAGAGGAAGTCATGATCACGGATGTGAAGTGGCAGATTCGGCGGTCATAAACAATGTACTAGTAGTTTGGTTGGTGAAGGTAGGTGGGAATTGGAATCTCTCTTTAGCGGTTCGCTAGACTACCCGTGCATATAGTCTCCAGGACGATGACATAATTGTGTACATATAGCAGAGGACAATATCAATGCGCATTTATCGTCTTAGATATGCATGGAGTGAGTCCACACGGTCTCTTTTAGATAACCCCACTCTGAATGCTGGTTGCTTGAATAAGACGCCCCCACGCTTAACATTCGTGGCCATTACCTGCTGAATGTGTTCGGTCTTCGCCCGATTGCGTCCGATTTTTCCGTCTGTATCATGCTTCACATTTACATCTGTCTCGTTAGCTTCGAACTTTTTGGGAGGAGAATCGCTCGAGGGAGATTGTGGTGTGTTGAGCCTAGCACGTTTTTGAAGTTCCACACATGGCGTCGGATTCTCCGTTTCGACCCTCAGTTTTTTCACAATTATCTCATGAGCGGGCGCTTCCTGTACAAGATGTTTACGCTTTCTTTCCGCCTCGGGTATCGTCTTTGGTGGCAGCTCCTGTGTGGCAGTGGCAACAGCATCATGGTCTTCATGCATGTCAAGTGGCATGCTGCTCGATATAATGTCCGTCTCAGCTAACGAAGAGCTCACTGGGAATGGCGGGAATAATATCGCATCGTCTGCTGCTTCAGATTGCTTCGGTCTCGAATGCGATCGATTAGGCGATTGTTGTGAATCAGGTGGAGATGCTGGACAGGCGATTTCTTGACTGACCGCACCACCCATATGCTCATATATATTGTTTTCCTTTCTGATTGTTCGTGGGGATGATAAGAATCCTGTTTGACAAGGATTTGGCGGAGGAAGCATGGGGAGCTTGCTAGCATCCGTAGCGTTGACGATGCCGGAGCAGCTATTGCTATCTGGTTCATCGCATGAAGAAGGACACGCGAGACAAACACTGGGCACTGACGTGTTAGAACGCGATGGTGGCAGTTCCGGTGACTCGGGATACGTTAACGACATTTTATTTGCTCCGCCTGTAATGTTCTTGGAAATGCCACCTACTGCAGGTCGTGTGGCGGCCAAGTTTTGTAAACGGGGTAACGCACGTTGCAGATCTTCTTGCGCGTCGTTAATTTCTCTCCGTAACAATTCTATAATCTGTTAGTTCTTTACAGCATCGAAAAGTCCCAACGCAAAATATCAGTTACCATTGCTGTTTGGGGTACTGCTTTCATAAATACCATTCTCGGACAGGTACCGCGAATTTCGCTGTGACAGTTCATCGGGCATATGTTCCCGTGCCAATATGAGGTATTCAGAATGATTCAACCCATGGCTGCTATCGTTATCCGAAAAATCTTCGTATTCTTCTTCAGAGTCCTCAATAAGACCCTCATCCAATGGCATTGCGATGTAAGAGATATTATTTATCTGACCGCTTGCAAACAGCAGTCAGAACCCCAATACGTGCAGTCGCTATAGGACTGCAACAGCCATAGATTCGCGTAACCCGAGATACCTTACGGATTGTGGATTGATTCGGATGTGTCGATGGAAGGACGTTACGTCGATAATAGACCGCGCAGTCTAATACAACGCGCAGGACATGCGTTTGTTTACCTCCCGCTGTCCCGTGACAACGCGGTCGACACCATGGTCAGGGTCTAAAGGGTTTCGTTATAATTTGGTTGACTGATGGCAGATATCACATGACCCGAATTTAGGGGAGGGGAGGATTAAGGGAGGTCGCAGACAACTCATGTGTGTAAGGGTAAGGGTCACCTTCCTTCCCAGCTGCACAAAAATAAGCCAACAAATCTGGGTAAGGGTAATTTCCTTCCCCGCTGGAATAAGCAAAAATCCAGTTTCGTGATTTCAATCCCATTTTCAGGGTTGGGGCATTAAATTTTGCCTCAACGGAATTTACCCTTAACCTGAATATCCCTTTTGGACCGTTCAAAATGGGTTTCAAGCCAAACCTGATTCTTGCTTGACTTATTGATTCTGATTATTGTTCAGGGTTAGGGTCTAAATATTAGCTGAAAATAATTAATCATCGAGAACGTATTACTATAGGTTGCAAATGAGACGAAACAGCAGTGTAGGTCAAACACGAGTATTCCGTGGGATGACCGGATGGTCGACGGAAATATGATTAGGTTAATTGTCTGTTGAGGCGTTTGAGATTTCCAGCACGAAGTTCAAAGGCTTCGGAATGAGTACGTATGAACCCAGTCTATTCCCAATGATGTTGTATGATATAGACGACTATATACAAAAACTGCAACACATATGGTTCGCGTGTCATGCTACTACTCCGCTGACTTGATTCGCGCCATCGAATCATGTAGCAACTCTGTGAGCTGTGGATCCGCCGTTCCTCTACCCAGTGCGTTGTTAATAGCATCCAACCCACCCAATTTCAATATTTTCTTTGCCGCGCCTGATTCAGAAGTCACACCGCATAATATGTTATTCAAACATGCGGCTCCACGAAGTAGTATTCCGCCGTCCTCCTCTTCTGTGAGTACTCTTAATATGCCTTTCAAACTCTTTTCGTCTCCGGCCAGTACATCACCGGCGGGACCCCATTCGGACAAAATTGCCAGAGCACCAGCTGCCGCGCTACGCGCCTGTACATCCACTGCATCCGTAAGCGCTACCAAGACACTTAACCGATTCTTGTAGGACTTGTCGTCCTTGTCCAAATACTTCGCTGCTGCGGCTGGCGTAGCGACCAGATTGCACACCAATTCTGTGGCTGCCCGCTGGATCATGGTGTTATCGGCTAATACAAGATTCTCAATTTTGGACCAGCCTTGACTAACAATATTGTCGGATACGCCTTTTGCATCCATTGACGCCAGATTTGTGAGCGCAAGCAACGACTCGAATTCATCCAGAACTGTGCCATCTTCCGAATTCGTGTCGATCACGGATAATAGTGGCCGGATGGCAACGGCCGGTGAGTGCCGGGATGAAAAAGCAAGCGAAGGATTGACAGATATGAGCAATTTCGCGAGCGCAGATATTGCGGCGGTGTTTGTAATATTACTACTACCTGCGTAGTTGACGTTGAAGGATGACGATGATGGATTTGAATTAGGTTGAAGAACGGACAGAATGACCGAAATTCCGCCTTGCTGTACAATAAGTGGTCGGTGTTTCTTTTCCGTCGCGAGGGCCTTTAATATTGCACCAATACAATGCTGGCTGTTAACCGTGGCCGACGACGCGCATGCCGCTAACGACGATATGACATTCATGTCCAGCAACAGCTTGCATCGCCTTGTAATTGCTTCCGGCTTTTCTTCAGTATCCTGATTTGCTCCCTTGCCGGCATTTGCATACGACCTTAACTTCTTGATCTGTGCTCCCTCTTTTGTTTGTAACGCAGGATATGCCGAGAGATTGGACAAAATTGTCAGTACGCCATAGATCACGGACGGTGGCGGAGTAGGAGATTTCTGTTTAAGCACCCCCAGTAGCACACTTATGCAATCGCTATCGCGTATGAGCATCTCCTTAACTGATAAGTTAAGACTGGAATATGAAAGTCCCTCCAGTGCGTTCGCAAACGTGGCACTATCTTGCCCCTCATCGACAACAAACGCCCGCAGAATATCTGCCAAAGAATCCACATCTACACCTGCGCCTTCAGAATCATCATCCGTACCCGAACTTTGTACTGTTGGCGGTTTCGGGATCGCGGCCAACTTCACAAGAATCGAGGCAGCAAGTGCCTTTGCGCTTTGACTGCCGGTTTTTTTAACTGTCAGAGCCTTATCTATTAGCCCCATATATTTAGTTTCGATCTCGGTGCGGCATAGCTTATCTGCACATGCCGCAGATAACATCTCTAGGAACCATTCGGTCATATCGACATCGTGTATCATATCTTGGGACGCGAAGTTGTGAACCTGGCTCGACAAGCCCATAAATATCTCACTGGCGATGCCAGCATTAATATGAAATAGCGATGTCATTATTGCAAATGCCAGTGCAAAATTGGAATTAGATTTGAGAAGGTCGTCAAGGTATAGCTCCAGCTCACGTCGTGCTGTGAGCGCGGCCAATTGAAGGACTGCCTGTGCCTTGGAATGTGACGTCGGATCGTGAGATTTCAAGTTCGGAAGAACGTCGCGTAAGCTCTGTGTCGCATTCATTGTCGCCACATTACCGGAAAATGCAATTTATCGGTTCCAAATTAGAAATGGCCGTATAAAAAAACAGTAAAACCGTTATGAACTGCCGGGATGAACCACTAAGCCGCACGATCGATGACTCTCGAGATTCGACGTGACAATAATTATTAATAGGGTAGCATAATATTACGAACTTATTTGCAACAAGTTAGATCAATAGACCTGTGCTATTTGATTAACTTGTTTTTACAACGCAACCGGCTGTCCGGTTATACGTGTGACCGAATTGCGAACTGCAAATCGAGGAAAAACTGTACTTGTGTCCCCGGCCCCTAGTGTACATTATTGACACTCGCTATGTTACACGAGTCAAAATAGCTTGTCATGCAAATTAATATACCAACCAACTGTTAATGACACGACCCAATATCCGAAAATTCCAACTCCAACAAAGATTGAAAATGGCAAAAAAAACGACAGGATGATCACACGACAAAAAGTAACCTTATGTCATGCAAAAATTTACACCAAAAGCGACGAACAAAAAAAATATATCATTACAATATCCAATTTACAGGAACCCATTTTCCTGTAACAACCTTGAAATCTTGTCATCGTCACCCCGTTCACGAGGCTCAATGGTCAACGACATATCGTACATGGAGTCGATAGGAGGCGCTCCAGCGAGACCGTGCTTTATCATTTCTTGCACGTCTGGAACAGCTTCCAACTTATAAGGAACAGATTGGTACTGCTGAATCTCGCGGATGACTTCAGCTGACTTGGCACGCTTAGAAAAATTGATCAGATGTGTTTCGTTATCCCGCATAAGAAGCATGTCTGTGTTTCCATCTTCGATAAACGTCAAGTCGGTAAGGTAGACGCCAAAGAAAGGCACACAAGGCCAGTTGACCAGGTGCAGCATTGCGCGATATTCTCCAAAGTTTCGACTTGAATTCATGAGACGGTTCATGTTGTCCAGCATGGCTTGTGACCTGTGAGGGACTTGGTCCCAAGTCCGGCTTAGTCGATGAATGGTGGCCGAATACAAGGCAGAGATGATAGCCGTCATTGATGAGAAGTTGTTCAGCTGTCGGCATTTCTAAAAGCAATTTTTAGAATCGCAACACAATAAAATAGCAAAATAATACAAATTGGAATAAGTCCTGACCTCGGCGACTGATATGAGATGTTTGATAACGTTGGCACGTTTCTTTATATCACTTTGCGCAAGCACAACCTGTGCTGTCCAATTTGTTAATTGGTTGGAATACAAAATAAGAGCCTTGATATTCTCAGCCTGTGCAGGTCCGCAACTGGATCCATTAGAAACTACTGATCCACTGCGCTTGGCGCTCCATGCACGATTAAGGCATTCCAACGGCCTGATCCGGTTGAAGATCTGCGATTCTATTATTGTGAGCTGCCGCGCAAACTCAAGAGCGTCGATATGAGTGAACTTGAGTTTCTTTAAACCCCACTTTGGCAAGATTGGCGGTGGAGCTGGCCCACCAAGATTGAAAATCAGGTGCTTCGAGACATCGTGGCCCTGCTGCCGTTGCCGAACAACTTTGGCGAGAGAAGCGGCTCCGGGGAAAAGCTGCTGCATGAGTTGGGCTGCGAATGCCGCCAATGACGAAAGAATTTCACGGGACATAGCTGCATCTTCTTCTGATTCGTCCAAAGGATCATCCCAATACTGCTCCAACCAGGTCTTGAGAATGTTAAGGACACGTAGACGAATCGGCTTTTGCTTGCGATCAAGCCACTCCTCGAAATCTTCTTTGGATAGTCCGTCGGGCGGTTGAATTGTGAAACGCGCGATGAGCATTTCAAAGAACGTACGAGATGTCATGAAACTCCAGTACGTGAGCAAGAACGTTGAGTTAAATGACGTATCCAACAAGTCATGACTTGTCAGTCTCTCGATAAGGGCGACCACGGCACCGCCCTTAACACTGCCTCTTGCATCGTAGACCAGACCACCTTCGTGTTCATTTTCTAAATACCAAGGCGTCACCTCCCGACCATCTCGGCCCGACGAAATGCTCCCAAAAGGTGGCTCGTGGCCAAAGAATTGCCGGACCTTCATGCCGCTCTTGTTTGCCACACTGCTGACACTACCAGACCGAGCAGGATCCGGGCTAGTCCGATCTCGTTCGCCTCGACCGAGCAAGCCAAAGTAGGACACGTCGGGTTGCGACATGGACTTGCCTTTCGATCTTCGCTCATCCTCTACAGCTTCGGGGGCATTGCGGGCCCTGAGATCTGCGTGCTCATCCTGTACAGCTTGGTGTATATTGCGGGCCTTGAGATCTATGTGCTCATTTTCTTGCACAAGTAATTGAATTATCTGGACCATTGCCTGCACCGCGGCATCGACATCCTTGACAGCGGTGCGAAGCCGTTGGATCCGCGTTTGGGACGGTGCAGTATCGGTCAACAATGTGATATTCTGAGTTTCCAGAACACATCCAGCAATAGCATCGTACAAATTTTGCTTTCGCGTCCGAAAGTCGCTGACGGTCGAAGACATTGGTTTTGAGAATGGAGTCAAGTCAGTCGACTCCAAGGATGATAGAAACGTGCGGACCAAGTCCGTGATCCGTAACGCTTTCTCAATCAAGATGTCTTCATCTGAAGACTTTGAGTATGGTTGATCCAAAAATCGAAGCATATCTCGCACGACATTGATGATAGTTGAGCGGCTGTTCTCAGCAAAGTCAAGAAATTGGTCATCCAACGACACTAACGACGTAGCTGAATTTTCACGGTTTCGCTGGCAGGCCCAGAAATTGTCAAACGAAGAGTTGGAAGTCGTTGAATAATGCGAGGGGGACGCGGCTGGTAAGTGAACTCCGTTGCCGGTCCAGTTGCCGCCGATATTAGCTTTATCAACAAATCCTGGCAAAAGTCTTTTGACTGGTTCCGGTCGCTCACGCCGTGCCACTAAGATAAATCGGGCGGTGGCAGCTATTATCCGCTCACATTCACTTTCACACTCATCATCGTTTTGGGTTGAATCCGAAGCGGACGCTAATTCGGCTGAAACTTCTAGTCGACCAAGGGCTGCCATTAACTGTCGAAACGGATTATGGTACCGTGTGTCTGCTGGGCTAACAACAAAGCCGGGAAACCCTGCTCCAGTCATCAGAGCCGAAAGACAATCCAGAAGGTCGTCGATTCGGTCGCTATATTCTGACTTTTTGTAGCATCGAAGGACCTCCAAAAGTCGATCCACTGCGGAAGTAACGGCAACCTGCAGATCGTCCCATGTTAGGCCATGGTGGAGTTCAGGGAGATTTAGACTAGAGATGGATGCTCGGGGTAGTGTAGTATCAGCGGAATAGCGCTGAATAATGCGTTAGTTCAGTTGTACAATACAAACGGAGGAAGCCTTAGTGAGGCATACTTGTGAAGTGAACGGCAACGGCTCTACGGTGTCGCTAGGCCGTCTTTGCACTTGAACTGATGCCGGCGATGCCGACCGTTGAGTGTCTGAATCCGAAACTTTGTCAATGTTCGAGCGACTCATACTTAGTGGTGATGGTGGCTCTTGCTGATCGTCATCGTCATCGTCATACTTATTCTTGTCAACGTGATCATCGTTGTACATCCGTAACGATGCAATAATTTCCTCGCTTAGGTCATGGACGTCGATGGTCTCACAGTAATTGCTGGGAAACCAACCCCGCTTTTCGCCAAGCTGACCATCCCACCAGCCCGTATCAAGTTGTAGGCTAACCGAGATTACGTCTCCTTTTTCGAACGACAGCGAGTTCGGTTCATCTGTCGTGTAGCTGTAGAGAGCGCGAACAAACAATATTGGCGGTTCGTCAGAATATTGGGTGTATACGTTATCGGTGGACATTATTTCAACTTCTGAGGATGTAGCCGAATGTAGAGTCGAGTCGGTAGATGATGAAACAGAAGTCGGACACGAGATGGGTACGTTCTGCTGGGGTGATTTAATTGCATCTCTATCAGCAGACGCCATGGGACAAATGCTGTCAGCTGTAGATAGGACTCAAGGATATTGACGTCACCTGAAACACTTGCTGGCTTTGTTAGTGTGTTGTTGTGAAGATGCACAGTTGCTGGGTCAAATAGTTGAAAGTAACTGTGGCCGATGTACCTCTATTTAAGATCCAGTCGCGATCTCTGAGGTTGAAGATATGGCGACAAAGAAGGATAGTTATAGCGCCTGTCGCGAAGACACGCGACACGCACGCGAGAGTACGGAGAGCAGGAGAGAGCAGGAGAGACACCGGGAAGCCGGAGAAGTTCCCCACGATCTGGAGGGATCGTTGGTTGCGCCAGCGGGCTGAAGCCGGGGGCCCCTGCTGCTAACTAAAGTTTACTATAACGTAGGCGGCAGATGCCGAGCGCCCTACCCTAACCCTTGATTTGTGGGGGTAAAACGAGGAAATCCTGAAAAGAAAAGTGGGAGGTAATCACTCTCTGGATGGACCCGTCCATTTGCCTGCGACACAATCAACGAACCTGTCTCGACTGGGTGGCATTGGTCCGGACTGCTCACAACGTACGCGCTGGCTCTCATAAGTTTTTAGTGAGTGTATGGCTTTGTATCGCAAGCGCCATCGACCCCTGGATCACCCCTCATTTTCCCTAATCCTGCGTCCCATAAAAAGGTCCTCCACAGTATGTGCTCTCCACTTGGTCACTCCAGGCATCTATGATCGAGTCGACAACAACATTCCATGCCCGCGAGTAGTCCAATGCGGCCGGAAATGATATTGAAAAGATTGGGGCCGTCACCCCCCACGTCGGCCGGAGCGCCGGCCGGAGCCCGGCGCACGTGGCCTGGGTGAATTCTAATCGGGCATCAGTATCGCCCAAGCTTGCCAGCTCTCTCATCCGAAAGCGACATTGTGATGATATCAAAATCTCTCACGCCCTGCTACTTCTCGCTTACAAGCCATGCAATGCAATGCAATATCGTGGCAGGCAAACTCTTATAAAAGAATACTGTCGGAGTCCGACCGGATTAAGCGCAGTCAATGGATGTGTATGATAGCTCTCGTTCATAACCCTCAAATAACCTAGTCGGCAGAATGGGATGTAAAAACTGGGCAGAAAGGGACCACCGGAAGTTGGGTCAAACCACATCATTCGGGATCCCGTCACGAACGAGTTCTCAAACTGGTCAGACTATTATCATAGCGGGAAAGATTCGAAAGCTTCGACAAGGTCTCGACGAGGATCCCTAAAGTTTGTTAACAGATAGTATATTAACGACTGTCGAGATTTGCTAGATTCCACGACACACGGCCGCCACTGTAGTCTGTAGAATGTAACAGGACTTCTTTGCACGCTGGTTATAATTGATGCTAATGCAAATAATGATGCTTGCTTACCTTTTGCAGACAACCTTTCGGGATTTCTACATTTTGCTTCAGGGGCTCTATGACATCATAGACTAGCTTAGCTTATAAAATTGCAACCCCCAATGACTCCGAGACTAAACCGCTTTGTAAATATCATTCATCTCCAACTGTCCAGCGTGCGCGTTAGGCCTAGCTTGCAGCATATTATTGCATGGCAAATCATGTTGTGCCATAGATTTTTACCGCGATTTAACGAGGACGAACTCCTGTTGAGGCAGGGTAATTTAATATCTACGGGCGGGTGACTTGGTTTGCTGTTTGGACTAACCTTCACCGAGAAATACACCGTTCGAGAGAAAAAGCAATGCGGTCCCATCATTCACATAGCGGAGACTATATTCTGCATGCAAAAGATAGCTTGGATGATATAGTCGAGCAAGCCATTGCCCGCGGCTTCAAAAGCTATTGCCTGACCGAACATATACCTCGGAACAGTCTAGCTGATTTATACCCGGAAGAAGTATCTCACCTTCTTGAACCCGCCCCACATGATTGATTCTAATGAAATTACTCTAGAAACACCTTCAGGTGTCTGATCTCGAGTCCAATTTCGACAAATTTTACCACCATGCTCGCCAACTCCAATCCAAGTACGCGGATCAAATCACGCTATTAGTTGGTTGCGAAACAGATTACATCCGCCCCGATTTCAAATCCCTGATCGCCAAGCTCAGAACGAAATACAACTTCGACATGTTTGTAGGCTCAATCCATCATGTTAAGCAAGTCCCCATCGATCTCGATCTACCAACTTGGGAACTGGCCATGCGCAAATGCGGAGCAGGCACTCCTCGTGACCTGTACGCGGCCTATTTCGACGAACAGTATGCCATGATTGTCGACTTGAAACCGCCAATCGTGGGTCATTTCGATCTAATCAGACTGTTTTCAATGCAAGATTCCGAAAAAAGTATATCTCAATGGCCAGAAGTATTGGCAAAAGTAGAGCGCAATCTAGACTATATTATTGCATATGGCGGACTAATCGAGCTCAATTCGGCGGCAGTCAGAAAAGGTTGGACTGAACCATATCCCAGAGCTGACATCTGCAAGGTAAATAGAAACCTGACCCCGACTGAATTTACGAATTTAATGTGTCATGCTAACTTGCCTCAAAGATGGTATTGGATAAAGGTGGCCAGTTCTGCTTGTCAGACGACAGCCACGGCATCGCCCAAGTCGGTTTAAACTTTCACAAGACTCTCGAGCAGATTGAGAAGTTAGGCATAACAGAGCTGTCCTACTTCGACCTAGAAAATGGTGAGCCAGTTGTTCGAAAAGAGAGCATAGCCGTCATAAAGACCGAACCATTTTGGGCACAATACAAGAACCAATAAATTAGAATTTGCATTAACTAAAATGCATTATCTAAAATTATGTACAATATATGTGAACTATTATAGAAATATTTACACCGTAATGTCTTCATAATACTGACATATTTACTCGTTCGTAGCCTCATTTTTGACCGATAGGATCTCCTCTACTACACCGGCAGCAACAGTGATTCCTTCCTGTCGCAGGACGATTCTTCCCAGGTCCTTGCTAGCCTTGAAAGTTTCCATCGGGAAGCTGGAACCCATGACCTCCAGCTCCACAATCGCGCTCTGTCCACTAACCAAATGGCGCGGTTTGTGTTTTGTGATCTTGCCAGTGCCCTTGTCGATCAGAGCAGATAATCTCAAGATCCTAGCCGCCTCGGTAGTACGACCGCGGTAAATCAAAACATTTGATCCCTTAATCAACGGAATTCGCAGCTGGAACACAATAACCCTTGCAGAAAACGTCTTGGCGCACTTAACAGGACTGGATATCGCGCACAGTATATCGCCAGCACGTAGATGCACAATGTCAATATTGCTCAATGCCACTTGGACATTGTCGCCCGCGACTGCCCAATCGTTCGCCTGATCGGCAATTGCGATGGATTTGATCGTAGCTGTCTCATTGCTCGGGATCGCCAGCACGGTTTCGCCGACCTGGACGTTTCCGGCGTTAATCCGGCCAGTGACGTTTATCGCGCTCGACGCATTTCCCTTGAATACATCCGTGATCGACATTCGAAGTGGCGCACCGATATCACGATCAACGGTCGTCAAATTTTCCAGCTCTTCTAGCAGAGTGTGGCCGGTGTACCAGCTCAATTCTGGTCGAACAGAGCTGTTCACGATATTATCTCCACATAATCCACTGCAAGGAATAAACGTCGTCTGTGATTCCGAGAACCCAGCCGCGCTAAGGAAAGCTAGCAATGTCTCCTTTACTTCGTCAAACCGATATTCGGACCAGTTGACGTTATCAAGCTTGTTAACTGCAACAATAATTCTCTGCACCCCAAGGCTCCGCACGAGAAGCGCATGCTCCTTTGTTTGCCCTGATTGAACGAACCCGGCTTCGAATGCGTTTGGTGACGAATCAATCACTAGAACGGCAAAATCCCCCTCTGATGCGCCAGCAATCATATTCGGAACAAAATCCTTATGTCCCGGCGCATCCAAAATCGTAAACGCGACTTTTGAGGACTCAAATGAGTTCATTGCCACGTCCATTGTCACACCGCGTTCCCTCTCTTCCTTGCTCTGGTCCAGGACCCAGGCAAAAGCAAAAGAGCCTTTGCCCATATTATTCGCGTCTCGTTTGTATTTCTGTATCGTTCGCTCATCTATAGCTCCCACGTCGTACAACATCCGTCCCATAAGTGTACTCTTGCCAGCGTCAACATGTCCTACAACAACAAAATTCACGTGCGCTTTTCTACGTGATGATATAAACTTTTCGACCACATTGATCTTCTGCTTAGGCTGAGACGCCTTCATGGCGAGTTCTTGTATGGACAGCGACTTCATTTCTGTTTCGAGTTCAGCTCGACTACTTCCTTTCTGTTGCGGTTGAGCTTTCTTCGATCCGCCGGCGCCTTGACATTAAGTTAGATGGCTCAAGATAACGTATCACAGTAAACGAACAAAGTACATACCAATAGTGCCACCCTTCGTCGCCTGTGCTTCTTTGATGATATCGTCTGGACTTGGCTTGTCAAAATTTGATTTGATTTCTTCAACTTGTCTTTCGGTGACTGGTAGGTAAAAGAACGGCTTGTTAGTAATCAGCTTCCAAATCTCATCCGCGCTCATCCCATTATTAGTCTTCCCATACACATCCACGTTCGACACGCCAGGAAATGATGACGGAGATGCGGGAGACGAAAATGTCGGTGGAGGCAACGAATAGTCACATAGCGATGTGGCAAAGCTTGAAGGCATATTTTCGGAGAACACGCCTGAGGCCGAGGACAGGTCAGAATTTATAGGTGAGTATGACGAGATGGACGGAGAGTAGCTGCCAGTGCGGCGGAGATAGGACTGCTTCTCTGGTGATATTGCACGGGAAGACGTGCGTTCACGATCGCGACTGCGTTCGGCAAGCAGACTGGTTAATCGCTTTGAGATCGATACGCCACTATCCGACCGCGATGGCAGCACACTTGTGTTGAGCAGTAGTGACGATCCAGGTTGGGAGGCTGTTGACGGTGTCGATGGCGATGCAGGCTCTATACCTTCCATCGGCTCATTCTGTTCGTGTTGTTGTTGCCGCTTCACCGCCCGTGCTTTGGCAAGCGCTGCTAACTTTGATGATCCACCAAGCAAACCCATCCTCGTCGGTCGACCGCAATATGTAATATCCGTGTTCATCGACGTGGGAAGGCCCCAAGGAATTCCATCAAAGACCGAAATGCCATACAGACAACTCGAACCGAGCGGTATTTTCGGCTGCGGTTTGGACGAGGACGACAATCGTTTTGAGAGGCGGAGATCCTCATCGTTGAAGTAATGACCCGTCCTCCGCCTACAGGTAATCGTATCCGCAAATAGTGCCCGTTCACGAAAAGCTTTGGTACAGACAACGTATTATAAACCAGAATCCACTACCAAACGAAACTCAGGACAGACTAAAACGAGATTTCACAAACCTTTTGATCCTGCAGTTTTTTTCGCTGCATTCGTTCTTTTGTTTTCTTGCCGTTTCAGTTGATCTGGTTCGAACAAAGCGTCAGCAGATCCGTTATTGTAGACAGGCAAGTGACTAACCTCGGAGGAATTTAACCGACTGATCGACGTCGAAATAGTAATTCCACACAGCATCACGGATCTGTGCATCTGTGGCTGTGGTACCCCGTAATATATTTTTGACTTGAGTGACCGCGTCCTCCATTTGTTCTGTCGAGATAGGTCAATCTCATCCCGCTCTAATTCTTATATCCGAAATACACGTACTATGATCCTCTGGACTTAGGACTGTGTGACAATTAGGAAACAATTTTCATAAGCCAAACTTTTTATAACAGCTGATAACGTACCTTCATCTTGATCGCGGTCCTCGTCTTCGTCGTAAAAATCATCTTCTGCACATGCGATCATGTCGATCAGTTTTATGTCCATAATTGTGTTTTAGAGAATACGCACCATCAAACCCAGAATATTTTGACATTTTATATTACTGTTAAGTATGGAGCGTATGAGTTGAATTAGAAAATGTTGTCAGTAGGTGACGCGATGACAAAAACATTAAATTAGTTGATTGGTGGTTCACGCCCAAATACGGCTTTCAACGTTACTTGCATTTGATTCAATTTGTCGTCCCAAACTGTTCGCCCTCTCAACCGAAACTTCAACTAGCAAGTCTCAATGAGATTATGCAATGGACACAAGCACCTGGAAAACACGTTTGCATTTGTTTACTAATTATTTTGGATAGGCGGTATCGACAGTAGTTGCAATTTAAGGTCTCAGAAGTGCCAGTCCCAATGGGGGAACCGAAACGATCCCAGGCTTATTACGTTGTAACAAGTTGTTTAGGTCTTATTTACAGCCACTACTGGAAGACCCGCATATAAAAAAAAAGGGAATAGTGAACCGCGTACTTGCACAGAGATTACTCGGAAGTGCAAGCTGTGTATGTCGGCAGAGAGTCGACTATAAAGCAACCTTGCAAGCAAACGATGACACACTATCTATACGCGACCAGAATTTCAGACTGGGAGCTAACAACACGAGCAAGTTTGCCAGGTATCACTTATTAGCATTGATCCACCAGCTGCGATATCCATGGCCCGCCCAGCAATTTGGCCGTTCACACTCATACTCTCGCAAATGAACATGCGACTTGAGCAATTCCGACATGTTGAAGTCTGACCATGATTATACTCTGCCTGTCGCAGATCACAGATCATCCTAGATACATCCAAGCGTGAATGTGGATCGCTGAATTCATGCGTGCGTAGATTGCTTCTGACCGAGGTTTACATCGCTGGTGCCCCGGCACTCCAAATTCTTGAAAAGTAGTTTACTTTTTAGTAGCTACTAAATTTGCATAGGCTATATACGTTTTACGTCGGCAGTTTCTTCATTTGTACATTACAAATGGTGACATCTGTGTCTAAGAGTAGGCCCAAGTAGTGTTAAGTTCATACATAATATTACGTAATCTGGGCAAAGCGTAAGTTAGCATAGAGCCATAGCGCAGTGAGACCTGAGACCTATATGTTATGCCTGCGTGGTAAGTTTAGGTCGGTATAATTTCGATAAAAATGCGTAAACGATCGTCGATCGCAAATTTACTGGCTGTTAGAGCTTATTTATATAGCACGAAAATAAATATTATTAAACCGGCCTGCCATCACTTTGCATGTGAGACAAAGGTCATCAGTAGACTCGGTGTCACAATTGTGCATGAACTTTGATCCAATGGCTATCTATCTATTAAGAGCGATGTCCACCTAGCTAGGCTAGCTACAGAGGGGGCTGAGCATCGACAGTGGCCTCGGCGTCAAGTTATTCAATTCGGTAAGCCACTGACTGAGACAGTGCAGATCGAAGAATACGCACGGGTTTCTTGCTCATATTATGCGTGAAGTTTTGACAAGCACTCCTCGCTAATTGGGGTCGGGGTAGTGAGTGCACACCCCCTTCATCACCAGTGCACGGATCCTCTAGTAGTTGAGATGATTCGATGATGTAGTTGAGATGATTCGATGAAGGACAAAATGGCTCAGCACCTACTGGTCTATTTAAGCGAAGGTGGATGAGGGCCAACTGCACCAACCTGCACGCACGCTACTGCAGACAGCAGATTGGGCCGACGGCCAATGCGCGGGGCGCGGGCGGCCGCGAGTGTGTGCAGCTACTCACTAGGCCCGACCGAGCTCGACGTGGTCAGCGCCCTGCGGCTCAGACGCACCAGCCAATTGTTCTCAAGCGGATCCACTTATCGGACTTGGTGTAACGCGCCTGTCAGCGGACTTATGCCTAATCCGCACAACAATATGAGGTTGCATCCTATCAGGCATGTCTACTGATAGCTCTCAGCAGCAAATGTCGAAACTACTGGTAGTATCTCCGAAGTCAATGCGGAAGCCTTTTTTTTTTTCGCAGAGAAGTCTAATCTTTGGATTGGAAGTTTGTTTCTTCGATCATTTTGGCTCTGAGGCTCGCCCTTTACCCGAGGCACTTCTCGTCGAAACACTCGTTCTCGTCACAGCTTCTGTCCCTCTCTTGTTGGCCATATTGCCTCCCCTTGATATCGTGATTACAGGTTCATACTCTAATCGTCTCATTCGCGCGCGCGAGTTATCGCCAAGTACGTCTTATCCGCAGGCCTGTGCGGGCGAGGTTTTCGCCGGTCGGCTCAAATATACTCCTCAGCCATGTCGAATTCGCAGCTGCCGCAGTCTCTCTACGGCCAGATACCACTGTTCTCGGCTACCGGCGCTCAGGCAGGATCTGCTGTTCCGCCTTTAGCGGTCACGACTTTGCAGCAAGGTCCGTCTGTTAGCATGGCATCTTCCGTTCCACCAGTGCCACCACCTCAGAACCAGAAAATTGTTAGAGTGCGAAGTGGCTGCTGGACGTGCAAGGCCCGAAGAAGGAAATGTGATGAGGGCAAGCCTTTTTGTATGAACTGCATCAAGAATAACCGCCAGTGCGAGGGTTATGACCTGCGACTGTCATTTGATGTGGATGATAGCCGTCATGTAGCGAGCGGGGTCCACTTTGACTTGAAAGGACGACCTATTGTCGGATTCAGACGTCGCCCCCGGCTAAAAGAATCGCTAGCCGCTCGAAGCTCTGCAGGTAATCCTGATCTTGGAACTGCTTCGCTTGATTCCCTGGGAGCGCCTGTGTCCCAAGCTCCTGACGCGGTAGCCAAGCCTGCTGGCAAAGAGCTCAAGTTTGTGGTCCAGAACAACTTCGATGGTTCTAAGCGACCTCGTAAGAAGCGATCCAATTCTGATGACGATTCTTCTGCCAAGAAAATCAAGACTGAGCCGCCTACCACATCCGCAAGCTCACTGTCGCCGAGTCATAGCTCAGCAGGCTCTACGCCTGAAACTGTCACGACGCCTGCCAGTGTTTCACAAGACATCAAACAAGAAGCAACAGATGAGGATGGAGCGGAAGAGATTGTCAATATTAATTCCTACAGGACCAGGGCCACCGGCATTTCCTCTGGGAGACTTGTTCAAGATCCGCGTTCTTCGACTACAATGGAGTTAACAACAGTCGTCACTCGCGATCTAGGCATGTTCTGGAACGTCAAGCCAGACGAACAGGAGCTGTTGCAGTATTATTTCACCGACCTCACTCCACTACTAGACAATCTCAGCAATTCGCCTTTGGCTGGCCTTGCTATCACCTACTGCACACACGAGCTTGCCCTGTCGTCCTTTCTGTGCTTGGCCAGCTTGCACTTATCTAATCGTCATCGAAGTGAAAGATATTACGCAACTGGTCTCGAATATCATTCACGTACGCTCAAATTTTTGGGTGACGTCCTGAATGCTGTGTCTGGTGGTGGTCCCAATGCCCCAGCCAATAGTCTAGCGTTGCAGTCTCCCGGCGTAGCATCGGGTGGTAGCCAGACCACTTTGGGTTTTCCAAATATCTCTAATATCCGCAATCAGCCAAAGATGGGTCGTGGTCTCGGTGTCGCTGTTCTAACCGTGATTTATTTCTTAATCACCTTTGAGGTATGCTCCTACATTGAATATATGGACAAAAGTGTTTTTTAACACCAATGCAGATCATGGATACTGGTAAATCCTCTGTTGTCAGATCTCATCTGGCCGCGTTTTCCTCAATTATCGAAGACCGCGACTTGGCTGCCGATGTTCTATCTGCGCCCAATGGCATGTTTCTCTTCCGCATATTTGCTTGGTATGACATTCTTCTTGCGGCATGTTCGAAGGATTATCGCGCTCCTCATCTCTCCGGCCCCTACTTCTTCCCTCTTAGCGCCGAGGATTCTGGTGTACAAGGTATCATGGGCTGTCCCGATGAGCTCATGCTCGCAATCTCAGACACGTGCCACCTTCGTCACAATATTAAGTACAGTTCGGAGCCCATGTCGTTCGCGGAAATCCAGAACCGTTCGTCCGAGATAGAGAATCGCATTCGCAACTACATCTCGTTGATGAAGTGGGATGGCAGAGATTCGTACAACTACATCCAACACATGATAGGAACGCAGTGTTGGGCGCAGGCAGCGTCGATCTTCTTGCTGCGGTCGACTGGTATGGATCCTTCAGGCCGTCGCGTCGCCAAGTCCGTTGAGGAGTTTCAGAAATTGCACGCGATCTTGGAAGTTGGAAGTGATCCTGACCGACAAATGGTCTGGCCTATGTTTGTCATCGGCTGTGAGCTGAAATCGCAGGCAGACAGAACTGCTGCTCTTGCCCGAATGGATGAGCTATTCAACTGCACGCTCTGTGGTAGCTGGCGGATGCTTAAGGACGTTTTACAAGAGATATGGACCAAAAACCGCTCTTGGGAGGAAGTTCTCTCAAGTAAAGAGTGGGAAAATTTTGATTTCCTAGCTCTGTAGTCAAAAAGTTTCATCTTTGCTTTCTTCTGGTAGATCCATAGTTTTCTTTTTTTGATACATATAGTGCGTTTCGTTTTTTTTTTGTTCTTTTTGCATAGTATACGGGATCTCGGAGGTCTATGTCTGTCCTTTTTATTTTGTTTAATCTAGTTCAGGATACATATTGTCGCATTGTTATTTCACCGGCCGCAATACGAACGATCTAATTAAATTAGATCCAGTTATATTTTACGTTTATAAATGTGCTTGATATCTAACTAATAATGATGTATTTTGTTACCAGTCCAGAAATAGGATATTGTCTACTCATGATTAATCCGGGAAATTACAGCTAGAAAGGTTTTCGAGATCAGTGCAAATAATGTCGCGTAGATTAGAGTAGAATGTAAGTTAACTTTCGACAAAAGAATTGGGAAATAACACACACGCGCAAACTACACGCTTTGAACGCGCCGCGTCTACACTCTCTCTACGTCACGCTCCACTTATCAGACCTGGTCTCGACAAATTCCTAATACGGTCTTGGGCGACGCTACATGCTAGTAAGTGCTCTTATTGTCGTCTCAGGGAATACTGATCTTAATCACGCCCGCTCCAGCTGTCGACCGTTTGTCGTTGGCCAGTCGAACGGTAAATCGTGTGTCATCCAAGTTACGGGCAGCCAGCCCTCCATATCGCTACGCTTTTAACGCGTCCGTACATCAGTTGGAAGAGTGTCTGGCGCACCGGAATATTTACGATTACGGGAGTATTATTTAGGTCAAGATCATTGGCAGCATTCCCAACGTCGAGACTAAGAATCATGGCTCCCGTGCAGCCGGCGCAGCAGACTTTGACGTGAGTACCCTGTTCAGGCTGGGGATAGAGATTCTTATTGATAGGTGCAGACGCTTTTTCGCAGGTTCGGCGGGTTCGAAGCCTAAGCGACAAGCTACCTTGATGGCGTCTAATCATAACGCTACCAAATCGACCCGGACAGAAACTACAACAAGAGCTGAGACTGAGAGCGAATGCATGAAAGACGAAGTTTCTTCTACACCAGATTCGATTGGAAAAGGAGACGTGCTTAGCGTGACCTCGTCCCCGAGACAGAAGGACATAGATGTCACGCCGCCGTCGTCGCCGGTTTCGAGAAAAGTGGGAAACCAGGACATTAAGAAGAGACGTAAGAGGAGGCGAAGTCGGGGTCGCCAGAGTGGGAGCGAATCGGAGAGTGGTGGGATTCCGAAAAAGAACCGAGAGAACAGTGGCAGCGATGCGGAAAGCAGAGTTATACCTGACCAGAAAAATAATGATGAAGTAGCAGTGGACATGAACGGTGATAGATCCATTAATGTCGAAGCATCCTCTTCGGCAGAGGCTTTAGATGCCGAGGCTAGTGACGAAGAACCTCCACTCAGCGAAGATGAAATCAAAGAGGAACTGTAAGAGTATTACCCGCATCCCCCCAGGCTACGATGGTATTAACTTGTACACAGGCCGCTTGCCAAAAAGGCACTATCAAAGAAATCAAGATGGGCGCAGGGTTCACCTGTGCCTTACGCTGCTTTATGCGCCACGTTTGAGAGAATTGAAGCGACAACTAAACGTCTTGAAATTATATCTTACTGTTCTGCCTTCTTCCAGGAAGTACTTTCTCTCACTCCTGATTCGCTCCTCCAGGTCGTGTATTTGTTTATCAACCGTCTCTCTCCTGACTACGAGGGCATCGAAATTGGTCTCGGAGAATCTATCTTGATGAAAGCGATTGGAGAATGCACGGGTCGATCTCAGGCGCAGATTAAAGCCGATTATCAGAAAACAGGAGACTTGGGCACCGTCGCACAGAATTCACGCATGAACCAGCCTACAATGTTTAAACCGAAACCACTCACAGTGGAGAGTGTCTTCAAGAATCTCAAGGAGATCGCAATGATTACAGGCTCACAAAGCCAGTCTCGCAAAGTTGGTATAATCACTAAGATGTTGTCCGCATGTCAGGGAAATGAAGCCAAGTACCTCGTGCGCAGTTTGGAAGGGAAGTTGCGGATACATTTGGCCGAGAAGACTGTGCTCAGTAGTTTGGCGCAAGCAGTTGTAGCATTGGAAGCGGAAAAAATTGGCAAGTCGCCTAGTCCAACGAATGTGGTCAAGGCCGAAGAGATATTACGAGCAGTTTACTAGTAAGATCGTTACAGGATTTGAATCAGTGAGAAATATCAGTTGACAGAATTAGTGAAATGCCGAGTTATGACATGATCATCCCGGCAATCGTGAAGAATGGCATCATGAATTTGCGGCAGACATGCGCGTTGACACCAGGAGTACCACTCAAGCCTATGCTAGCTAAACCTACGAAATCAATCACCGAGGTTCTTGATCGATTCCAAGATCAGAAATTTACATGCGAATACAAATACGATGGCGAACGAGTGCAGATACATTTTCTTGAGAATGGCAATTCTCACGTGTATTCGCGCAATTCCGAAGATATGTCTGCCAAGTATCCCGATATTGTGTCGGCGGTTGAGAGGTTCACAAAGCCTGGGACAAAGAGTTTTGTTCTAGATTGTGAAGCCGTTGCCTGGGATAGAGATGCTAAAAAGATTTTGCCGTTCCAGGTACTCTCTACGCGAAAGCGAAAAGATGTACAGGAAGGCGATATCAAAGTTCGAGTTTGCATTTTTGCGTTTGATATGCTTTATGCAAACGGCAAGGTATGTCAAAGGATTTCCAGTTTTTAATGTCGAACCGACGGCTGACTGATCGTATTCAGAGTTTGCTGCAGACCCCTCTCTCTGAACGGCGCAAGCTTCTTCGTGAGTCTTTCAACGAAGTCGAAGGGGAATTTGCATTTGCAATGTATAAAGATTGCATAAACCTTGACGAAATCCAAGAATTCTTAGACCAAAGTGTCAAAGACAGTTGCGAGGGACTGATGATTAAGATGCTTGAAGGGGAAGAAAGTGGGTATGAGCCAAGCAAGAGAAGTCGCAATTGGTTGAAACTTAAGAAGGATTACCTCACTGGTGTGGGTGACTCGTTGGATTTGGTAGTCATTGGAGCGTTTTATGGCCGTGGAAAGCGGACGAATTGGTATGGCGCTTTTTTGCTAGCGTGCTATAATCAGGACTCCCAAGGTTCGTGAAATCAAGTGTTTTGAGGATGAGAATACATGGAGACTGACAGGCTGACTTAGAATACGAGACTATTTGTAAAATTGGCACAGGATTTTCGGAAGAGATGCTCGATACGCTGTACCAGAAGCTATCAGAAACAACTACTATTCAGCCACGATCGTACTACTCGTATACGCAATCGAATGCCAACGCGCCGGATGTGTGGTTTGAGCCTACGATGGTGTGGGAGGTTATCGCGGCCGATCTGTCCTTATCGCCAGTTTATCGGGCCGCAATTTCGGAAATTGGCAGAAATAAAGGGGTTTCTCTCCGGTTTCCGAGGTTTATCCGCATCAGGGATGACAAGAGCCCAGAGCAGGCCACAACTTCGGAGCAGGTGCGTGAATTCTATCAAAGGCAGGCGTCTGCCGCGGCAAATGGTGGTGGTGATGAATTTGGAGAGGATGAGTATTAGAGATCATAATTACGGGGGCCGTAATTGTCACAGTATATTAGGAATATAGTGTTACTTTCGCCTTATGTAAGTTTCGCTTACTGTGTTATTCATTTGCTTGAACTTGATGGCTTGATGGAGGACATGTATAATAGTTGTAAACAGCATTGAATTAAAGTATCGCAAGTATGGTTGCCTGTACATTGACGCTGATTAGAGATTTAGAGTGGGTTTTAGATTGCTATGCTCGGGCAATCAACACATATAAACCAAACACAAGTATGCAAGCAAGTTGCTTAATTAATTATTTGCTTTTAATTAGTTATTTTATTTCATAGGGATTTAGTATAAGTCACGTGCCGAAGATTTGCCGTAAACACTGAATTGCAATGACTGCCATCTGTAGAAGGCTCTAGTGGCGCAGAGGTTAGCGCATCGGTTAGTTTAACCCCTTCTACTAAGATTAGAGTTTGTTGATTTTTGTGCTAACAAAAATGTTAGTGCTTATAGCTGTATTACGGCATCTATACTTGATGTCACGGTCGTGTGAGGAACGCGACGGTCGTGGGTTCAATCCCCACCTAGAGCACTTTTTTTAGTTTTTTTTTGCATGATGCACTGCTTTACACTACGGATTTACAGAACGGTAAAAAAGAAGAAGGAATCCATTTTATCACTTCACGTATGGGGGAGGTACGTTACATATATCTTACTGCAGCTACGCGAAGAGTGAATGTGTGAGATATATTTAGCACGACGGATCGGGACATATCAGCCCGCGACTTCGTATAAATGGCAATTCCGGATACCTGGTGACACTACTAGCTGCCAATAATATGTATCCAAATTAGTAAACTAGTGGTTTCACCTCCTTAAGGCGTTCAGAATTTAGATGTCAATTTAAGCAGCTGTGTGGCTACTACGTCATCCACAGTGAAATCATTTGAATTCTTCCCCTAATTGCTGGCCAAGCTCTCCTATTACTAACCTTGTTGCGACAATCTTATATGTCCTAATAGTCTCGTACGTTTGCTGAGTACGTAACATTGACAGGGGCAGGGCCCCCGCGTGGACCGACTGCTACTACTTGCGGTCTGCCACGCCCGATCCTAACCTGATCGTCGGCGTCGGTCGAGTTAAATAATCTACAAGGCGCGAGCGCTGCTTAGGTCGTGTATTGCGCTTTTCGAACCGCTCCCGTGCTGACATCTTGTTTTTAGCTGTTCGTTCATCTACTCTGTGACTCCTGCCGCCTGCTGATCTCAAATTTCTCATTTCTTTGCCCACTATTCTGCCGTTATTTTGACCAGCCGTTGATCCAAATCATCTCATAAATATCAGACACAGCGTTTGTACGACATTTGCGTTACTCGTCGGGATGGCGACGAACACGGCACTTATATCACGTCCATTTCGTCCTCGACGAGGTATCCGCAACTCAAGACCGCACTTGACCGGGCCTTCCGTACCGAGTCGTCTCTCCGCAGATATATCCATTCTCAGCCTAGGTCAGGTGGGAAAAAGAGGTCGGCGCCGAGGTATTGTCGTGCTACTTTCGTGCTTCATATTCGTTCTGTGTTGGATCCAATACGAGATCTTGCATTTTGACGGACTGGCGACCCAACATGATGGTCACTACGGGAGCATCTCTGGCATATCATCTAGCGCCATCAAGGACACAGGTCTGACAAATATAGTCCAGTGGTAAGTATTAGCCATCATTTGCTCGTTGTTCGAATTTGATATAAAAATACCCTGAAGGGATAAAAACTCCTTGATCATTCGACACATGCCGGTATTCATTGTCAGCGGCGAATTCCACTACTGGTACTCCACGGTCATGTTGGTATTTTCTGCTCTGAACTTTCTAATCTTATGGTAGGCGCATGCCCGTGCAGCATTTATATCTCGACATATTCCAGAAAATGCGCGCAACTGGACTTAATGCGGTTTCGATATATTTCCACTGGGGATATCACTCCGTCACAGAAGACATGGTGATCTTCCATGGGGTCGGACGCGACATTCAGGCCATGCTCGACTCCGCCAAGCGTGCTGGGCTTTACGTCATAGCCCGGCCTGGTCCCTATATTCACGCAGAAGCGTCGGCTGGAGGTATTCCCGGCTGGCTTGTGACAAAGAAAGGCGTGGAGGTGCGCACAGACGAATCCAGGTATACTAAGGCTTGGCAAAAGTATTGGCACGAGATAATCCCCATTATCGCGCGAAATCAAATCGATAGAGGTGGGAACGTTATCGCACTTCAGATCGAGAACGAGTATATGCAGACCGATCTGTACCCCTCTGCGAGAAAGTACATGCGGGAACTGTCTGATGGAGCCAGAAGTATGGGAATCGTCGTTCCGATTGTATGCATACTGTCTTCTACTTGGCGGTACGTAGCTAACTTGGCCCCAGTTTCATAACGACTTGAATATGTTTGAATCATTCCTGCCAAAGAATTTTTCTGCTGTTGACTTATACGGTCTTGACTCATATCCGAGGGTGAGTGGCATCCAATTGTTATGTTTATCTTTGGGTAATCCTAAAGTTATGATGTAGGGATTCGATTGCCGCAATCCAGTGTCGAACTTCAATATCCAGACCAATTATCGCGAATATCTCGCAAATGTTTCACCCGACACGCCTAATTTTGCTCCAGAATTTCAAGCCGGTGCTTATGATTGTATGGGTTTCTGCTTAATTGACAAGACGGTAATTAATATTAATGGACAATAGCATGGGGAGGTGCGGGATACGAAAATTGCATGGAAATGACCGGTCCTGAATTTGTAAACGTTTTCTACAAGAACAATATCGCACAAAAGTTTACAATGATGTCGCACTATATGACATTTGGCGGCACGAACTGGGGAGGTCTAGGATGTCCGTCGGTATACTCTTCGTACGACTACGGTGCCGCCATCAGTGAATCTAGAATCTTAAGAGACAAAGCCAAGTGGGTTTCCAACCTGCAGTAATGTATTATACTTGACTAATGAATGGTATCAGTGAGGCGAAATTACTGTGGACATTCGTCAGAGGTTCTCCGACCCTTCTCAGAGCGCAGTTTGTAGCCGACAGCGACAAGTACGCGTATACCGATAACAATGACGTTTTTGCGACTGAGCTCCGCGATCCACATTCTCTAACCGGATATTACATAGTCCGTTCACGAGACACAAATTCAAGAGACGGCAAGGCATATCGACTCAAAGTCCGCACAATATCTGATCGCGAGATTCAAATCCCATCGAAAGGCTCACTGACTCTTCGATCGCGCGAATCCCGGATCATAGTTACGGACTACGAGGCAGGGCCTGTGCGATTTGGATATACGACAATGGAAGTCCTCACCTGGACAATTGTCGATGGAAAGCCCGTTGTAATATTGTATGGCAACTTCGAAGATCAGAACGAGTTCTCTATCAAGCAGCAGGGTCATGTACCATTCAAGTTCTATAACATCCGAGGTAATACGGCGTTGCGCAATTATCGCGTCAAGGCATCTGCTACGGAGAAGAATGACTTATGCATTACGGCTATCCTGGACGGCGAAAATCGTGCCGTTGTTGACTCGCATGACTATATCTTGGCGTTGTTTAATCGCCCGGATATTTACAATGTGTGGACACCGGCATGGGCTGCCGATCTTGATCCAAATACACCTCCTTATCGACAAGTTATTGTCATTGGCCCATATCTTGTCCGGAATGTCACCTCAGAGGACCATGGTAAAACGCTGAATATTAATGGTGACAGTGATATGGAAAGTAATCTCTCTGATTTGGTGGAAGTCTACGTGGACTCGTCGTTCGAGAATATTAAGTGGAACGGCGAGCTTGTGCATGCCTACCGGACAAGGTTCAAGTCGCGCACATTCAAAGTTCCAAAACCCAACTCTAATCTTGCGGAGATTAGAATTCCAGATCTGAGAAAGGCCGAATGGCGCGGTATCGATGCAATTCCAGAGATCCACAATGTGTATGATGACTCGAAGTGGACGATTGCTAACAAGATGGAATCGACCAATAAATGGCACCCGCCTGAAACTTTCCCGGTCCTATACCCAGGCGAGTATGGATTCCATGTCGGCAATGTTATTTACCGCGGACGATTTTCTGGGGAGAATGCCAAAGGCGTGAAAATCCAGGTTTGGGGTGGAGCTGCGTTTGGATTTACGGCGTGGTTGAATGGAGTGTATCTGATGTCTTATCGTGGCTCACCACACGAGGCTTGGAATCAGCAGGAAGTCACATTTCCAGATGCGCTTGTCTCAAAAGACGAAACGAATTTTCTTGTGATATTGGCAGATCGTATGGGATATGAGGAAGACAATGGGGTAACAGAGCGTGATCCGCACTCGACCTTGTATCCACGTGGCATTCGCCTCGTCCAATTAATTCCTCATAACCCAGATTCAAACTGCGAGTTCTCGCAATGGACATTACAAGGTAACGCAGGTGGCGAAAATGCTGACGATTTATTGCGAGCACCGTATAACGAGGGTGGCATATATGCGCAACGCATTGGTGCCCATTTGCCGGATTTTGACGACACATGGTGGCCGCCAGCGACGCCATATTTGAACCAGTTAGCAGGAATGCGACCAGAGTCACCAAAGCCGGGGGCCGGGGTGTGGTTTTATCGGACGATCGTGGAAATTGTCGTCCCCGACATACTGGACGTACCACTCGGCGTCCGCATGCGTGGTGCGGGCGTACGGGTAGAACTCTTCGTCAACGGCTGGCAATTTGGGAAATATATAAGTGATATCGGACCCCAAGAGGAATTCCCCGTCCCACCAGGCATTATCAACACTAATGGTGAAAACGTTGTCGGGGTTCAAGTATGGGCTGTTGACGGTAATGCGACTGTTGGACTTGATGTACTCGAGTTTATCATATATGGCAAGTACGCCAGCTCGATCGGTCCAATCCCGCATGACGATTATAAGGGATGGTACGTTGAGCGGCAGATGTATTTCAGTTAGCCTCCACAGAAGTAAAAAAAAAGATTATCGTTATGAAAGTGACTGTAAGGACGGAACCATTCGCGTCAACATGGTGAGGACCTACACTTTCCCCAAACCCAATGAGTAAGCCGCACAGAATGATATGGGGTCTTGATAAGGTTTCATTACACTAAATTTACATCTTAACTTAAACACGGCTATATCGCCAAATAAGTAAATCACTCTATCGTATTACGTAAAATTTGTAGCGCGATATCATTTCTGTATTCTTGTGCGAGATGTCAGTGTAACGGTTTTGCGGGAAAATCTTCCTATGTCCGCATCTATGGCCGTAAAGTGGATCACGTTGTTGCGCTGCGCTCATCTTTAGGTATGCCATCGAGGCATGGAAACTTCGAGAAAGCAATCAAGCAATTAGTCTTGTTTGCTATATTGGCTGAAAGCTCCACAACATTAATGACCACAGCTCCAAAATTTCGAATGTTTGTCATATAGACCCAAACTCTATGGAGGACGTGGTAAAGCAAGGCAAACTTCAGAGAGTAGTCCAGTTTCAGGAAAAATTTGCTGACTTTATTGACGCCAAAGTAGCTTTTTGGCGTGGTCATCCATTAGTGCTTTACTCAATTCACGCAGATATTAGTAATACGATGAGGGGAAAATAGTTTCCCTATCAATCTTGGAGTCCGCTGTCATATGCTGTAGAACCATCTGCTATTCATCGCTGTTACGTAGAAGCGCACCGAACTACAGCCACGCCTAATGTGTTTACACAAATTGGAATCTTCGCTAAGGTAGTGAAGTATTAGAATATATTGAAATATTTTCCAAACACATTCATTTCATTCATCTTATCGCAAGACAACAAAATTTACGTCAAAAAAATTCGTACAAGTTGATGGTTATTACCGTTTTTTAATTGCGGGACATTTAGTACTTGATGTAAGGAAGGAACTTTCCGCGGAGGGTGATCTGCATTAGAAAATCGCGGCCGTTAGTATCAGAACAAAGCTTCTATCATTTAAATGAAGCGTAGCCTTACCTTAACCCAGGTGCCCTCTGTGTCTACTTCCTTTTCAATCTTGCTGGTGAAGCAAATGGCGGACATGATACCGTCACCAAACTTCTCGGCAATGATGGACTTGAAAGCATATCCGTACACGAGCACGATCTCATACAATCTGTAGATAGTTGGATCGCGTGGAGGAGTCTCGAACTTTGACGCACGATCGGGGAAGTAGTTCACTGCCGGAGAAATAGCCTCAATCGCGAGGGGATCGATCTCTAGGATCTTAACGAGGCCGTCAATGTCTTCCTGGGCGAAAGGCATGTTGCCATAGAAAGCGGCGGCAACCCATGTCTCCGAGCGACCGAGCTTCTCGGCGATGTCAGCGAAGCTGAAAGAAAATTAGCAATTCTGGCAAGTCTTGACTAGATAAGTCCAAAAGTGACAGTTCGCAAACTGAGCAGCCAATTGCGACAGGATGAACATGTCCGACGCATACCTGTATTTCTTAGCGATCTTAGCATGGAAAAGGGCCTGGTTGGCAGAAGGGAGGGTGGAGATGTAAGAGAGCTAAAAGTGGGATTTTCATTAGATCAATCGATTCTTCGATAACGCGGGGCAAACCAATTAAAGTACATCTGATAGGTAGCGAGACTTACATCGGCCATTTTTACTTATGTACGGTTGAATGACGAAATATGAAATAATTGACTTGTTGTATGCAAGTATAAGAAAGGATATTGTGGTTGGAAAGAAACAGGAGTGGAAAGGGAAGGGTGGAGAATAGATAGATATTGAGCCCACGCTGCGAGATCTGTGCGCGACTTCGCTCGGGAATAAAGGGTGCCCGTCGGCCAGAGAGAGGACGCGATAAAGAATCGCAAGTAGTCGAGGTTAAGGTTCCAGCATTTCGGTGGAGAAGAACTTTACAACCGATTTTGGCAAAGTCTGTGATTTACCGCATACTATCTTTAATGAAAATGTAACTATCCACTTCACATGAATTACCCAAGAAAGCATTAAGTGTCACGTACTAAACATCACACTTGCATCTGATGACCGCACCTCATTAAATAAAAGAAACCTCATATACCATGCTCGGTGCAATGTATTTTTCTCGACCGTGTAACTAATCCACCTCTCTAGCACGACGTCATGAACTGTATACGGTCATATCGAGTTAGGTAATTCGGGAAATTTTATTACTGCAAGTAAATAAGAAGAGTCTGGTTGGTAGTCAATGCGTATTCGGGCTAAGATCAGATTCTTTGACGGGTTTGCACCATCCTACCAATTTTTGTTATTTGTTATTTACGCTCCATCCTTCGGATTCCTTTTGACTCTAACAATGACAGATCTCTCCAGTAGTAAGAGGCAAGGATCGCAGGATGATGACGATGCCTTGCTTGATACCGGGCGTGGCAATGGTGATTTGGGACATATTGTAGAAGAGGCCCACTCAGTGGTCGTTGGTGCCGACGGCAGAAATGTAGCATACAGATGGGGTTCTTATTTTACTGTACGTAACTTGAATGACTACAGAAATGGTTTTTTAAGACTTGACAGCCAGACCAAACTGCCATCGACCAGAGGACCGCAGGCATCGAAGACAAGGAGCCGTCCGCCGTTAGCCGGCGAGCCGCGACATCTGAAATGGATGGATAGGGGCAGTCGAGGCACCGTTTGAGCCCGTCACTCTATTCGAGAACATATATCCGGTAACAAGTATATAAGCAAACTTCTTATTCCTCTTGAGATAGATCATAAGGGTTGACATTGTAATAGCCATCTTCGGTGAACTGCATCGCTCTTATTGCTCCGTAGGCATCTTCATAGCCGGACGCTTCAAGAAAGGTATCCCAAGCCGACTAAATATTCGTCTTAGCGGATATATACGCATTGTGAAGTTATATGGACTTACCCAGTCAACGTCCATATCTGTTGATGCTGGACGATCATTTCGATTCGAGAATGATTCACTATTAGAATCTTCGGAACCCTCTCCTGAAGTGGATGATTGCGGCACCATATTCAGTGATGTCGATGGACTATCCTCTGCGACATCCAGACCAAGGGCCTGTAACAGTCGAGATAAGACCCGAGATACTTGCCGAGTCTCCGAAGAGGAGTCCCGAACTTCGTTCCATATTTTGTAAGCTGTCCGCAGGGCCTTCAACATAGCGTCCTGCTGAAAATCTGGACCCCACAAGCCCAGACTGCCGCTTTCCGCGAGCCCCTTTTGCTTGTGTCGTAGGTCTAGACAAAGGATCACTGCCGGAAGTATAAAACCCTGGTTTGTACAGGATACACGATGCCCGTATTGCGGTGTCTCCCCAGGGTCAGCTTTCGTCGCAAACTCGTACAGAATATTCTGAAGGTTGAGTAAATTCATAGCCGAGTCGATGCACCTCTCGCGGGAGCGCGCAAAGCGGTGGTCAACTCGGCCCGGTACCAGAAACCTTCGGTGCAACACGCACATCCCTTGGTTGTATTTAAGCTCTAGCTGTATCCGTCTGGTGACAGTAGAGTAGGATTCGCCCTTGCTCTCATCCAAGTCCTGCATCCGGAAACCAGGCGGAATCTGCGAGTGTGCATCCCATAGCTGCTTGTCGATTTGAAGAGCGACGTCGTACAAATCAGGCTGCAGAGAGCAGATGAAGTCTGCAACCGCTCCGAGAGGGCGAAAAACTCTGCTTTTGACGATTAGATATGATACTGGGGTTTCTTCGGATAGCGGCCTCGATGGCGGGAGTTCTGTCATCTCTTCATACAATTCCCAATCATGAATATTCCTTGGCTCAGCAGCGTCGTGATGCACAGCCTGGATCATTTTAGGCAGACCCACAGCAAATGAGGATGCTGCGTCCACAGTCAATATGAAGCGCCATATCCGGCGGCGCATTTCGCCCTGGAAGACTGAGATGTTTGGATAGTGAGAAGGATCTCTTCGGTGGTGTCCAATTAGTTAAATTATTCCAGGTGAGGAGCTAGTACTCACCTGTGATAGCCCATTTGGATAGCCACGCGGATGAGTGCACCCTCCATGATCCACCAGCCACCAGTGCTATTTTTCTTGCCGAGCTGTTCTGCAAATCCATGGTATATCAAAGTCTCCACGGTATACGGTAGATATTTTGTGATATCAGCCATCATCAAGCACTGAACTGTTCGCTGGCGGTATAATTCAGACAGAGACCGCGAGATTCCTTCGTATTCTGGGGGCTCATCGTTAGAGTAGCCGTAAGACGACATAGACAGACTGAGTATTGAGAAGAGGAGGCCGAGCCACATCAATTTAGTTGAAGACGGACATTTCCAATGGTCCTCATACTAAAGTCTTGATCAGCCGTTGGCTCTGACGCGAATTTCGGGTTGCTCACTTGTTTCAAAAATGTGGGTCGATGTAAGGTATCTGATTTGCACGGTTAGCTTTCTTGCGGACTCCCCACAGCTCTAAATTCCTCTTACGAAGGGCTGGCACTGGAGATTTCTCGTCGTCGAAGAATCTTGCGATCAACTTGTCGGCCGCAGGCTTTGCAGGTATCGTCGCTAACAATTCCGAAACCCCAACGGGTTTGACAGGGCCAGATAATAAGCTAGGGCCGTCCACGGAGGCACTTGCGAAAGATGTCAGTAAGGTTGCTTCGTCCTGCTCTTCTTGGACTTGACCCCAGGAAGTTTTAAGTGCATTCAGCTGTGTGGGTCAGTCCTGTTGGTGGCTCAAAACGACAATGAAACCTACTTCGTGAAGAACGTCGCTCCAATGGGCCGTTCCAATATACACTGAACGACCGTCGTGAACATTCAACATCCCTTGTCGTTTCTTTGTATGCTTCGAAGCAGCAATCTCCGCAGTCCTGACAGACGAAATATCATCGAGAGAGGGCATTCCACCGGGCCAGAGACTCGATTCCCTTTCATTTCTCTTTTGGGATGCTAAGGATGTCACGAGAGCCTCTAAGCGGTTGATTCGCAGTTGCATGTTCTCCGCGGGGGATCTCGTGGATGGCGCCCGATTTTGGGAGCCCGCGAAGATGCATGCACCAGGTTGGTTCCGTATGGTACAGTTCTGGCATGGTTGCTGTCGGTCGCATTTCAGCCTGGACATAGGTCAGATCGAGATATCCCAGCCAACGTTGCGTCGGAGGGTGCTATACTTCCTGTTACGGCATGGCGCACACGAGAGTGGGATGCGGGCCCTACGGCCGGGAACGTATGGCTCCCCATGCGAGAATACCGCGGACTTCTCGATTGATGCTTGCATGTTGAAATTGTGAGTTCATTGATCCTCTCACTCACACCACTGGAGCCAGAGTAGGTGAAATCCACGGAGGACGTGGATATATTTGCTGATTGTCACGTGACTGTTATCTCCGCGGAATTCACTCATCTCTGTCTCAACACGCTGGCAACGAAGTAACTATTCTATATTATCGTTCTCTCACAAGAGTGCATGGTCAAGAGTAATGGCTAACAATGTAGACATATAAAGTGACAATGGATTTCCAGAACTCCATGATCACGACATTTACTCATTATACTCGATAGCGTGCCAAAATAGGCCACGTCTCAATAATGTCTTCATCATCTCATACAGTGGTCCTCGTTACTGGCGGCTCGGGCTTCCTGGCTTCTTATTGTATCATAGCCCTTCTCAACGCCGGATTTCGGGTTCGCACATCGATTCGCTCCCTGTCAAAATCTTCTTCTGTCAAGGAAGCCTTGAAAAATGGTGGCCTGACAGACACAGACTTCGATCACTTATCCTTCGTCGAGGCCGACCTCACCAAAGACGAAGGCTGGGACAAGGCTGTTGAGGGATGTACTTACATGCTTCATGTGGCATCTCCGCTTCTCACCTACGAACCCAAGCATGAAGATGAAGTTATCATTCCCGCGCGCGACGGTACGCTCCGAGTCCTCAAAGCTGCGAAACGTGCAAGAGTCAAACGGGTCGTCGTCACCTCCTCGTTCACGGCTATCGGGTACGGACACCCTCAGCAAACCAAACCTTTCACAGAAGAATCATGGTCCAACCTAGAAAAGACCAATCTCGGTGCCTACGTCAAATCCAAAGTTATTTCTGAGCGCGCCGCCTGGGACTTTGTGAAGAGCGATGAAGGTGCGGGCCTTGAACTCACTGTCGTGAACCCGGTCGCTATATTTGGGCCTGTCCTCAATACCGAAATTGCAGCGAGCATTCACATCGTGCAGCGTTACCTGACTGGCGAGATGCCCGGTAGTCCACATCTTTATATGAGTGTCGTCGATGTCAGGGACGTTGCAGCCTTGGAAGTGCTCGCCATGACAAACCCCTCCGCCAATGGGGAGAGGTTCCTCGCTGTGTCTCCACCGGGTGGTATGATGCAAGAAGTAGCACTTATCCTGAAAAGTCGGCTTCCGGAGGTGTCCCAGAACGTATCTACAAGGGTCCTACCGAATATCTTAGTGAGGATTGTAGGGTTATTTGATAAGCAGGTCGCAGGGTTTGTAAGTGAATTGGGAAAGAAGAAGCCTTCCTCAAATGAGAAGGCAGTGAAGATCCTGGGCTGGAAACCGAGGAGTCGAGAGGAGACTATTGTTGCCACCGCGGAGTCACTGCTGAAATTCGGTCTGGTGAAAAAGTAAAGTGTCGCTAACACGCTTCAAAGAAGGAGGATTATTCTTGTGGATCCAGTTGCCGACAAGCATCGCTCGAGTTTGAAGAAGTAGTGACATGTTCGCCTCCTCGCTTAACTGGTCTCAAATATGTTCCTCCGGTTTTAGTTAATGGATATAGGAATTAATTCTCCTTATATGTAGGTAGATCTCAGCCTGAATTTAAGTGGTGACTTCGAAAGCATAATCCCGAACGATTAATAAACGAGAAAATAGACAAAATTAAAGTAAACGACTTATGTGTTCGTAGAATGGCAAGAAATAGTATTCGTTTCAGCATGACACGCATTACTTTGTCAAACGGCACTTCGTTTCTGCTCACACGGCAGTTCACATCCAAGGTATTCCAAAAGAGACGGTTACCAAAAAAGCATTAGGTATTACATATTAAACATCACACTTCCCCATGCATCTCATGACCTAACCTCATTAATACAAGAAATCACGCTAAGTATGCTTGCCTTAACGCTTTTTCTCCCATCGAACTAAGCCGATTCACGTTGATAACACCTCCTTCCAAATAGATAAATATACACTTTAGAAAATTAACAATGCAAAAACACCTTCCAATGTATGGCTTTTATAATTCGTAACGCAAATCTTATAACAGACACATAATCAATAATATACCAAGAAGCATTATTGCGGCAGGATACCGATCAAGCCAGTGCGTCAGTAGTAGTCGTGCTGCTGTCCATGGAGTCAGCATAGTTACAGACCCGTGCGGTCCGAGCAATTGACTAATCGGCTTCTTCATGTATGCGTCTATCTGGTTTGAATACTGCTCCCACAGCGTCGGCAATCCCCGCAGTTTATCAGCGATTCCAAACTGTGACAGCCGGTCATCTAAAGCGTCGCCTACAGACTCGATAATACCGTAGACTTTCATTAGAACCACGGAGTCTTTATCGAAGATGACCGCAGATTCATCAGTCTCATCAAAAGTTTGTGCATCTTTCAAATGCGCGTCTGCCGAAGGAGAACTTGTTATCCTTGGCCAACGCGGACGATTGGTCTGGTCCTTCTTGTTGGACGGTGATCGTGGTGCGACGGTAGCCATTGAGCCAAAGTGATCGCCCTTCTGTGCGGTTCTGTTACAGTTACTGTTAGCTCGCGCTCATTCGCTGAAAATTCAAATTTCACATACATTTCGTCCACCACCCTTTGTCTGACGTCACGGGTGGGCCGAGGACCTTTCCGATACCTCGTGTCACGACTTGCTCGCCCGCCAATAATTACTCGGTTGCCACTCGCAGTCACCACTTTTCTCCCCAGGACAGGCTCCTCGTAATCACCCACTTCGGATTCAGCATACGCTGTGCCTCTTGTCTCAATTGGCACACGGTACATGACACTCTCAGTATGCATACCATCCACAACATTCTCCTTCCCACTCCATGGTCTGTCAGCATAGACACTAGTCCTCGTGGGCCGTAAGCTATCAGGAGCGATACCCTTATTCGCGATAATATAGCTCTGCTCATATATGGCACCATATAAGTTGACCGCGACCCCAAACTGGTCATTGGTCTCGATGCTAGTGTTCGAAATGCCACCTAGCCGATTCGCAATTCTGTTCTCATCGTTTTCAAACCACGGCCACCGCCGCGCATCCGCGCCACCCAGAGCACCTTGTTGTATCTCTGGCACCGACTTGTCATTGTCTTCCACAGACAAGACGCCGTCCGCTGATGTGCCGTGCTTGAAAAATAAAAATGAGGGTGTGCCAGATCCTGCTGCAACTGACTCTGCGAGGACTAGTGTTGCGAATAATACGCCGGCAGTTGATATGAAATTATGAGTTTTTCTCGGCATGTTGAAGACCGAACCCGCCAGTTGATACGAAGCAGACAAAAGAGTTGTTGTTGAAGAAGAGATAGGTGACCGAAGGTATGCTAGTGAAATAAATGCTAGAGTGATTCCGTTGTAATTGCTCGCGTGCTCACGCAGCCATAATATCCTGTCACGTTGAAACCAATCGATTCCTCGTAACAGTTATAATTGTGCCGATGATATACGCAGGCTCCTCTATCGATCCAGTATGATGAGACAGTTCCTCAATTACCGGCAAAATAGAATAATATGGTTAAGAAGCGAAATTTGAAACTGAACTTGCGAGCGGAAGAGGGAGTGATTGCCAAAGTCCGATAACGCGGCGCACCCTTTGGCTGAGAAAACAGGGTTTCATCAAAAATTGTAAAGTTACGCGCCATTGAGTGAAACTCAGATATTACGCTGGCCCCAACGCGCCTTTAGGGCTTACGACTCGGCCCAACTAACCCTTAATACTTGCATTAGTGCAAACTTTGCGACCCAATATCTCGAACGAGTTCGCGTCGATATACGATAAAAATTGACCGGCGGCACTATTCCTGTTCAGGACTAGCTTCGGATGTGCCGACTCATCGAGGCCCATCGATAACAGTTATTGCTTATCAAGTTTTTGGCCACGCTCGATAAACTTAAGGGTTTTGTCTAACTCAGATAGGTATCGAGCTCGAGGTAAAGTGATACCTACCCATAAACCCTTCTCATAGAGAAATGGTCACCATTGTGTCGGCAAGCATTACTAGGGGCACAATGTGTAGATCACATGCAGGCGCCATCTAGCACATACTGCACCGTACGTCTCGATTCTACAGTTTATGTGCCTGTGGCATTGGACTTTGTAATAGAATCGTACGTCCTTATTTGTGGATAGCATCGTACTTCTAGATGGTGGAATACGAATATCATAGTCTAGGCCTGGCAACACACCTCCGTTAGCAGTCGTAAGCACAACGCCCATTGACTCCGCATTGAAAGCAATTCCTAGCACTGCTCAAGATTTGAGTTCAGATAGGTCCACCTGCTGCGACTCTGGGACAGCCGGACAACGATGGTACAAACCACCTGGAGACAATTGAGTGAGCACTGATCCTAGTGGTGCCAAACGGTCACGTGATGAGAAATTCCTAAACCAGGTGCGGCGGGCCATCGTTATTGGTGATGGCAATATCTACGAACCATCTATAGGTGGTTACGCGTAATAAGCGAATACTTGGTGGCAGGTACTCAGGATAATAGTAGAGCAATATGCAGATTCAGTTCACAAGGCCACAAAAGCGACAGAAGGTACTTCCAACGAGATCCCTTTTTGACGACACCAGCAGCGGTAGACATCGCAAGGCCGAGGACGAGGACGAGAATCGGGCGGGCGAAGATTCAAGCAATACAGAGCAGAATTTCCACGATGACAAGTTGAAGAGATCTCAAGGTATAGAACGCTATCGTCCCGTGTTTCTCCCCGGCCTGGATCGGGACCACGAATCCGAGCAGCTTGAATCGCCGCCTGATTATAGCCCCAACGACAATGACGAGTCCTCAGAGGACGAATACATGAAGATGACAATTCCCGATCTACCGGAACAACATGTATCGGAGATGACATATTCTGAACGGCGGAAACGGGCATTTAGAGAACAAGAAGCGAAATCAATTACCCGTCCTCCGGCGGTTATTCAGCGAGAGAAATTAGAACAAGGTCTCGACACCTCATTGTTGGCAGGTGACAAAGGGACTAAAAACGAGGACGAAAGCAGTAATGAAGAGAGCGTGGCATTAGCGATTATGAAGAAAATGGGGTTTGTTCCTGGACACGGTCTTGGGAAAACTGGTGACGCTTCGAGCGAAGAACCGCTTCGCCCTGTTCTGAAATATGGTATAGTTCCCAGACTTTTTTCTGTTCTGCTGGTTTATGGGAATGTATAATAACAAAGCTAGATCGAGGTGGCATCGGTATGGTATCGGCCCAGCGAGAGCAGATTCAATCTGAAGCCAAGCGAGCGCAAGAGGTCGAGCAGGCAGACAAGCAGTCCTTCATTGATCGCAAACGCGAAGAGCAACTCGACAAAAAAATATCTGGACAAATCCGTGAAGCTCAGAAGATATGTCAGGAACTTGATATCTCGAATGATCCGCGACTCGAATCAATTTTGTATTCACATGACCGACCCAGTGGGGGGTCGAATATTGGAGAAAATAGGAAATTGGATATACCCACGCTTCGCAGCATCAACTTTTTGTGGCGGGAGCTTGTGGTCGAGAGACAAAACGCTGATTATGAGAAATTCTTACATAGAAGGATTCTAGATCGGCCGAGTTCAGTGGATTCCGACGAGCAGGAAAACATGGAGTCGCGAGTGGAGGAGTTCGTTCCTGAGGATTACATGGATGAGGAATTGGAGGCGTTCAACAGTTTAGAATCAGCGAAAAAGCTAGAGGTTATTCTCGAATACTTGCGGGTAAAATTCTACTACTGTTTTTGGTGTGGCTGTAAATATGAAGACAGAGCAGATCTGGACCAGAACTGTCCTGGAGTCACGGAGGAGGATCATGAATAGTATATACATACAATATTGTGTTAAATATATACAACTTGTCCAGATACAAGACGCCTGCCCAATTAGTACAACCACCCGCTGGATAAACCATAACTTCAAACAAATCCCGATATCTTACTCTATTTACAAAAAATTGAATTGTACAAACCGCTATGCTTGGTGCAAAACAGCATCATCTAATCCTAGAAGCTTTCTTAGGCTTTTAAGATCGTTTTGATACACGATAAGATTCGTCTCATATGATACTTTACTGATCCAAAGAAACACCAATTTGATGAGGTCTTCCCATTCAATATCGTTCTCTGGGTTAAAGTTCTCTGAGTTTTCGCGATCGAGACACAAATGTAATAAGTCACCGACAATAATCGATTTGAGAACGGTCTTCTTGTCGGATGCATGTAAAGTACGTGATGGCATTTCAAAATCGTCCCTTGCCAGAGCCGGAGTGAATATGTTTTTGTTGAATCCCAAGCGAGGATTCAGAACGATTGCCGACAGATTGTCAATCACTGTCGTCACAACTTCCTCAGTCAGTTGGAATCGGTGTACTCGCCAACAGATTTCTAGGACGCAAAGCCCAGCCATCACATCTTCCGCGAAAAAAAGAGCGCGTAGGGCATACACGTAAACATCTAGGCTAGGATTCCACGCGCTGTTGTTCACCATGCCTACTAATACTTCTCGCATGCTTTCGAGCGGAATTCCGTCAGAATCACCTGATAATTTCTTGTTGAGCCCCGCACGTTTCTTCGCCGAAGTGTGCCGCGCGTATAATCTAGCTCGCATACGCACATAACGGTCCATAGAGCGCCAAACCAGTTGATAGGTATGTGCATCAGGATACACGCCTTCAGACGCTGAAGACTGGATCATCAAGAGCGTAGACCAGACTTTCCGAAAATCATTTTTGTGAAAAGCGCCAGAAATGATCGCATTAAAAACTGTAATGGACGGCTTTATTTCCAACTCTTGCATTCGTGCAATTATTTCCTTCGACCCTTCCGGCTGCTGTCGCCTAGCATAATACTGCAGAAATAGTGCATAGTGCTCCGCAATCGGTGGAGTTATAGGAAGATTGTCAATGGACAGACCTTGTAATTCGTGCTTCCTAACGATCTCCATAACCGTCAATATTTTCCGTGCGTCTTCAAGTCTATTTTTATCAAGCAATACTCGTAGCAATGACTGGACATTGAAAGTTGTAGGTCTAACCCCGACATCCATCATCCTGCGAAAGAGATATACCATTTCGTCGACCAGGCGTAACTCGCAAAACCGATTAAGGAGAACTCGATAAAATTCTTGACTTCTCTCGGCTTCGGGGAAGTCGGCCAGCGACTGTTTCACAACATCACTGAGCCAACCAATCGCTTCCGGTGAGGGACGTACTCTGTGGTCGTGTAGCTGCGCGTCGTCAAGAACACTGTTAATCGCAGACCGAGAAAGATGATCCATAAGCATAAGAGATATATTTCCACCAGCGTTGCCGCCCAACTCTTCTATCTTGTTGACCATTGCATAACCTAGCCTTGTGTCGCCGGCGTCCAACGCAGCGCGAGCACATTTCACCAAGGTCCTTTTGAAATTTTGTATCATCTTGTCCTTTGTTTCTTGGTCCTCGACCTTGGAATACATATCGTCGAATCCCGTTATCATGTCATGATACACCTCCTCCGAGAGCTTCAGGTTTCCCACTTGGCAAAACTTGATAAAGAGAATCATGCGAGTGTACGTCGAAATTCGACCAAACTTGTCCATCAAGTCCCGCGTCGCTCCTAGCGCACCTTCAACATCAGACTTCTTGAGATGTAGCTCGACCCCTAACTCCCACCATCGATATTCTTCCGACAGTTCAATCTTTCGCGCCTGCCATAAACGTAGCGCGCTATTCACGCTATTATTATCCGCGAGGGATATAATGTAGCGCATGTCAAGCTGTGGAGGAAGATGCCGTTCAGAAACAGGGCGCAACATGTTCGCCATGTAGAAAACGTCTCCCACCAGTCTTGTAGCACTCGAGGCCTCCCTCTCACTTGACAGTCGCGATGAAATCTTAAACATGTCCCTGAATGTGTCCATAGACAATTTAGCGGACACAGTAATCGACCCGTCGCTATTATCCGTTCGCATGTAGTCAAGAACGATCAATAGATTGCTCATAGACTCACGCTCGTGCTGGGCCCGCTTGATGGAGTCCACGATAAACTGATGAACCGCAGGTGGATCGAATATCTCCAGCAACTGATCTCTCGCAGAGTTGGTCGTCGGCGTCTGAGAAGAGTCCACTGCAGTTTTGGTAACTTGACTTCGAAAATATTCATACAGCCCTAGTCGGCAGTTCAGCACGTTTCACGCATTGCTGGTTGTTGGCCAGTTCACTTACCCAAAGGATCTCTAACCAACTCATCCTGACTCTCATGCATTTGTTCATCCGCATTCTCGTGATCTGTCTGGGCAGTAAAGTCCGCAGACAGAGGGTTAAAGGATAGATCCGGCAGCTCTAGCTCGAGTTGTTCTGAATCAAACGACATAGTAGACTCAAGGTGGGCAGGCTTGGACTCGCACCGATCGTTCGCCCGTATCCGAAGTGGCACAGAAACATGATGTCTACGATTCCAGCCTAGTGGGAGTAACAAAGTCTTACCGCCAAACCGGCAGAGTCCATTGGAGATTGGTAGACGTGCCGTATATCCCAGATTTCTGAAAAGCTGCAGGTGCCGTAAATGCATATGCGGCAAGCCCTACTCTGATCCGCGAAGTTTAGTGCTCGTATACTGCTTCCGAAGCATGCTGCTGATTATACTTATAGCTCTTTTCAGGTTTGCATGTTTTGCGCGTAAAAAGGTATTCGTCAGCAACGATCTCGTGTGGGCATCATTTTGAATAATTTACAAATATTTTGCTCGTTGGGAGTTTGGAACTCTGGGTTAGGATCGCTGCCATCAATCAATATCGTTGTTAATTAGTGACTGTATATATTTTAACTACGTTAGTTAACTTTATTTTATTTTTATTTCTATGTACAGATGTCCGACCACTTGTAATCGCTATCATGTTAACGGTTCAATTTCAGAGCAATAAATCAGAATTGGAGGCGTCTAGAGATGAAAAGAGATATCAATGTGTGTGAGCACAACAAATACTTTGTGTGAATACCACTGTTAACTTATTACGATGTTTCCACGACCCATTGTATTCCATGCCTTAGAGACTTGGCTGATTTGGCGAATGCAATCCATTCTTATTTTTGTCCTGTAATTAATTACGAAGTATTTGTTCTTCTTCACACGTGCTCGCTCGGATGCCCCAATTAAGCAGGGTAACGGTACCCCTACCTGCCAAAAGAAGCCAAGAAGCCGACGCCAAAATCGCTTCGTTGCCGATCTAATTTTTCGCTGTTACATTGCAACGTTTTCTTTACACCTTCTCAACTGGCCCCAATCACCATTCGAAAGCACCTATATAGCCAAGGTTTATTTTTTTCCTCTTGCTGCTGGGTGTTTGCTTCTAGTCACTCTTTTTTTTGTTCCGTGGGGCCGACTTCGAGAGCGGTTTAACGTTCCAATCCTGCGACCGCTCTTATCCCTGTCACCTTTCTTGTCACATATTTGCCTCGGCACCGACACACCTCCACAGTGACTGAGGAGTAACTCGAAATTGAATCTTTTTAATTAGTGATTATCATCATGAGAGTGTCTGAAGTTTTGCAAGACAACCTACGCAATGAGGTGCCCAGTTTCTCGTTCGAGTACTTTGTTCCTAAGACCTCTCAGGTGGGTCCTATATACTGGCGTCCGCGACGTCATATGCTTCTGGAATTCTGTAATTGATGCTAATTCGTGTAATGTCATACAGGGTGTCCAGAATTTATATGATAGAATAGACCGTATGCGCGATCTACATCCATCGTTTGTCGATGTGACCTGGAACGCCGGAGGCACTTCTCGACAAGGGGTTGCAACGACCACGGAAATCGTTGCAAAAGTGAACAAAGCCTATGGATTGCCGACCTGCATGCATTTGACTTGCACCGGAATGTCGCGCGAAGCAATTGACAAGGCCTTGCTGGTATGTTCACTATTGGCGAATGGGCAGAGGTAGAAAGTTGCTAATAACATAACAGGAAGCGTACAACGGAGGCTGCCGATGCATCCTGGCGCTCCGAGGCGACCCTCCTCTGGAGAACGAGAAGTGGGAAGCTACTGTGGGAGGTTTCTTGTACGCACGCGATTTGGTGGCCTATATTCGTGAACAATATGAAGATTACTTTGAAATTGGTGTTGCGGGCTACCCAGAAGGTCATCCTGAGGAACAGGATCACGAGGTTCTCATAGATCATTTGAAGGAGAAGTTGGATGCCGGGGCATCCTTTGTCATCACTCAGATGTTCTATGACGTCGAACATTTCTTGGACTGGGTGGACAAGTGCAGGGACAAGGGAATTACTGTACCGATCATCCCTGGTATTATGCCGATTACCAATTATGCTAGCTTCATAAGGCGAGCGAAATGGTGTGAGATCAATGTGCCTACCGAGTTCATGCTTGCTCTCGAACGTGTTAAGGACGACGATGCGGCAGTTCGAGAAGTTGGCGCACAACTGGTGACGGACATGTGCAAGACCATCATTGAGAAGGGTCACATTTATCATTTGCACTTTTACACCATGAACCTGGAGAAGGCCACCAGAATGATTCTTGAGCACTTGGAACTTTTGCGAAACTAAGCCAGCTTGAAGCGCTGCGTCAGTTAAGTTCCTTTGTAATCGTCACTCGTGATTTGGGTTTTTTATTTTGTTTGCCTTTTTTATTTACTTATGCTTTTATTCCGGTATGGCTGTTTTCTCCTGGGCGATATAGACCGCGCACAAAAGTTATGACTTTTTCAACAAAAGCATTTCCATGGTTTATTGAAACTTAATGGGCTAAAAATGTCTGCATTATTTTCCTTCTCTTAATCTGTCATAGATTCCACATTCTTTGTAGGAACATTGGCAAATCGGAATACGTTTCAATGTAAATATTTTGTTATATGTTTCACAAAAGACAAACTTGGCAAGAACGGGGGATACGCAAGTTTATTTTCGTTTTCGTTGTTTTTTATATTATACATCAATTACTATCATATTGTATCACCAATGCCTTCTTGTACGATTGTGTCGGCAAATTATGGGTCTCTCTGTCATGTGTTTTATTTATTTATCAAATATTCTGTCTTTGGGTAGGGTAGTTATGGAGTGAAAGAACAGGGAACGGCCATCATATTGCTTCTTTCAACAGAGAAGTCGGTTTTTTTTTTATTTTTTGCTTAATGATATATTATTAGTTCTGATTATACAAGTTCCCACTCCAAATGCAAATGCCACCTTACGCACTAGCCATTGCTTGCATTGGTATTTGAAGCTCAGTCCAAACATTGCTGTCGAAGAGCGCAACAAACAAACAAATAACCTTGGTACCAATGTAGTCTCCCAAACCTAAAAAATATAACAATACATAGTTCAGAAATGCATAAAAAAATAATAATACAATAAGCTACAGAAAACATTGCATGGGTTTGTCAAAATTGCAATTGCAAAATAAAAAGATACCACCGGTCCAAAATGCAAAAAACAAGAGTATTCGAAAATTGATTATGTCGGGAACGACGCGCACCCTTAGAACAGCACAATGCTACTTTTCCCGTAATGCATCCAAATCGACTTTTGCTAAATGGCGTGGGCCGCCGGTCATGTTGTTGGTTTCGGCTTGATCGGTTTCGACAATATCTCTCACAAACGCGGCACCGGAGCCGGATTCGGACATTTGAACGACGACCATGCGTGGCCGGCGACTGCCATTCTTTTTGACGTTTTGTGGTTGTGGAACTTGTTGCTGTTGTTGAGACTTTTCATTGTCGGCCCCTGGGAGAGACGCATAGTATAGAGTCTGTTCATCGTCTTCGATCAATTCTTCCGGAAACGTTATGCGAATCTCTGGTACTTCGGGCCTGCACGCACGCTTGGGGCTAAGCAGAGTTCGTGCTTTTTCAGTAACAACTTTCCAAGTCTGTCTCCCACTTTTCTTCTCAAGGAATTGGCTACTCCGACAACTGTCGCTAGCAACCAGGGTCGAGCGGGTTGAACAAGGCACGCAAGACTCGTCGAAGGACGCGTCGGCTTTGTCGAGATTGTTACCAGTGATATCTCTGGTCGAGACAGGTAGTAGCCATGCTTTCCCAGCGCCAGGCGAGTTAACACTCAGACTGGAGGCATTGGTGTCCTCCTCTATCGAGTAAGGTGACCTTTGTCGGGAACATCGTCGTCGCCGCCATTGTAACGCGAGCAGCACGAGAGAGAGAATGAACATGAGTGCGAACACGACCGTGAACGCGACGCCGAGACGCGTCGACAGTGTCATTTTGTTTTTGGTTTTTTGTGCCAGGAGCGCGTTGTCAATGCTCTCGTCCCGTCGCGTATATAACCAAGTAAAAAAGAGGTCGGAGAAGACCTCAATGCGCAAGTAGAACGCGAGCTTTTTGGCGGATGGGAAATTAACAAGCGGTGCTGCACAACGCTAATATTAGATTTGAACTTTGGCACGCAAGCCGCATGACGACTATCGCAGCCACGTGCATGCCGAGCTTAAAATTAAGACAAAGGAATATAAAGACTTACCGGGCACTTGATCCGTTGATAGAGAGTGTGTATACGGAGTCTAGGGTGGTGCGGAAACGATGACCGGGAAATTTGTAGAGAGTGCTATTGGAAGCACGGGTGCGAGCGAGCGAGCGAGCGAGGCAGAGGACGGGAAGTTATACGAAGAGGACGCAGTCCATGCCAGCCTTCGGCAGTCTGACATTAATTATATCGGCAAGTATGTTAGGTTCGGTGTATGTGCGTTTTTGTAATTGACCATCGTATCGATTGGTCTTGGAGGCTGGCACTGCTTCATTGCCACGCCGGTTTTTGAAGCCGTGGGAGGCTGGGCCGGTTATCCTGGTTCAGATCAAGAGGTCTACGTCAGGGCACAGACTGCGCCCAAACAAGTATACTCGCTGGCAACAATATGGCCCAATTATTTGCTTCAAAGATCAAGCAGAACTAACTAGCAATGGCTGGGACCCTGACAAAGTGACAATCGAGCATATGACCCAGCCACACTGTGCGGTTCACTTTGGCTGCACGCTTTGCACCAAAACGGGGCGTGGCGCAGCACGCCGCTTAGCCTGCGGTTAGCTGATGTGGCTGAGTTGGATCGTGCTGCTTATTACGCTAATTCTAGCACGATGCCCATCTTGTGCATACGGCGCACATCAGTTAGGGCATATCCATGCAAGCAGTGGTGACCTTCAAGGATTAGGGTTACTGTCCTTGCGCGGCGTCAGACAAGACACGGCGACTACTGCGTCTTGCAAAGGGAAAGGACGAGTTGGTTATTAACTCGATATATTCAAAGGCATCCTTTATCCTGCCGATTATTTTATGTTATTGCAGGAGACTAGGGAGACGTCATAACGTATTTATGCAGGATTGACCAATTCGACTGATTATACGTGTGGTTTTTCTAATAGGTAGGCATACTAAGAAGGATTGCCGACATTTGGCCACGGTGGCTCATCATATTAATATTTTTAGGAGTAGAGATCAGAATTCCAAAATAAAAAACAACCGATACAGCAACAATGTCGCAAGCTAATGTCACACTGTTCACGGTCGATGCGGTGCTGATTCTCGATAACGATTCACATCGGATCCTGACAAAATATTATCAGCCGCCTCACCCGTATCCGAACAACCAATACGCAAGCCAATACCCGACAATCAAGGAGCAGCGGGCGTTTGAGAAAGGATTGTTTGACAAAACCCATAAACAGGGTACAGATATCATCTTGTTTGACAACCACGTCGTCGTGTATAAGGAGGTTGTCGACGTCATTATATACGTTGTCGGCGGATTAAACGAGAATGAAACCTTGCTATATCAAGTCGTCTTGGCTCTGAGAGACTCGCTGGAAATTCTCCTCAAGTATGTTGACCGTGTATATGTGTGTGTGACGGACGGGCTGACAAGAGATGTAGACATTCCCTGGACAAGCGGACTATTATGGACAATTACGATCTCGTGTCGTTGGCAGTTGACGAGACTGTCGATGATGGGTACGTCGCAGTCGATAGTGCAATAACCTACCAAGTCAATTCACCACTAACCGTTGTGTATTTGTAGAATCATCCTGGAGACTGACGCGGCTCTAATCTCGGCTCGAGTATCAAGGCCGCCTGCATACGACGCCAGTGTGAAGAACCTCGACCTGAGTGAACAAGGTGTACGTAAATTATTAATTTTGTGCTTGCCTAAGTTCATACTTACAATTATATGTTAACTAGCTCCTGAATGCGTACCAGATGGCCAAGGAAAGGCTTGCCGAGAGATTAAAACAGGCATTGTAGATTACGGTTATGATTTTGTTAGTAGTTACTTCGACCTAGAATCTCTATGTTGCGATATATATATATGATATCACTGCTTAAATATGTACATGATCGCCAAAGCAAAATGCCCGGTCCAAAACGAAATCAAAAATTAGAATAACATTATATGACACAATTTCTACTTCCTGCCGGACTTTTTCTTGGACGAGTTTGATTTGGCATGCGATTGCGTTTTGGATTGTTGTGCGGTCTTGCCACCACCTGGTGGATTAGTCTTCTTCTTTGCTGATGCCGATGGTCCACCAGTCGATGTTGTTGCATTTGGAATGCCTGCTCTAAATTTGGCCATGCCGACCGGCAACGAGATCTCAGTGTCGGTCAATCCACCAATCAAAAATAATTCCTTGGGCCAGCATCGCTCGAGATCTTTGCTATCTTTGTCGATCGGCGCGCCCATGCCGCTGGCAAAATACTGCTGACATTTCTTAACCGTCTTGCCACGCTTGCCGACACCAGGAAGAAGCTTGACTTTATATTTAAGCTTGTGCAATGCCGGCCATGGCGCACAAATAGGTATGGCCGCGAGAAGGTTGTCGTCGCGGGCCGGTCGAGCGACAAATCGATCGTACGGCACGATCTCGGCAAGTTCATCTGCATCGTTGGCAAGTAACACGTCGGCCCGGACCGGCACTCTCTGGGTTTCGGTAGCTTCTTTTCGCCGCACCCGGTTCTGCAACGCGGCTTCCTCTTCCTTGCGTTTTTGGTCCAAAGCTTGTTGGTCCCGGGCCGCGCGACGAGCAAGACGGTCTTGTTCAAGTAATTGCCGCTCTTCTGATTTGGTTGAGCCCAATATTTTCATGCGAAGAGCCCTATCTTCATCGTCTTGGTCGGCGTATTTGGTCGAGATCTTTTTAAGTTTGGATTTCTTGCCGCGAGGCAAAGAAGTCGGGCCTGGTGAACCCGAGCGCGGCGTGGACAACGACGAAGATCTCTGAATGCTCTCGTCGTCGTCTTCATCTTCTTCTTCGTTCTCGTCGTCCTCGTCGCTTTCTCCCGAACCTTCTGATTCCTGATCATCATCCGAATTGTCCGACTCGCCCGCGCTGGATTGAGCGACAATGTTCGGTTCGTCATCTTCGGCTTCGTCATTTGAAGAAACAGTGGTTTCATGCAGTTCGGTCTCGTCATTCGGAGCAGCAACAGCGGCTTCATGCAGCACCCGTAGTCGTCCACGTCTGCCGGCACTTTCTTCGTCGACCAAGAACAGAATACCAAAGCCCATGACCAAGTTCGGCGCTGCGATCGGCATTTTCATCCTGTCATTGACCGTGACGTCGAACTTGAAATCCAGGTCAACGGCGTGACCGGCTGTTGTTGTTGTCGTTGCCGTTGCTGTTGCCGCCGTCGTCAGCACTTGCTCGACATTGGTATCGACAGTGACGGCAGACCGGCGACACCACCATGCGTCGGCTAAGCCGTTGTGATCCCACGCGACAGAGGTCGATAGCGCCAATGTTGCGGCCTGGGACAGCGTGCTCGGTGGGACGACAGCCACTTTCAAACTGTTCTTGACGACCACAAAGCTCGATGAGGCCGAATCTGCCGAAACAACGACATCGTGCTCGAACAGATGTCGGCTGAGCAGTAACGCGGACTGCTGGGAATACCGGCCACTGAGCACGAGGTAACCGTCACTTGACACGAACCAAAGGTATTTTTCGAACCAGAACTGGTTGCGTGGAGCGGGTTTTTGAGGGACTGGATCGGATGCCGGGACAGAGCCAGGCTGGTCTTGCTGTCGTTGCTTTTGTTTCTTGGGTTTGGCTTGTGGTCGCGAATCCTCACTCTTCTTCGTCGTCTTCTTCTTCTTCTTTTCCTCGGCTCCTAGCACTTCGTCATCATTATAATCGACTGGGCCGTTCTTCGGATCCGTGACCGGCGTGGTGAGTTGCTGTTCGGCGTGGACATCTAATCGCGCGAGCAAGGCCAACAATGCCGTCGAAATGTCAGCCCGAGTTGTCGGCGTCAGTTTTGTCGAAGGCGTGTAATAATATTTGGCCGGATTTCCCGGTTGCATAGGTCGCCCGGCGGATGCCATTGTAATATTTGGGTGGTTTATCCACAAAAATACTGTTGTGTACGGTGTACGATGGAATGGGTACGGGGTAGCGAAATGTTAAGATTTCAGGGTTTGGGTTTTCTCGGACCTATGCGGGCAGACCTGCCCATACCAGCAGTTGATCTGGCGAGCATATTTTTATTGAAAAATGAAGCGGGCAAGGCCATCTTCAGAGGAGCCCAAGTTGTTTACCGTTCTTATTCAGTTGCCGGGGGCCTGTACTTGGCCACCGTGTGGTCAAGTTGTGTAGCCAAAAGGCACGTGTCAGAGGATATTCCTTGAATCATCTGTCAAGCCAATTCCGGACAAGTCGTATTCATAATTTAATTTAATTTAATTTAAAACCAAAAGAAAACAATAAAAAGGGAATCTGTCACGGCAAGACGGTAAAGACGAGACAACCCTGTCCGTCGATCGCTTAAAAAGAACTTGATTCGATTATGGAATTGTGGCTTCTAAGGGAAAGCTTAAAGCCCCATGGAACGGCGAGGAATTTTTGTCAAACAGGGCATGCCGTTATGTGACAAAGCATTAACTATTATTATTAGTTATATTGTATTATTATTTGTTCCTCTTAGCGAGGAGGCCCAATGTGATTAATGCGCCACTGTGCTTTGACGGATATGGAGTAAATAGAACTGCCGTCACTTAATAACACATGTATTAGCGACAGCGATATTAAAAGAGTCAAGCTCGCATATGCGTTGAAACCGAAAATTGCCATCAGCTGACAAGTGCATAAAACCCTGCGGCCTGCGGGACCGATAATAATAAAAATCATTTTTCAGTAATAGTTAAATCGTGAATAATGCCTCCTTGGGCGATCAAAGAAAGGCACGGGCCCGGGAGATGGTCAGACCTGCTCAAAACTGTTGAGAAAAGAAAAGAAAAAAAAAGGGCGGCTAAGCGATATGCACATGCGGCTGTGCACGTGGCTGTGTAGCGGGGCTGTGCTTAGTGCAAAGCAGGGCAAGTAAAGACCCGGGTCAGTCAATCAGATAAGAACCCAGATCGAAGTTTTTGCGCCGACTAAGTTTTGAGCCTAGGAAAGGGATCCTTTTAGTTCGTCCCACGAAAGCGGATGACCATCCGACCATGTGGTTCACACAAATTCTGTCCAGCAAGTTGCCAGATCGGGCTTGTTGCGAGCTCTTAGTTCGCTTTATACACTTCTGTTTTCTGCAGTCAGTCATCAGTCACAAACTGACCAATAATGTACAGGAGTATTATTTTTATAATAGTTGCAGATTGTTATGATACAACTGCTAGCTTAAAGGCGATTAAGGCGATTATATATTTTGGCCTGTCATCCCATCCCAAGGCCAACGAACAACAAAGAATATTATTAAGTAAACAGTTATGCCAACCAAATTTAAAAAAAGAGTCCCATCATGACAAATTCTTTATTTTTGCAACGGTGGCCAGCCTTGCGGGCCTTGCCTTGCCTGCCCCACATGCTTGCTGTCGTGTGGTCCCTGCTTTTTTTATTTTTTGTGGCATGATCGGCTTTGTTTAAACTCCAGATCTTATGATACATACCCGTTCTTGCACATCAGAACATTAAAAGTCACGCGTGCGCGCGTGATGGACCACTGCTTATTTTTGACCTACTTGGCGTCGAACGGCTCGGCAGCTGTCTGCCTGCCTGACCGAAAAACCTTGCAATATGCCCGGCAAATATTGTCATTATAGAGATTTAACTAGTTACAAGTAGGTAAAACAAACCCAAATCGTTTTGTTATCTATACTGAACTCCACCAAACCCAATAAAATACAAATACTAAAGCCTTGCCTGACTTGCTGGCTGGCTGGATGAGCGAGCTAGCGGCACGGATAGGCGAAGGGAAGGGACCAGCGATCTAATAAGCCCGGGCACGCTCTGTATAGGCGCACTCATGCGTTGCAGTCGGGACTTGCCAGCCAACATTGCTACGGGAGCAGCCAACGTAATGTAGAGCTAACAGTACGACGATAACGCGACTCGGTTAGCAGTCCACGAATGATTGTGTCGAACGTTCGCACGCCCGAAAGCGGCCGTTAGGGAGGAGCAAACAGTTCTGGGATTACATTATCGGTCGTGACCAGATCGGGCCCTGTGCTGTAGAATTCTTCGCCATCCTCATTCAGAGGCAGACGCGAGTGTGAAGACTGCGACATGGCCGACGGCGATTGCTGAGGCGGTAGTGGTACAAAATGTGGTGACATCCAGTCTGAAAAATGGGTTAGTAGTGCCCCGCGGCATGACGAATAGCGAAAGCGAACAACGTACAAGCATAAGACTGCCCCGGCAAGGGCATTCCCGAATCCGGAGCTGGCACTGCCTGTGGGATCGAATCCGGTGCTGTCATTGGCTGCATAAGTATCTGTCCTGTTGCTGTCGTGGACCATGTCCCTGGCAGATACGGGAAGGCCATATATGGCATCGGAGCATATATGGCAGGATCAGGATACGGGGCGCCGGCAGCAACTGCATTGGCGGCAGCTGCGTAGTAATTCGACGCCGCATATAGTTGGTCAGGATGCATTGGTCCTCCGAACGGCGGTGGTGCAAACGGTGGTGGTGGTGGAGGTGGCTGCGACATGTAAGATTGATATGGATTTATGCCAGCAGCCATTAGAGCAGCGTAGTTATTTTGGTCATTCGGCAGGGGAACAATCGATCGAACCTTGTAGTACGGGGATCGGAGGTCGACTCGTGGGCCGTAGCCTTCACAGACGCGACGAGATTTTGTGCAATTTGAGCACTTTGGTTTTGCCTCGTCGCATTTGATTCGCCTGTTTTTTTAATGTAAGCGGAAAAAAGAACACCGGAGATTCTGGTAATTACCTTTTGCGACAAGTCAAGCAGCCGGTCCTGGTTCTCCTTCGAACCACGTCTTCCTTTGTGTTGTCTTTTCTTTTCTCACCCGCGTTTCTTTTCTTGTCAGGTTGGTCTTTCCTTGCCACCGGTATTGATGAATCGTCGGATGGAAACGGCGGCGTGTCCGGCGTCAATGGCGTATATGCGACGCTATTTCTGTCCGTCCTGTCTGGTTCCGACCCACCGCTCTCTGTACTGACTGAGCTATGGACGGACGTGCGACCGCCTCCGCCTATTGTCGAGCCTGAAGTAGCCGCCGCGGCGGCAGCAGCAGCAGCAGCGGCAGCATGCAGGTCGATGCTCATGTCGCTGAGGCTATTGCCAAGATTCGGATCGATATCAGACGTAAACGTCAAGCTGTAGTCAAGAGGCGAAGATGAGCACGACGACAGAGATGATGAAGACGACGCTGTCGAGCCACTAGTGGTCGACTGTGCCGACAGTGGCATTTATTGGCTGCTACTTCTGGTTGGGGGTAAGTAATGTGAAGGGAATGAAGCAGCAAAGACGGGGGAAGTGTAAGAACACCAGTCAGTGCCAGGGGAGCAGACTGGATATAATATAATAATACCTACCAACATGACTGCGGGTCAGCCGTGTGGGTGCTGTGTGGCCCTAGCCGAGCCAGAGCCATGAAGCCCACGAAGTGTGCCGCGGGGCAGGCGGAGAGAACAAACCGCTGCGTGGAGTCAAAAAAAGTCCGCTGATATGCACGCCCCGGAATCAGGTCAGACAACACACAAACCGGGTCCGGTTGCGCGTCACTCGTGCCACACCTACTGCACAGCCACATGGGCGCATCCGCCAAAACTGAGACGTCCGCCATTGTTATTTGAGAGGAGATGCATCGGCCGAAGACCGCATCGGCATCGCGGACAGTCTACCTAAGTTCGACAGAGGGTGGGGCTGGGAACAACACTGGGGCGGGCCACTAATATTCCATTGGCTGGTGGTTAGCGGCTGGCTGGCTGGCTGGATGGACACAAATCTGTTAACGCTAGCTTGAATCGGAACAATATCTCACCAAATAAAATATTCGACGGCTGTCATGTCATTTTCTCTTAGACGTGGCGGGCAGATCCGTCCATGCAGGCAAATTGACAGGTCGGTCCGCTCTTTTTTTTTTCCACCGCTGTCGATCACTAAACTAAATAAGAAACCAAGCTAACTAAAACCAATTTTAAGTTATCGCCTAATCTCAATCTCAGCCGTCCGGTACCCCCACAACGTTCCTCCCATCAGCAACAATAGATAAATGAACTCCTTCGCTTCCCGCCTTCGTTTGGCTTCGATGATTAAACGGCGGCGTAGAATAATGACTGGTTGAGTTTCAAAGAGACACGGTTGGAGCGACCCGCTGGCTGGTTGTTAATGTGTCTTGAATGAATGGAATTAGTCTTTTTATTCGCGCAAGTCCAATTCAAAGTCTGTCCCCGATGATTTAAAATAAATAATTGTTATGTAAACATGAACATGAACGCGCCCTTCTTGTTGTCCAGCTCTAGTCACGATTTGCACGACGTTCAAACAGAGCACAAATCTATATTGTGATTGTGTCAAGAATGCGATGATTAACTTACTCCCCTCAAAGTCCCTGCAGCAGCCGAGCTGCCCTCGTACCGAACCAAACATGCCGATAATCCAAATACATGCACTGTTTTATTCGGCACATCTAAACTCAGAGACATTCCCCATGTTTTCGCTGTGATATGTACGATTTTGAATCGATAACTGTATACACATGCTATGTATCCCTCCCAACCCGACAACAGGAGTCTCATCCTTACCCGAACCCGAACCGATCACATGCCATTGTCAAAAGTTTAATTTGATAATGTGCCCTGACCCGAGCGTCAACCTTTATTTTATTTTTAACTTAAAAGAAAAAAGAACCAGAAAAAAAACACCTCATCGCTTGAGATTTTAAAATTTGACAGACAGAACTTTGGTGGCCTATTATCACAAATACATAACCCTAACCTTCTCGTGCTATAGGTGTAAAATTGACAGCTATCTTCTTCGCTAACAAATCATTTCTTTTCTTCCCCCCCTGCTCACTGACCTTCCACAACGGCCAGTCCAAGTTTTTGTGCACATAAGCGAACTCTCCCCACTTCACAATATGCCATGTGATTGACAGGCTGCAGGGTTAAGTTGTGCGTAATGTAGGGTTCATAACTGTAATAAATGGGAGTGGCTTGGGTCATATGGATATTGACCAGGTCACTTAACCACTACAAACTACCACTTTGCCCACCATATAACATTGCTTGAGTCAACATTCCTAAAAGAAATTAATTGAATTAAAAAACACCCAAAGGGCCATAACCATTCGAAACCCCTAGAACGGAATGAATTTCCGTCTATAACTGCTGCCGCCATCCCGTACTTTGAGTTATGCATGGCCGACACGAACGCAGTCGATACGGAGGATACGAGGATACGGAGGATATACATAGGAAGTTGTTATTCTAACCACCTCATTATTCGCATTTCTTCAAGCTACTTGGTGTATGGACCATGATGAAAGACGTGGCGGACGCGCAATGCTTGTGTGTCCGCGGGTGGGTATCCTGCGAATATAAACTCTTTTATCCGCGCGAGTTGGAAAGATAACTCGTATACTTCAAACACGGGTATGGTTCCATTTAGTCCTCGCTCAAGTGTTAAATTGCATTCCACTTGTTGTTCTTGAGACGCCTGGCACACAAACAGCTAAATGCAGTGGAAGTTGTTCCTCTCCAATGCCTGAACTAGTGATCCTACGGCACGGGCCTTCGACGACCATAACAAGGTCGCGTCAAGACCGGCAAAACGATCAGATGGCCCGCATGGGATTAAAATGTCAGTTCTGATGTAACATGGTCCTCGTTTTGACAGGATCTCCCATATATTACGGTTTTGTGGAATCCGAAAGTACATAAAAACAGCAGCACCTTGTAAACAATGTAATAAACGACACAACAAACAACAAAACTACAAAAAAGTGTTCATATATAAAAATAATCCTTAGATCCCTCTCCCGGACATGATTTGTTATTCCGCTAAAACTTCGACCGTCTCTTTCGCTATTTTACACGATTCGTGGGGTCTAGGTGTGGTGAAATCAACAATGACAACGCCCAAAAAATGGTAAAGTATAGACAATCTTAATCATGAACCCGCCGACTCTGATGCCCCAGCAAGCTCGCCATCGTCATTTGATGAGACCGACTCTGGTGGTGCTGCAGTATCTTGATCGGGTTGAGCCTCATTTCGACAGCTTGCATCTTCCTTCACGTTCGCCCCCAATCCCTCGCTCTCGGTCTTGGGCTCGCCACCCGGCCCTGGCAGTGACTCTATCGCAGGCTTGCCCGGATCACTGGGCAGAGGATTTGGCTGCGATTCTGGTGGCAATGGCACCTGCTGAGACGGCTGATGAGGATGTTGTGTCACAGACTGCTGAGGGTACGGCACATACTGCTGCTTTGGCGAATAAAACTTCTGCTGAAATGGAACCTGGCTTTGCCCATACTTGTTAAACCCGTGAAGATTCCCATTATTGTTGCCGTTGTTGTTGTTGTTGCTCGGAGTCACCGTCGGCATCGGCCGTATACTCAGGTTCGGCATCTGCTGATACACGGCTTGCTTGGCAGTAGTCACGCTTACGGGTGCTGCCGGCGATGACACCGCTGAATACGCGTGGCTATTGGGACCGAATCGGGGAAGAAATTGTTGCTGTTGTTGCTGTTGGTACTTGTATGAAGCGGTCTGTTGCAATTGGTCCGGAGGAATGTACAACTGCTGTTGTGCGGCCTGCTGCGCCGCCGCATACTGCGCTTGAACTGGCTGCTGTGGATACTGTGGATACTGTGGATACGCTGTCGCACCGTATGTAGATTGTTGTGGTGACGAGACAGGTCCGAGATACGGCGGGCGTTGCGTGCCGTACGGGATCGGTTGAACTGGCTGCTGGTACTGATTGTAATTCCGCCGCTGGCCGTTCTGGGCCTCGATGCCGCCGTAAACCTCCGGCTGGCCTTGATAGCCATTCTGGAGGTAATGTTGATACGAGCCCTGCTGATATGCTGCTTGCTGTTGTAGTTGTTGCGCTTGCAGTTGTGGCGGCTTTTGTCCGTATCCCGGGTACTGCTGCTGTGCGATTTGCGTTCGGGCGACGTTGTGTCCGGTTATCGCGTTTTGGCCATATGGCGGCCGTCCATAGTTATTGTAGAAGTTGTCATTACCATTACCACCGATACTGTTTGGCGCGCTGTGTGGGCCGGGGGGCGGCGGAGGACCACTGGCCATGTACCCATATTGTGGAGTGTAAGCATTGCGATCGTAGACATGATAATACCCCGATCCAAGCGGAACATACTGCGATCGTCTAGGAAAATCTTCGTCGTCGGCAGCATAGGTGTTCGTGGTCTTTCGGTCACTCCCACCGCTGCTCCCTCGGCCATCTTCATCGTCCCGGTCTTTCTCATCATCTGATCCCGAGACAGATGATTCCGGGAAATCCTTGAATATCCGTTTCCGAGCTTCCTCATACGCAGCAGTCCTCTCCTCTAACGTCGTGGCCATTCGCGCACTCCCGCTGCCGTCTTTACTACTATTCGGCGCGCCATCAGTCGTAACACTCGATGCCTCTGATTTCGCATCGCTGCTGGCATCATTTATCGGCGTCTCGCGCCGCATGATTCTGATACCGCCATTAGGTGTAGCCGGCTTCATGTGCTCCCGTTCGATCATGGATCAATAATGCCCAATGCCAAATCTACTTAAAGCTGCAGCCCCCCTTTCGGCACCTGCCGGAGTTTCTCTCTGTTCAGGATCCCTGGTCGTCGACGATATCCTCCACAAGACACTCGCACAACGCAACAGTCCTAATCAAGTCGCTGGATCGTATGATCCAACTTGGCGCCGAGATAAGGAACTAATCGCAGTCGTATGAAAACGCTTTGTCAATGTGTCACCGGCCTAGATTCTGCCGACTACTCTTGCCCCCAATTGCCCAATCGCACAATCCTAGTTTGGTCCTACGGATCCTCTACTAAATAATCTGGCGTTTCGTTCAATGATGTGCCATCGTTGTGTTGTCAGTGGTCGACGGAGAGGCGGCAACAGGCGTTTTGGGTGCTTCGACAAATTATCCGCCGGCCACTAACTTTTGTGTCGCCGCGCTCGGTCCCCGAGCGTTCCAGGTCGAACATACACACAATATTCATTTGTATTATTGTCCATCTTAATACGCCTAAGATGCGGCAGCTACGGATAAATCCGAGTTTTATCTAAACAATACTTTGCTGAAATACTACCGCAAATTTGATTAAAATTCTACGGGCTTCGCCACATTTGGCTTCTGCTTTGCTGAACAAACAATACGCGCGCACCATTATTTTCAGTAATGCCAAGTCAGCCAAATTCAGGTGAAGCTCAGAGACGTTTAAAGTTATCGGTCCGACAATATCTTCATAGCAGTACGTGACATCAAAAATCTTGAGGACAGCAATCCTTCTTGTAGTCCAGCTAAATACGTGTAGAAATTGGGCAATAACAAGCCAGCTAAAGTATAGCAGCTGGAGCAACGTATGGATGTGGCTTTGTGCAATATGTAATATGCCGAAGGCTTAGCAGTTCAACAATTACGCATTCTCAATCTAGTTATTCCCGTATATTTATGGAGCTGGTGATAGTGATCACGTTAGAATGAATTTGGGCCCTTTGGACCTGAGCTTGCGTATGCGGCCCACCGTAGCCAAAACCTGTGACATCTGCATCCCTAAACGTCAGATGCCACCACACTAATGCCGTAGACTTCGGCGATATATGGACACCGCGTTTGATATGCCGATTACCCAAGTCGCGCCCACCATATAGACCGTTAGAACAACTCATAGTACGATCTCACTCGATGCAGGATTCGCTGATGCGCACATTGTGAATTAAGAGATAGTATTGGGATTTATCGAGTTTCCTCTGGTTGCCGAATTCAGAGTACCAAAAATGTCAGACTCTCCACAAAATGACGCCGAAATGGTAAGTGTCACGTTGCCATCCTACATTGCGATTTACGCTGTCTGTTCAAAGTCGACTGAATCTCGCAATATTTCGCTTTATAGTCTCTTGTTTCTAGATGCTCACATATCTATATTAGATTCGGAGGAAGCGATTAGCTAAGCTCCAAGGCTCTCAACGAGACCGGCCAGCGCTACCGACAGACCGACCTCCTACCCCAGCTGCATCGCCACAGGCAACCACGTCGATCAGACCGCAGCCTGTGTCGCCTTCGTCCTCTACTTCTGTTCCGACGTCGAACCCGTTCAGCGCAATTGCAGGATCATCGTCGGCAAGTCCAAAGATTAATATTGTCCCTGCTACCAACAATATCGCGACAACACAGACGGGGACAGTGTCGAAGACTCCAGCAAGTACTAAGCTGGTAGAGTTTCCAGAGTGGGAAGATGAGACGCTGTCAAAAGTGTTCCAGTTCACGCTTAAGGTAGGCAGATGCAACCAAAATTACGCTCCATCCTTTGCTAACCTCAAATAGTCTGCCGACAGCGGCAAATTGATATATCTAGAAGAGGTCGCGACTGAGATTGAGGAAAGTGGAAGTGGTGAGTTTATGGACGGGAGATTATTGTTATTTTTGTTATGATTTTTAACTGTCGTTAGTGCCAAGACTGTCTATGGAAACGCTGGATCGAGCGTTATTAGCCAGACTCACTGAAATCCCTATCGAGAGTGAGAGTCCGTTCGATTACTTGCTTTCGTGCTGGCGTCAGCTGGACAATTCCCGCCGAACCGTACGTGGGACCGATCCCGACAAGACGATGAAGAACTCTGCGCTGACCGAGGCCCGTCGGCTTTGTTCAGGATACGCGGTCCTAGCTGTGAGCATGCCGGAGATGTTCAAGTAAGGATCTTTCTTAATGTAGAATCTCATGGTGATTTTTTTTGTCCTAACGTCAGAATAGCTCTGAAACACAAGTGGATCTTGTGTCGTTATTACTTGAAAAGCCTGATTCGCCTAAGGCGGTGCCGTTGGAATTCCTCGATTCCATGATCCAGCGATCAGTGGATGATGAAACTATTGAGGATTTCATCGCACCTGTTCTACAAAAACTGAGTGTGCAACTACGCGCGTTGACAATGGCCGATAACTACCAACCATACTTTAGAGTGAGTGAAAACCGGATGCCCGAGATTGAGAAGTTTCACACTAATATTACCGGGTTAGGCGATTCAAGCTCTGGTTGTCCACAAGCCTGTCGCAGCGGTTCTAGCATCCATGCCCACTTTCTTGCCATCCGACGTCACCCCCGTCACCATCGAACTCTCCACCGTCCTTGGCCCTTTTTTCCGGATATCTCCTGTAGACGCTAAAGTCGCGCGCACATACTTCACAAACGCCAAAGAAAGACCAGTGTCTGAAATTAACTCGGCCGTCACTGGCTTACGGACAGAACTGGCGACAGTCCAGGAAGGGCTTGCATTTGTGGTCGACAAGATTGTTCGAGCGTCGCCTGAGTCGCGTGAAAGGATGCTGCAGTACTTTGCAAAGATTATGAATTTAAATCACAAGAGACGGGCACTGCAAATTGTGCCGGGAACCGTGTCAACGGATGCATTCATGCTCAATGTAACCGCTGTGCTCAATAAGTTGTGCGAGCCATTTGTTGACGCGACTTTCTCCAAGGTAAGCCATGAATAATCATGATGGAGAAGTCGAGAATATTATACTAATGTGAGGATATGTCAGATCGACCGAATAGACCCACTATACTTCAAAAAGTCCGACAGGATTGACATTAAAGAGGAAGTCAAGCTCGACGCAGATCAGCACACGTTCGATGAGTATGTGGCAGAACGACTGGAAGGCCCGCCGAACTTCATTTCCGAGGTATTTTATTTGAACGTAGCCAGTCACCACTACGGCCTCGGCGGTGCCATGCACAATGTTGGACAATTAGGCAACGACATTAAAGACCTTGAGAGGCATTTACAGCAGCTGGAAACTGAGCAGCCTAATTGGATTAATTCTCCACAGGCCGCGCTGTTGAATAACACGCTTACGAGGGTCCGAGAACAGTTAAGCAATGCGCAGGCATTTCAATATGCATTAAATGCTTCATTGCAGGATCGGCAGTCAATGTCGAGGTCGTTTGTGTTTTTGATGACAATGTCGACTTGGTTGGTTCGGCTTGTGGATCCTGAGCACCGTCATCCGCAACAACATATTAGGTTGCCAATAACGGCACCCTGTCCCGACACGTTCAAGAACTTACCTGAATATTTTGTCGAGAATATCACAGGCTTTGTGATTTACTTCTCTCGGAGTTATCCTCAGCTGATGTTCGAGCTAACTCACGTTGAACTGGTCACGTTCGCCGTCACGTTCCTCCGCCTGTCATCCTACATCAAGAATCCTTACCTGAAAGCCAAAATCATTGAAGTTTTGTTCTACGGTACGCTGAGCCAGCCGGCGTATAAGAATGGGTTTCTTGGTGACACGCTGAACTCGCTGCCGGTTGCGACCGAGCATTTGTTCCATTTGCTGATGTCCTTTTACATTGAGATTGAGCAAACAGGTGCTAGTTCGCAGTTTTACGACAAGTTCAACATTCGATATTACATTTCACAGATCGTCAAGTGCATCTGGGAAAACCCAGTGTACCGTGACAAACTGGAGCAAGAGAGTAAAGTTGACGTTGATTTCTTTGTTCGATTCGTGGCATTGTTGCTAAACGACGTCACGTATCTGTTGGACGAGTCGCTGTCAAAGCTGGCCGATATTCACCGATTACAGAGTGAGCTATCAGACAAATCTGGCGGGTCACTGTCGCAGCAGGAGCGGACTGAACGCGAGCAAAACTTGTCGGCGTCCGAACGACAGGCGACGTCGTACATGTCGCTCGCGAACGAGACGGTCTCGATCCTAAAGCTTTTCACGAAAGCCGTCCCTGCCGCGTTTGTGACACCGGAGATTGTCGACCGATTGGCCGCGATGCTGGACTACAATTTGGACGCGCTTGTTGGGCCGAAATGCACGGGATTGAAGGTCAAGGAGCCAAAGAAGTACCATTTTAATCCGCGGGAACTGTTGTCTGACATCGCGGACGTGTACCTGAATCTGTCTACGGAATCCGCATTTATATTAGCTGTAGCTCGGGATGGGCGGTCATACCGTCGCGAAATCTTTGTGCGGGCATCGTCGATTCTGGGCAAGTACGCGTTCAAGTCGTCAAAAGATATTGATGCGTTGACGAAATTTGCTGATACGGTCGAACAAACCAAAATATCTGATGAACAAGGAGAAGAAGAATTGGGTGAGATTCCGGACGAATTTTTGGATCCGCTCATGTACACGTTGATGGAAGATCCGGTCATTTTGCCAAGTTCGAAAATATCAATCGATCGGGCCACGATCAAGTCGCATTTGTTGTCTGATTCTACCGATCCATTCAATCGTGTGCCGTTAAAATTGGAGGACGTTATTCCCAGTATGTTAAATTATTTTTTGATCTGACTGCCAATGTGGAATTCTAACAAAAAATCTATTCTAGACACGGAGCTGAAGAACCAGATTGAAGAATTTAGACGGTCGAAACGGTCAAAAGCAGCAGCAGCAACTATTGGATCCATGACCGCCACGACTGACGTAGTAGATACAGACGGTGACATGCCAATGACAGGCTGAACTTTCAAAAGGGAAAAAGTCGACGAATTTCTCAAAAAGACAAAAAAAATTTGTCCATGCTTTTAGGCCAAAAACTGAAGATTCATGGAGTGGAATGGAATGGAATGGAGGATCATCATCATTTTGTTGTTCCCAATTTTCTGTTAACCTACGACAACAACAACAAGAACAACAAACAATGTTTAACGGGCGGATTAGTTCTGTTTTCGGTAAATAGGAGACAAATAGAACGCATTCTCTTGTCAAGAGAAAAAGTGTAGTCAAGAGAAAAAGTGTAGCAAAACAATCGGAACAAGAAGCATTTTGACGCTGCGTAGAATGAAACAAAGGTTGACTACAAAACAAAGAATGCGAAATATGCGAAACTATTTCCTTAATCATAGTCGTAATGTATATAATATATATATATATGAGCTGCCAATATCGAGAGATAGGTAGATCGATAGAGTAAAGTACGTACAACAAAAAACTAAGGAAACACACAATCATACAAATATTCTTTATGACAAACCACGTTAAGAACAAAAGCCCGCACAAGACAACAAAGGATATACAACAAATAACGTGGGACGATAGTAAGCATTTAGTTTAGAATAATGAAAAACACTCTTTATATATAGTTGTGGATATTACGCGACGCTAGCACAACCCACAAAACCACAAAACCAGAACAGAACCCAAGGCGCATTACAATATGCACATGCACATGGGCACAACGTTAGACCTTAACAAATGAATAAAACGACTATAGCAAGGAAAATATAGAAAACGTGAAACTTGGGGGCGAGCACGAATGAAAGAAGATGACGGCGGTGATGATCGTGAAGAGGCAGAAACGTAGGGGTCGAGATATTTTACAATATTAAACACTTTGATCGCTTAGTCTTTGTTCGCTCAAGGAGCGCGGCTCTGGTCGCGTGTTCAAAAACCGCACGGACACCTTCGTGGGTCCGAGCAGAGCATTCGAGGTACTTGATAGCACCGATCTTCTGTGCCACGGCCTCGCCCTATCATATATGTGAGTTATTGAGTTTCGTCAACAAGATCGATCGGTGAACATACCTCCTCAGTGCTGACAGGTCGCTGTGAAGTCTTCTGCAACTCCTCGATCGTCTTGCTGTCATTTCTAAGATCCTTCTTACATCCAACCAAGATGATGGGCAAGTTTTGGCAGAAGTGCAAAACCTCGGAAATCCACTATAAATCGATAAGTATTATTACCACTAATGATCAGGGATAGCGTACCTTCTCCTGGACGTTGTCAAGAGAATCAGGAGAATCGATGGAGAAGCAAATCAAGATAACGTTGGCATCAGGGTAGGAAAGAGGTCGGAGACGGTCGTAGTCCTCCTGGCCAGCCGTATCCCACAAAGCCAGCTCGACATGTCGTCCATCGACCTCGACATCAGCTACATAGTTCTCGAAGACGGTAGGAACGTAGACCTTCAATGCAAAATGTTAGTACAGAGGAATTGACCGTCTGCCGTCGAACATAATCATGAAACACTGGATGTCACGAAAGCAGCAGGAAAAAAAAAAAATTCAACTGACCTCAGGGAAGGTTCCCTTGGAAAAAACACTGTGCAACGTATTAGCAAGAGCATAAAGACGCTGTCACCCCGAAAAGGTTTACGAAAAATATAAATTGGGTCCGATTCTGCCGCCGAAATCCCATTGTAAATAATGTCACACGCCCAATCATCGCAAGAGTAACGCGAAAAATTCGAAAATCACACGGTTGCATAATGCGTGATAGCGCCTACAATTTCAATTAGGTGGTCGTGCTTGCTGTATACTTGCGAGCGGGATAAATTGGTGGCGTGCTTGCACGCTAAGACCGGACTTGGTGGGGTGGGGACCCGGGCTGATGATGACTATAACAAACAATCTGCAATCCGCCAGCGATTCGCGGTATGAGAGACGGAGAGTTGTCGAAGCATTAAGCTCCGGAGACGGGCAAGTGACAAGCAGATACTGATGGATTTCGACGACGGTTGGACGGAGATAATGATGGATTGAAAAGAGGGGGAGTACTAATTTAAGTGAAAATAACGTACATCAAGAGACAGGTTTTTCCACAGGCACCGTCGCCGACGATGACAAGCTTGCGGCGGATGTCGCTGGTTTGCTTCGGCATTGTTGAGGAAGTGCGAGTGAAGGGGAGCAGTAGCAGCGAGTGGAGGACGGGAGAGAGGGCAATAAGAGCTGGAGTAGAGTGTGGGAAGGGCAAAGGAGGCAGAGAGAAATAAAAGGCGCGAGACTTGCGAGGACGCGGAAGGAGTGGAAAAGGCACGCAAGCAGCGGCGCAGGGGCCCCGTCGTAGCTTTCTTCGAAAGTCACTAATAATAATAGTACTAATCAGTCCTGACCGTTTCCTGTTGCCCGTCAATTAATAATAATAAAAGCACACCACTCTATCCACGAACCACCACGGTCTGTACCAACTACACTATTCTGTTTTTTTGCCTGACAGACTAACTAACGAACTGATAAATCACCGCATAATCATTGACCAGCCAAGCCCAAAAAATCAGCCACAGCTGGCCGGGTAACGTTCGATCATTTCGTTTGCGCAGCCTCGCTTGCGTCGACGTTTTTGGCACTGCACCGCCAACGCGTCGCGTCGCGCGTCTACGTAAGGTCGCAATCGATCGTGGCGCGCAATACACGCGTCGGCCGGATCTGCAAATGCTTTTGAATAAAAGAAGCGCTATAATCTTGTTTAAATACGTCGTTCGTAAATAATATGCCGACCCAAACCTGAACTTAGGCGCCGCATCGACACTTAATTGCGAGCCAGTGCAACCGTCACCATGTTACCGCATTTGTTCCGTATCCGTAACCGCACTAGGTTTGTCGCGAAACTTAAGTTAACTCAGCATATATTATTTTTTGAACGGCCCTTGCAAAACTGATATATACATATGTCGTATTAAAGATATCTTCATCGACCCACCTCAATGACATCGACAAGGATTTTCTCATCAACAGCCGCCACCTGTCTACGGAAAAGAACCCTTAATCCTCGAGGATTCTGCTCCTCCGCATATGCGCTCAGCCATGTCGGATCGTCTCCAATCTTCATCCCCGACAATGTTAGTCTCATGCTCGACTTGCACAATAAAGATGAGGAACGAGATATGACCCCACTAATCATCACCGGTCCGAAAGGGAAGCTAAAAGTTGACATTCCGTCTTTTGCCCGATTAGACCTTGTCGACAATGGCAAGAAGCTCGAGGTCAACGTTGTCGACTCCGAAGTCAAGATCCAGCGACAAATGTGGGGCACGTTACGGTCATTAATAAACAACCAGGTCACCGGCGTGACGGAAGGCCATATCGCTATTCTCCAGTTTGTTGGTACCGGTTATCGTGCGGAGTTGCTTCCCAGCGGACGTCAGATTAGCGTTAAAGTCGGACAGACTGGCACTACTCTCTTTGATATCCCCGAAGGCGTTACCGCGCTTAGTCCCCAACCTACCAGACTGGTACTTGAAGGAATAGACAAACAGGCCGTTAAACAGTTTGCAGCAAACATTCGGAAATTGAGGCCACCTGAGCCTTATAAAGGAAAGGTGCGTATATATTCATTTTTTACTTTTTGTTTAATATATTCTAACCAATGCGGCTTACTCGGAATTTAGGGTGTCTTTGTAAACAACGAGACCATCAAAATGAAGGACAAGAAAGTCAAATAAGCATATATGCATAAATATCTATTCTACTTTGTACAATCGCTGCTACTTATCTTGTAAATATTACATTACTTTTTCGATTAGCTTTCTTGTAGCACCTTCTGAACCGCATCGAGAACTTTTGCCTGAATAGCTTTCGAGGCCGCTACGATGCCTTTATTGCTCTTCAACGTCCGACCTTGCGAGAAGTCGAGCGGGTTGCCGTACATATCCGTCACTGTACCACCTGCCTCTGCAACCAAGAGATTTCCAGACGCGTGGTCCCAAATCTTCTCTTCATACGTGGCACTCACGGGCAGACGTAAGTATATATCGCCATCGCCGCGAGCGATACTCGCATACTTGGCCTGCGAATCCATGCGGACAGATGGCTTGGTTATGCCAAGTAACTGGGCAATCTTTGCCTGCTGACCGTGCGAACTGTGGCCCGCTTCGACACTCTCGCAGAACGATGCCGTTGTCGTGTCCGTCACTGAACTCATGCTGATGGGCACGGTCGAGTCAATTGATGATGCCAGCGGTCGCTTAACACCGTTAGTATAGACACTTCCAAGACCGCGCAAAAAAAACTAAAAAATACCGAGAATGCTCCTTCACCAGCAACCGCCGAGAATATCACCCCCTTCCCGCGCGATTCGTCAGCCGGATCAACCAACAAATTCGGGCAACCAATCTCCCCGACGACGACTTGTGAATCTACAATCAACGCCAGACAGACAGCAAACTGGCCGCCTCGTAAAAATCCTTTCGTCCCGTCCACAGGGTCAAGGACCCACATTCCTGTATGGACCGTTAGTAGCCAGTTGCGCGAGAGAGAAACAATAGTGCCTACTTTTGACTTTGCCGCCTTCAAATTGTCCCCAGTCAATGTAATCCAACATCTTCTCCTCACTCTCAACTTTGCCAATTTCGGCCTGATGGTTGTCGAGTTCAGATGCTTGCTGAACTAATTTCCACACCTGTTCACGCAAGCCGGCATCTTTCCGCAAAATCGAAGAGTCTTCTTCACCGACAACAGGATCTTCAGGGAATACTGTCTGCAACGCTCCAATTATTACTGCCTGGGCGCCAAAATCAGCGACTAGACATCAATTAGTCTTATCTATTTCATGCCCACTGCAAGTTTAATACACGCACCAGTGACAGGCGAGTGATCGCTCTTGGAAACACTGCCCTTTTGCTGAGACTCTGACACAATGCTGGTCAATTTGCAGGCGCGCTCAACGGCCAATTCTGCTATACGTCGTTCACGTACGTAGAGTGTCATTGCTCGGTGAATTGATTGACGATACAAACGAAAAAGTGGGTTGCCAATTAATGTTAGTCGTCGCCGCGTAGTTACTACGTAAAAAATTCTCGGCAGATTAGAATCCGTTTTGCCTCAAGAGTATATGTGCGAGGTCGATGGTGTCGGTGGTTAGTTTCGACTACACTTCAGGGTTTGCGTCAGGGGCCATCTCAGAATTGAAGATATGTCAATATTCGAAGCGTTCAATTAATGCAACCATTCATTTATTAGCGTCTAGACCGACCCAGTCATAATGTCCTCTGCGGCCTCGGAATTACAAGCGGGATCTTCAGAGACATTAGATGCAACCAAACAAAAGATCGACCATTTGTTGAACCTCATCGATCCGTTCGCACCAAGGCAATCCCAGATCTCCAAGCCGTTATCGTCCAATTCGCCAGGTCGTTCCCTTACGGCGTCACCAGGACCATATGCATCACCTGCCAAGCGTTTTAGACGGCGGCGTGCGGAAAGATTGAAGAGGAGCGGCGGCAATCTGGCGATGTCGGGCTCAAGCACATCACACTCCAGCAATACAACCGAAGTCGGCCCTAGTTCGAGCGACCAACAACCAATATACGCGCCGTGGAGTAGACACAAATTGCTTAAGCGCATGTCGACCTTTTCGCAACCAGAAAATTCCTGGAATTACGACGCAACCAAGAGCATTACGTCTCCATTGCTATGGTCCCGATGTGGCTGGGTCTGTGCCAGAGATGATGATCTCAACAGGACTACCGTGAAATGCGAATTATGCGGTGCGTCGTCTCCATACGATGAGATAATGAAAGACTTTGTTTCCAGTAAGTTGGTGTGGCCCAAAAGTAAATCTGGGCACGCATTCTTCTAACGACATCGGCAGATTCCAAAGGAATAATCGATGCCATAAAGACTATCAAGACATCCCATGCAGAAACTTGCCCTTGGCGAAAACGAGGGTGCGATGGTGCGTTTGATGAGTTAATTTTTGTTCTAACATCTTGACATTTAATTCGTCGAATAGATAAACTGTACGGTTTGTCATTAAGTTTGAACTTAGACAAGTCAGAAAATGATTTTATGACAAGACTACATCATCTATTGCTCTCGCCATTGCCGACAGAAGTGGAAGTGGTTGCGCCGACCGCCGTTGGCGTCGCCGTCGACGACACAAAATTTCTGACCAAGTACAGAGACAGTGTTAATTTCGGATCCCAGTCCGGGTCTGAGAATCAAACGTTTCAACGAGCGTTTACGTTGGCTATAACGGGCTGGGAATCTACAGATCCCATGATCATCAAGTGTTCACAATGTTTCCGGACATACACTTTGCAAGAAACCACACGATTTGACGCACTCCAAGGCCATATTGGGTATTGTCCATGGGTCAATGCTGTTGGCGGCCCTGATCCGGGGTGGCGCTTATTACTTGCGATTTTGAGGAGTAGCACCGGCGGCACGAACCACCAAGGGTCGGCATCTGCAGCTGATACAACAGCTGAGTCAGTTGTTAGTCCAACGTCTCTGACGACGATGGACAAGGAAAGCGAGAGACAGAACGACAAAGATAGAAAGGCCAGGATTGAACGACTGCGAGAGATGTACATATACAGACCGCGAAAATCACGAAAGATTATGCCGGGGCCTGGCACTTTTGTACGATAGGGCAGCAATGAAGTACCTCATTATGTATGCTTGTATATTGAACATGAATCTCTAAATTTAACCATTACGCGTTCTAAACTATCCTGACTGCCCTCTAACGACTAGTTTTATATGATACACAAAATGTTTTGCCTTAATACACAAAATGTTTTGCATGCATATGCCCCGGAAACTCAGTTTTTGGCAATGGACAAATCCGCTCTACAAACCCTTGGCGAGGTTGCCAGACTCGAAAAAGTCCATGATGATCTTGACATTCTGCTCTAAGCCAGCGAGCCAAACCAATAACTGCTCCTTAACCGCGTCGTAGTTATCACCGAGCTTGCCGTAGAAGTCTTTTCGGTACGGGCAAGCCTTCATGGCAAGCTAATAAAAAGTGAGCTAAAACCTGGAGAAAGCAATGGAACGCGATGCATACCTTAAACACTGGTCGGACAACCAGACTGTGGTACTTGATTAGTGTCTCACCGTACGCTTTTGTAAAACTTTCGGCCAATTCCTCAGACGATTCGATGTTCCGTCGAAGAGCGACGGCAGTAAGCTGAAGACCGCTATAGAATCCTTGGTCAGCAACCTCAATTCCGCTCTCTAATTATCCAATTACCAGAACGCATATTTCAACTTACCGAGTCAACCATATTAGTCCGACAGACGCGGTCCTGTGCTTGTCGACCTTTTCTGATAGGACGATATCTTGCAGGGTGGACGAGATAACGGGGTTGGCGAGCTGCCTATCTCTAATTTTCTTCATTGAATTAGTCAACATCCAGCATGTTCGTAATAGAATCCGAAATAGTTTCTAACCTTAATGTTGCCGTTCATATCCATCTGGACGACGCTAAAGGCAGCCGATCCAAGAAGGTCTAAAACGCACCAGCCGTTAGCAATTACCCCTCAAAACTCGCCAGGCAACATTGTATCAGATAATAGCCAAAACAAACCACGCACCAAAAAGAGAAACAAGAGACTCGGCCGCCTCCAGAAACTCGGTAGTGCTGATCTTGCCGTTCTCGTCGATAGGCACGTCGGCGAATGACCTTTTCATTTTGAAGAAGAAATTGGGAGGGGTGGCAGCCATTGTTTCTTTAACTGTTGCTAATTTGTAGTATATCGATTCCGAATATGCAATAATTGCGATATTTGCAAAAATGACTCTAGATGCCGTCGAATTGAGACGTATAGAGATGTGAAGTGATAGTAAGGGGCAGGGGGCGGCGAGTGCTTAGGCGGCCTAGTAAGAACAATAATATATTCACACAGAGGGCGCTTCCGACTCCCGCAATTAAGGCTCAGCTAGTCCCAATTGTGTATTTTTCGCCAACGCGTGGCGGTTCCTGATCGGCAGGGTAACTAAAGCTAAGATAAGATTCGTGGCTACTGCGACTAAATTTAATTTGCCACTACAATCTATAGCGTGTCTTGGATTGACTGACTGGGAATAATGTTCGCAATACATATCTGTAATTTGTCCTGTGAATTATAAATAAATCGTAGTAGGTTTAGTGGCATGCCAGCAAGCGTGCCAGAATTTCGAGGGGGCGGCATTTGTTGTCGCTTATATAATTGGTACTCTAGAAAATATAACTATATATATATATATATTCCTCACTACCGAGACGTAATTGCTAAATGGTCTACAGCTAGTCTTCACTTCACAACAACAATATAGAACTGTCCAATTCATCAAAAAAGACCAAGGAAGAGCAGTTTGCAGGGTCTCGACGTTCCGTTAGGCTGCGGCGTGTCCACAACCATATTCGAAGACTTGGCGAGAACCCGTCTTGACTTTGATCTGTGCGTTCTCTGCATTCGGGGATCTCTTTATATCTTTGTTCGTATCCTCTGCTAGGTTTTTTTTGTTCTCTTTCTTTCCTTCTCCCTTTCTTTCTTTCTTTCTTTTTTTCTTCTCCTTCTTCTCTCTCCCACAAAGGGGAGCAGTTTGTATTATTACGCTGTATCCTTAGAATATTTTTTTGAAAATAAAACGTGCATATTTTTTTGCTTTCGAATTTTTTTTTTCGGTTTAATTCTCAGCATTGTCAACCCTGTCCCATCATACACATTTTCCACAATGAAAGACCACCAAGCTCGTCTTATCCAGCTCTCATACGAAAACAAAATCCTCACATTCGGTGACTTCATTCTCAAATCCGGGCGAAAGTCGCCGTATTTCTTCAACTCGGGTTTCTTCTGCGCCGGTGACGTCTTGGGTGCCGTTGCGGATTCCTACGCGCAAACCATTATCGATGCTCCTGATCTCGAGTTTGACATCATTTTTGGGCCCGCGTACAAGGGCATTCCTCTGGCCGCTGTCACGATCGTGAAGCTCGCAGAGAAGGATCCGACCAAGTACGGCAAAATGGAGTATGCCTACAACCGGAAGGTAAGATTGCGCACGTGCACCGTCACTAGTCCGACTGGATGTCCAAAAAAATTTCGAAACGAGATCCTTTGGACCAGTTACATGACCGAGAGTTCCTACTAACGTTGTGTTATATAGGAGAAGAAAGATCACGGAGAGGGAGGCAACACGGTCGGCGGGTCATTGAAGGGCAAACGTGTCTTGATCCTCGACGACGTGATGACCGCCGGTACCGCTATCCGAGAATCCATGGCAATCATCAACGCCGAGGGTGGTATTCTTGCTGGAGTGGTTCTTATTCTCGACCGCCAGGAACGAATGGTCGACTATGAGCATTCAATGATTGCACAAGTTAAGAAGGACTACGGCGTCCCAATTTATAGCATCATCACTCTTGACAACATTGTTCAGTTTGCCAAAGGCAAGTTGCCAGAACAAGATATTAAGAAGATTGAGGATTATATTGCCAAGTACAAGGCGAGTCCAATTTCGGTATGAATAGAATTGGAACGAACGTGGCATCGAAGTGGTTTACAGAAGATTTTATTGTTTCAATATTTTGACTAATTTCATGTGGATGTTAAAAAGTAGACTCGGCTGAATGAATTATGAATATCGTGGTCCAGGGTTGCATAAATTTGAACGATAGACTTAAGATAACCGCGCGGGTATTGCCATATATACACCGAGATGATGTTTAATTCTGGATCCCTACCTTGGCAACGATTTAACGACGAGACCTCCTAAATCGCATGCTTGATCACGCAAATGCTATACCAGGCTTTACACGCAATCTTTAAAGTAATATTGAACTCCCTCAGGATTGTAACCTATTCCAAACGAAGAAGCGTATAGCAACGAATGCTATTGATAATATTTGAACACCTAACGTCAATATAGAGGTTTTGCATCAAATTTACGGTTGAAATTTACGCAAAGCTCAAATAGACTCAACCTATATCGGATATGATATAGCGCCTCAAGTCCTTGCTGAGGAACTTCTTCTTCCTGACTGCCTTGAATCGGGAGCAGCAGGCTTTCAACACGTCCATGAGTAGCTTGCGACAATGTGTCGAATGGCAGTTTCGAGCGATTGTGCAGACATTCGCGTTCTCGGATTACAAAAAGAACTTGAAGCTTGGTCTGCAGCCGGTTGGGATTTATTACTTAGTCGGAACGTTACTTTGCAACATCCTGTCATGTTTGGAACCGAACCAAACTGCCACTTACTTTGACTCCGCCCACGGTTCACGAAAACTTACACTCTATGCAGCCTCCTGTCAATGATTTGACGTAGGTGTTTTAATTCTAAACGACATAAATACGCCGATGAGGTCACGGAAGGAGTCGACGTTGTCGAAGAAGCCGACGATTCGGACTTCGCAGGCGTCGGAGATGAAGGAAGATAATCGTCCTGCTTCTCCGAGAGGCGACACATCGCGACATCACGGATTGCCTTGCCGAGATTGTCCGCCTGGACTTTTGCCGCCTCCTTGTCCGCCTTTTGGGTATCCTTTGTGAGACATAGTCAATCTCCACTTCTTTGCTGACTCGAGCCTAGTCATGGACTGCGTCCTGACGTCACTCCTGAGGATCGCTAGTGCCGTTCCTGTGCTCGTGGCTACCTTGGGATGGCGGCAGAGAACGTTTGTGAGTACCCACGGGACTATGTAGAGGTTGAGTTTCTTTGTGTATATATAGACCTGAATGTCCGTGGGACTGGTCAGTAGTTTTACCGACCAGATTCTCGGGCCCCCTTCCTGTTTCCACGTCCATTCATATCTATATCCCCCCACACTCCTTTGCCATGCACGTCGATTTCTCACAATCCTTGGCAGGCTTTGACGACATATACTGCAAGTGACACCATTAGTTAGATCACGTACACAGAGTCAACACGAACAGCCCTCTTCATAGACATCCTCTCTTATGGACATCAGAGCTGTCGTCTCTACCTCGACTCCAGAAGCCTTGTCAAGCCAAGCAATATGCTCGGCCTGCTTCTTCATCAACGTCTCAAACCGCTCCCTCGCATGCACTCCAGTCAGTACGGCACCGTCGGGAATATCGGTGCAGCGTGTTTGAAACGTGTCCATGCAACGCCTCGCCAATTCTTCCAACGAGCGAGGTTATCTCCATGCGAAGACAGGTAAGGCTCGTCCTCCATACAGACGAGTTCGAGAAGGAGCACCTCATCGCTTTCGGGATGTTTATCGCTAACCTTGAATTTCTTTTTTCCCTCGCCGACGCTCGAAAACTGAGGAGCACTCGCAGCCTTGTTTGCCGAGTCAATTCTGGGTGTCGCGTCCACGACTGGTCGACTAATGTCCATGTCACCTGTAGTAAGGTCAACCACCTCCAATTCAGGGCTTACAGGTGCCATGACGTCGAGCATAAAACTGATATCTATAAAGTAATAGGAATGGAAGCGCGTCGGGAATGGGGGAAGAATCTTGTAGGGTCAATAACGGCCACAAAGTAAATACGAAGAAGGTTCACACGTTGCCGTTTAAAGCTAAAGCTAACCTTAAAGGTTTCGTAAATTTGACGTTAAAGTTTTACGAGTAATCATGGATTTTGAACTGTCGCAAAACCTCCCTAAATGTCTCAACATACGTCTCGTTATTTAGGTGCAAAAATTGCCCAGAGTCTGTCACGTGAGTCTGTCACGTGACTTCAATTGTTCTGTTTAGCAGCCTCGGTATTTTATTCTGAAATTTCTGTCACGGGTTCTCGATGACGTCTTTGCTAACCGGGCCCGACCGACCCCACACAAAATCGTGGCCGGAATATCAACTAATTCGGACCGGCTGACCAAATAGACAGCGGCCTTGAACAAGTTGCACTTCATCCCAGGTGATGGATTGAGCCGTTGTCGTTAGGCCAAACGAACCCGCATCTATTTATCACATTAAGTGCAGACACTTCGGTCCTCGAGAGATCTAGCTGTTCCTCATCGCATTTGTTCATTTTCAGCATCTAACACACGAAATGTCGTTCATGGGATCCTCAGCAGCCGACTGCTCCGTCGGGCGGAGCCCACTCTCACATCTAAACAAGCATTTGGGCCAGGACCAGTCACTTCAGCGTGATAGGTTCGCGGGACAGTCATCGGAGGCGACCTCAAGTGCCCCAGGAGCCAGCATGCGTCTTTCACACGGTACACCTGTCAGTTCGAATGATCGCGAGGTATGTTATATACTGTGCTTCTCGGCGCCACTGCACGAGTCCGACACTAATTGTTGCTGAGTAGATGATGGAGCGATTCATGTCGTCACACTCCCCTTCGCCTGCCCCTAACGACATGTTCGCGTTTGATGCCATGAGACGAGAAGTGATGAATATCAGCAGTCCACCACCACTGTCTCAGCAACAGCAGTCCCATGGGCCCGCGAATACGCTTGAAGAATTGAAACGACAGCAAATGAGTTTGGAAGCCATGAGACGACAAACTGTGGGCAGTCCACCACAACTGCCTCAGCAAATGCATGCCCAAATGTCCGCGCTTGACGGATTTAGCCGCCAACTGATAAATAGCCATCACATGGCTATGCCTACGGCACAGAACTCATCGAGAGCGAACGAATGGATGGCGGAATTCTCAATACCAACCTCCACGGCGTCAGATATGCCAACCTATGCGCAGCCGCGAATTGGGTATGGTATTGGCTCCATGCCAATGGCCGGAATGTATCATTCAGGTAATATGATGCACAACCTGTCAAATATGCAGAATTTTTCTGCGTTCGACCCCGGAGCTACTGTGTCACATGGTAAAGGGAAAGGACGACTCGTAGATCTTGATTCGGGGGACTGGGAAGAGCAATTCAAGAGCATAGAAGCCGAGCACGAACGAGCTACCACGAGGGACGACGCAGAGCTGGGCCGCGGATTGAACAATATCGATCGTGACTTGCAGGACAGTTATACCGGAGAGACCCTGGACGAGACATTCCATGGTGATTTCGAAAATATCTGGCGCGGAATCCAAGAACAGCATATGCATGACGGTACAGCTCAGGAGATCGGCAATCAGAACAATATCGATCTCACGTACGAGAATTTATTCTCTGGAGGCAGAGATCTCGATCGGGAGAATCCATTTGCTGTCGAAGGTGTTGATGGCGAGCTACAAATGCCGTGGGACAGAGACTTCGAAGAGTACGCGACCTTGCGGTCTGACGCCGGCAATTATCAATTCGAGCTAGAGAACAGATATATGGATCTGGATTTGTCTGATCCTTTCGCCGAAGGCGTCCGGATAATGGAAAGTGGCGGCAATTTAAGCGAGGCTGCTCTTGCCTTTGAAGCTGCTGTCCAAAAGAATCCCGAACATATTGAAGCCTGGGCATTGTTGGGTGCAGTGCAGGCGCAAAATGAGAAAGAAGACCCGGCAATCAGAGCATTGGAGCGTGCGGTTCAGCTGGATCCTAGTAACCAGTCTGCCCTAATGAACCTAGCTGTGTCTTACATCAACGAAGGATATGAAAATGCTGCCTATGCTACTTTGGAGAGGTGGATTGCCACAAAGTACCCAGATATTGTCGCCCAAGCCAGAGGCCAGCCACCTCAGCTTGCCGATGTTGATCGGTTCCGATTACACGAACGAGTTACCGAACTATTCTTGAGAGCAGCACAGTTGTCGCCAGAGGGTATGACAATGGATGCGGACGTCCAGGTTGGTCTTGGCGTCTTGTTTTATGGCAATGAAGAATATGATAAGGCTGTCGATTGCTTTAACACAGCGTTAAGCGTCAGGCCAGATGATCCGCTACTCTGGAATCGGCTTGGTGCTACGTTGGCCAACTCGCACCGGTCGGAAGAAGCCATAGAAGCTTACTACAAGGCCCTGGAACTGCGACCATCATTTGTCCGTGCAAGGTACAACTTGGGAGTCTCGTGTATCAACATTGGCTGTTATAAGGAGGCTGCGCAGCACCTTCTTGGTGCGCTTAGCATGCATCGCGTTCCCAAGGGCCAAACCGAGTTTGGAGAGGACGACGTACTGGCTAATCAAAGTACGAACTTGTATGACACACTCCGGCGTGTGTTTTTGGCGATGGATAGACGAGACTTGGCGGATAAAGTCGTCAACGGTGTCGATCCTGCCGTGTTCAAAGATGCATTTTAAATTAACGTGAACATGGCGAAACAGATAGGCATATATTGTACGGTCATTAGCTATGTCCCCGGGACTGTGAAAGTTATGTCCTTGATGTTAGTTATGGTATAATAATTTGTATAATAGCACCTGCAATACAAGGGTATTTTTGGGTAAATTATGGGATGCTAGCATCTACATGAGCATTGCATTGAGCTGATGAGCTCCAACGAATTTCGAGTCTTTCGAGTCTTTTTTATATTCCTATAAATAGTGTAGCAATGCAGCGGCAAAGGGACTTGACTGGTCTATGCAAGGTCGGGGAAGCCAAGGCACTTTTAAGTTTGGTCAAATAGCCTTTTTCTTTGAAAAAAACCTTGTGTGAATTAGGCACAAGCGTGTTCCTCGACACAACAACTCTCGACTTGTAAGGTTGTCAAGACTTGCCGAAGCTGGAACTAAAGGCAAGCAACCCCCTTCTAGTCGCAACAAGCATATCGGACCATATCAGCCTTTTTTTTATTTTGGGTGTGAGTTATATGATACGCGGTTAAAAAAGAAGACATCACGTCGCATTTGGTACGCAACGCACTTGCACCGTCGCGCCTTTTGCGATATTCAAGAGTCCGCCACAAAAAGTAGAGGTGGTTGATTGTGTGCATTTTATTCTTTTGCTCTTTTACGAATAACTGCAATTGCTCCTGCTCACAATCGCACACTGCTTAGACTGTCCCATATTTGGAAAGGGGAGTGCCTGGTGATAGACGTTGATTTTTTTTTGTACACGACAACGCAGCCTAGAAATGAAGGATAAAGACGACTATCTATTCTCACCCGTGTCGCGAACGTCACGTGTGATAAATCGCTTTCGACGGCTACCGAACCGTGTACGACAACTCATACTACGTCGTCGCATTTTGTCCGCGATACTGTTCGTCGTGCTGTGTTTCACACTAGTTGCAAACAGTGGTGTGCGACTTTTGCCCCGGTTACCGTGGACGTCGAGTAAATTTGTTATCATCTTGGCCGTCAATCAGGGAGGTGGAGTCATGGAGTGGAAAGGTCCGACGGAATGGGCAGTTGAACGAACAAGTATCGCGAATAAGAAAGCGTATGCGGATCGTCATGGTACGTCTTCATATCTGATGATCGAGCAGGGGACGGACAAACTAACAAAAAAATCACTAATGTAGGATACCAATTGGCAATTCAAGACATGTCAATCAAGAAACGATACGCACACGTATGCTTTCTGTGCATGGAAATCTAGATAGGAAGAACGCTAACGAGCCATGGGTAGGAATGGCGAGAGTCTTGGGAGAAAGTCGACGTGATCCGTCAGACAATGAAGCAATATCCGAAGGCCGAATGGTTCTGGTGGCTTGATCTCCATACTTACATTATGGAGCCGTCGATTTCGCTCGAAAAACAGGTCTTCAACCGGCTTGAAAACAACACTTACAGAAGCTTGGAAGACTATAACCCCCTCAGGTTACCGGTTGAAATTCCATTTGTCGATAACACGCATCAAATCAATCTCATTGTCCCGCAAGACTGCGGTGGTTTCAATCTTGGTAGCTTTTTGATCCGGAGGAGCGAATGGACGGATTTTTTGCTCGATATCTGGTGGGATCCAGTTTTCTACGAGCAACGACATATGCAATGGGAGCACAAAGAGCAGGACGCATTGGTGAGTCTGTTCCTCTAAGTCCCCGATTTAATTTATGAGGGTCAACAAAGGTTAACACTTTTTTTTAAGGAGCACATGTATTCCGACCAAGGATGGCTTCGTAGTGGGACAGCATTCATACCGCAACGACTAATAAACGCTTTTCCAGAAGGTGCCTGCTCCGAACAACAGGGAGACAAACGTATCTTTTACAACCAAGAGGAACGCGATTTTGTCGTGAACATGGCTGGCTGCGAATGGGGCCGAGATTGTTACGGCGAGATGGAGCATTTCCGCAAGTTGTCAGCCTCATTGCAGAAAAAATCATGGTGGTGGCCGTTCAAATAATAATTAGCCATTCCACATAGTTATACACGAATAAGACAGGATAGAGCGGGTTCCGCATGTACTAACTTGAATCATAAAGAGTCCGTGGTCGAGTAGTAAGTTTGGGTTGAGTTTGTGTGTTGTAGGGGGGGCGATGTACTATATTTTATTCTCAATGTCGGTCATAATTGCCGGTCGGGTAATTTGTGTTGGAAACCCGACTAGTTAAATTTCGGTATAGTAATGGTAAAATTTCTAGATGTGGCCGCGCTAGATCCTAATATACGAAATCATCTCTATATATTATGTTACAAAAAGAAGTCCAAAAACATTATCTAGTCGTCTTCTGTCGCTCTCTAGTCCATGGATGCATGTTGCAAGCACACTTTAGTGATCCGTCACAATTTTGTCATAAACGCCGTACGCCAATGAACCGTCCGGCTTCTTCACGCCGTTAGTACCACTCGCATGTCGTTGCTTTGAAATCTCCAACGCATTCTTAACCGCCAGCTTGAGTTTCTCAATGGCAGCTGTTGAAATCTGGTAATGAATCGCGATTCGCGCACCCACGATAGTAATGCCGAGTTTGTTACCTTCCTCGATCAAAACCGCAGGATCAATGCCAGCCTTGACCAAATCCAAGAAAATGAAGTTTGTCTCGACCGGGATCTGGAAAGTGAGACCCATTTCTTCGAGTTCGGACGCGAGTTTCTTGGTGATTTCGTGCGTCTGCTTCAGTTTAGGGAAAGTTTCCGTGATTGCGACGTCAGCGGCAGCTGCGAGCAAACCAGCCTGCCGTATACCACCGCCTGCCTGTTTCCTGAACCAATTCGCCGTCTGGATAACGTCCGGCTCGCCAACGATAACGGTGCCAACAGGCGCGCCGAGACCTTTGGAGATACAGAGCGACATGGTGTCGAAGTACTTGCCATACTCGGCAAGAGGAACGCCAGTTTCTGCGGCAGCGTTCCAAAGACGGGCGCCGTCGAGATGCATCTTGATACCGTGCCTTCGGGCGAGCGCAGAGATTTTGGCGATTTCTTCGATCGGCATCACCAAGCCGGCAAGTGTATTTTCTAGCGAAATGACCCGGGTTGGCGCAGTGTGAATATCGTTGCCCACTTTTTGTACTTGGTTAGCAAAACAATGCTATAGAACGGCGGAAAACCTAATCAAGGCAACATACAAATCAAATAGTCCTCGACATCCTCAACAGTTAGATAGAGCTTATTTCTTGGGTGCACAGGCGTGACCATAGCTTGTGACAAAGTGGCCAGTCCACCAGCTTCATGAGTGTATACATGAGCACGATAATCGCACAGAATCGAATGTGGAGGTTGCTGTAAATGCGCTCGCAAACAAATCTGGTTTCCCATAGTACCCGACACGACGAACAGGGCGGCAGGCTTGCCGCACATCTCAGCCACCCGAGCTTGGAGATCATTGGTTGTCTTGTCTTCCTTGTAAACATCGTCACCGTGGGTAGCCGTTAACATGGCTTGCAACATGGTCGCTGTCGGAGTCGTGACAGTGTCACCTGCCCACAAATTGTTAGTCATCATTATCATTCATTCTTCTTGCTTCCAAATATATGTAGAATTGCAAGAAGTAAACACACAACTGCAAAATGCCAACATACTCTTAAAGTCGGTAGCCGCAATACTCTTGTATTCAGACATGGCAATTGAACTATTCGACAGTAATCTTGTAATATTCTTTTTTGGTGGATATAAACACCGGATTGCTCGGGAGGAAATTCGCAACGATGACGTACGACTACTAAATATAATACTGGGTCTCGAAAATATCAGAGGAATCCTAATAATCGGCATCTATACCGGTCAAAGAACCTCCTATCGTAGGACCAAGAAAAATTGCGATTAATATCCAAAAACGGTGAGAAAAAGGTTTTGAATTATTAAAAAAGGGTTCGCTGTTAAACCCAACTGTAATTGCTCATGCGGCTCATGCTGATAAATTTCTGTCTTAAATTGAGTCACATTTCACCCAATCTAGAAGGTACAAACTGGGTTCTTGGAGCCCCAAAACAAGAGTATCGGTTGGAGCGTTAGGCTGTGCCTTAACTTTTACTTACGAACGCGAACTCGACAGGCCTGGCACAGAGACCGTTGTCGTGTCACCTCGAAAAGACACGGAGACGCAGTTCGCGAAGACAACCAGAGTTATCCGGACGGGTTTATGTAATAGTCGGCAAAAATGCGTAGAAATGGAGATTTTGCACGTTTCTGTGGATGCGTCACCTACATCACATCCACCACTGGAATTGGACAGAGACAATCGCCATAGTGCACAAAGACGCACACCAAGTCCAGTTCTTGGGAAGCGGCGACGGTGGCAGGGCAGCTATCACCATGACGATGTTGGATATGACAAGCACTCGTCATTTGACACCAGCTCAGACAATGATGAGACGACGCGTGACGAACTGGTTGTCGAGCATCTTCAGGACCATGTACGGACATCCCAGAGATGGTTGAGCCAAATTCGGGTCGAGAACTCGTCATCGTCTCATTCTACTACCAGTACGTCAATTGATTCCGGAAATAGTCGGATTCTCGACTCTCGTCCCCCCACAGATGACCGATCGGAATTCCCAGAACTCCCGGACGTCTCAGCAGTTGCGACAACCCAGGACCGACACGTCAGATTAGCAACTGCCGCTGCTAACTTTTCACCATTTCGTCGACATATGGTGCATAAGTTTCGCTTAGAAATATGCATCCATAGTAAAAATGAGTCGCTTGTTGAAAGTAGTGTTGCCGACGACAGCCACGCATGGACGAAGGAAAAGGATGACTCGGCGTATGGGGCCGAGAGCAAGCGGCTGGACGGCGTTAGTTTGACGGAGGAACGGACAAAGTCATTATCCGAATTGTCGCCGCCCAAAGTGGATTACACGGACCTTATACGAACATGGCATAGCGATTCCATAGTTCCAGACTCTTGCCCAGTGCCTGTTTTGCTTGAAAATGAAGATCTACGCACCGAAAGGTCAACGCCTGCGTCGGTTAGCAATGATTTGACTGGTCCGATTGATGCCCAGGCCGAAACACATGATTGGAAATCGAAACAAGATTGCCCAGGTCAAGGATCGATTCTTACAACTCATGAAGATTCAGACACATCAAATCAAGAACGGTCAATGTGCAATGATATTGACCTCAGCCAAAGTTTGCGCTTCTGGACTCGACCGCCCAAGATCTCGTCACTGGAAGTCGCGAACCAGAAGCACGTTCTGCCACCAGCATCACCGCCAAAGTCGAGTAGCCATCATGGTTATTCAAACACCCAGGCACAGTCATTGAAGTTGACGGATGCACATAATACACCAATACAAACTAACGAATCGTCGTCGCAGCAGTCTTCATTCACATCACCGGATAGGATCCCAACACGTATACCAGTCTTCGGCGCGACGTTATCATTGGCGCAGTTGCTGGGAAAAGAAGATCCGCATGAGGTATATTATCCGCCTGAATCGAATTCTACGGACAGTGGCAGTGATGCAAGTGAGAATATGGGAACCAATGGTTCATCAGAGACAAAAGTCAAAATTGTTACCAGGACTTTGAAGAAACAGATGGATGTTGCTTTCAGGAGGAAGGATTATTATACTCCACGCGCGAGATGTGTACGGGTTCGAGCGGATGATCGTGATCGTCAGGAATGGCCGCCAGATCAACTCGAACGAGGATACTGGCGCGTGGATGTTTCGAGCTGGCTGACAAATGAGAAGATGAAGTTTTGGGACAATATCACACAAGCCATCCGAGCTGGACGGATAGGGTGGATCGGAGCTGTGGTGGAAGGTGTGAACGAGATTGGAAAGGGTGACGTCGTGAGGGTGTATTGTTTCGGCGGAGCTGTTGTTCACGTATGGGTCTTTTTATTTGCCATGAGCAATCGTCGGACTGTGAAGGACGTTCAGTGGATTGATGGTGTCGGCAGGACCGTTATTGAGGTCGGGGAAGAACTTCCAATAGGAATGGTTGAGACAAAAGTATGAAATAATATTGGGTATGCAATGGATGGAGTTTTGCGGCGTTGTTTTTTTATTGGTTCAGAAATTTTCAATGTTAAAAGGATGGAATCTTCTCATAACCACAACTAAATTCACGATGACAAGGATTAACCAGTCGCGCAATTTACGGTGAACGCCACCGGGTGAGAACGACCCAGTAAAGGCACAGAAAGTGATCACTTAAAATTCAATTTGTTGACGCCTCGGCAATAACCGTTTGCGGACAAAATATTTAACGCCAATCGCAGACTTGCGCATGAGTAACAAGAGTTCCCCAATAATAAAACCCGCTAATCACGCCTTAACCCATTATCAGCCCGCCCAAAGAATCTAGCACACAGTAATAATAATACAATCACGAACGCCAAAATAGTGTGGTTTGATCCCGCCTGTAAAAGTGGGTCTCTCAAGACCAGACTACACAAAACAACCACTTCAGACCATCATGGCATGCAACCTAGCACGCTTGTCCATGATCAACGACTTCTCGCGTTGGCGGCTCCTGCAGGCCTTTTGATCGGCAATAAAGTAATGATCATCGTCGTCATCAGCCGGCATGGCCATATGCCAAGCGCCTGGTCCCAAATTGAACATTTTTGTCTCCAACTTGCGGGACATCATGACACTCGTGCGCGGGCTTTGACGCGCGCTCAGAGGAAGGTGACGCCCTTTAGGCGGAAGACCATTGCGAAAGGCCTCGACGTAGGTGAGAGGGCGCACGTGCACGTCAAGATAATCTTCCTGGCTGGAAGATGCCGAAGACGGAACTTTGCAAGATGATGTTGACGACAAGGACGTGGCGGCTGATGTCGCGTCCGATTCCGACACGTCGACGGGTGCTGGCGCCTTGGCGTTGAGGACGTCAATAGTCAGATTTGTGCCAGGCTGTGTAAGAATATCCGCGTCATAAGGTGTGACGATTTCATATTCTGCAAGTGTCGCATCCCAGTCGATTACATTCTCCGATGGAGCTTCTGTGCAGCCGGCAGCATCGACATTCCGAGACACAGAGCCCCCGTTGTCACGAGGGACCGGGACTGATGTTGGCGCGTAAGGATAGAGCAAACGACGAAGGAGGCTGGGCATTATGAACGACACCGGAAACGACAAGAGTAAAGTAGACGCAAGTTAAAACGCAAAAAAAGGCAGGCGAGATTATGTATAGCAAAGTGAAGCAAAAGCAAAGAGAGATGAGCCGACGATCACCAAAAGAGCAATATATGTATATATACAAGTGACGTAGATTAGAAGATAATACAATTGGCTGCTTCTCGTTCTCTCAAGTCGAGACGGATAAAGGAATAGCTGGAAATTGTCGACAAGAGAAAAGGAATGGTAATGATGAGAAACGCAGGAGAGAAGAGAAGAGAACAGTAGGAAGGAGAAGACAGGCAAGAGAGGAGCCAGAGGCCTATTTGTTGGCCGAACTGGCTGCGGGCCGGGCCGGGTTAAGTTCACGCGGAGTTCGAACGCCAGCGGAGCCGCTCGCAAACTCCCAACGAAGTCCCCCCCGAAATTGGCTGGGGGGTGGCCCATGCGCAAGCCACGTAACTGGATGCGGCTGCAAGTGCACCGCCGCATGTCCACTTTGGGCACAAACCCGTTTTAGGAACAGCGCAATCTGCTTATCTCGCTTCTGCATCGATCAATGATCGCCTGGTGGGTCTCTTTTATATCTTACCTTTACCATTCTGCCGCGTAGAGAATGACAGTCTTCCCGCGTGGTGCCAGATGCCTTGTCCCGCCGAGTCTGTATGTGGGTCACACATCTCCAGAGATAACCCACAATAGTTAGTCGGATATCACATCACTGTCGTAATAATGGTAGTTAATGGCACCTTGGCAGTCATGCATCCTGAGATTACAAGTTTCTCTTCTAAAACTCTGCCGCAGCTTGTATTAAACTCATATGCTTGCAGTGTTGTGCCTGATACAAGTCATGGATGTCCTCATCCAATGATAGCTACTGAAATTGACTAAGTTTTCACATTCTATTCACCATTTATGACAATCATCCCTGTCTATGACCGTAGTTTTCTTCTACATCTATCGATCTCTGCAGCGGCTCGCTAAGTAACCCCTCGCATCATTCGCCCACTTCGATTTCTTCTTCCTGGCTGCCGTAATTGTCATCCATCCAGTTCAAAAAAGTCGGTATGTCAGTGACCAAAATACCAGGTACAGACATGTTTTGCGTCCATCTATTCAGGCTTCCGCGCATATCACTCTGGCACGAACTCGTTAGTCATCAACTAGCTGAATTTAAACTTGTGATTGAAACTTACCGTCTGCCCCATTATCCACTCGACTTTATTGTCCTCCGTCTTCCTTACTCTGTGAAAGAAAGAATAAACAGCCCTTGTCGTACAATCCTCCGGTAATGGAATATCAGCCGGCAATACAACAATGGTAAACTCGTTCTCATTATCAGTCGGCATATGTGCGAACAGCCAAGCTGCAATGTCGCGTTGCGCGAATGGCCAAGGTAATGTGTACTTCAGTGTGAATCCCTTCCACGAATTTTGCTCCGTCGTCTGCGTCGCAGATTTCACAACGTCATAGTATTTGACCATATTACCGAAATGGTCGTCGTATAATGCCGATTTAAACCACTCAAATGGGTGATCATGCACCGACCGTCGAAGAAACCACGGCTCCCCATTCAAAACTTTGTAATAGACTACCGTCGAGTAATTTGGGCTCGACTTGCTCACTGTCCAAGAATCCGGCACAGAGTCTATAATCTCAGAGACTAACGCGAGAACAGAAGCACTCGTTGGTGGGAACGAGAGGGGCTCCAACCCAAACTGGTCGAGGTCATAGTCGCGGGACTCGTTTGCAATAATGTCATCTTCCATTGCGCTTGCACAACCAATTTCTTATGGCAGAACCCAAAGTAAATTAATATGCGTAAGATCCCAAATTCCGTCAAAAATTCTGTCAATTGACTGCGTCGCCCGCTCGAGATGTCCAATATATGGCGGTGTTATCAGAATTGGCGTGTGCCGCGAACGACATCCAGCAGCGATAACCCGGTTAAGATCAACTACACGCAAACTCAATTATGATCAACCCGACCTTATTTTCAAAAGCTTTTTGCAGCAGTTTCTAGCCAATTCAATCCGATTCAGGAGGGCGAATTTCTATAATTTCCTCGCCTGTGCCATTATCGCGGTCATCCGAGCAAGTGCGGTAGCGGTAGAGTTTGGAGTCAAGTTTTATAATACGCCGACCGCTTTTATATCCCAATCGGCTCATCAATAAACGATCTCATGGCCACAAGCCCTCCGAGGTAAAAATTCTGGGGCAAACCTTGGACCATAAATTACCGTTAGCCAAGCTGGCAAAGCTCAAGAGGATAGTAACTGACTTGCTTAATGCCGGTTCCGGTCCGGAGCCGGCAACCTCTTCACCGATAGTTTCAGTCATGAATCCTAGGATCCGCTACCTCAACTCTCTGACCGCAAATGGTGAGTACTAGCAGTTCGAAAAATTTCAAAACCCCGCAAGCTAAATGACATTGTCCGGTATATAGAGGCAAACCTCTCAGAGAAATTCTTGAGTCTCGATAGTGAAGAGAATGAGAGGACTCGCGACGGAATATCCGCCGGATCCCAGTCCGAATGGAGCTTAGAACGTGCTCTGGACGAATCTACAAGAAACCGTTACAGGGTAAGCAATATCTTTCACTCCTCCTCCGATCACTAATGATTTAATGAACTTCTGCTAGGACGTTTTGCCTTGGGATAGAAACAGGGTGCGTCTACAAGTCGGCGACGATGGCAGCGACTACATAAACGCATCGCCAATCGTTTTACAAGCTCTCGGATTAAAGCCAAGGATGTACATCGCTTCACAGGTGAGCTACGGACAGGTTTCATTTAAAAGGGCATATAGCAGTTCTGCTAACACAATTGCGCTAGGGTCCAACAAAATCGACGATACCGCACTTCTGGCACATGATAACGCATGAAACGAAAGATCCCGCCGTCGTTGTAATGTTGACGCCGACACACGAGGGCCATCGCGAGAAATGCGCCCAGTATTGGCCGGACCGCCATAACAACTACGCCGACGCTGGGTTCGCCTGCCGCGTGACCCTAGAATCCAAGGAATACCACCAGGACGCGAATTGTGTCGTTCGCAAGTTCAGGCTGGACGAGTACTCTCAAGATAATTCAAAACAAGCGAAAAAGTCAAAGACTGTATATCACTTGTTTTTCGACTCCTGGGGAGATTTTGGCACCCCGATTGCATCACAAGAGCGGAACTTGGTTAGCATGTGCAATTTAGCGAATCAGCTCAACACTGCCGAGAATTCGCCCTTAGTTGTGCATTGTTCCGCTGGGGTGGGTAGGACGGGAACGTTCATAACAATCGACTTCTTGCTAAATTGTATAACGCATGGGTCATCTGACGCTCTGCTGGATGGTGCGAACGTTGAAGGCGCATCTAATGCGGGTGCGAACGTTGAAGGCGCATCTAATGCGACCGAATACATCGTACGCTCGGCGTCTTTACTCTATAGAGGAAGTATTGCCGATCCGGAGAATAAGGATGATCCAATATTTGAAACCATATGGAACCTGAGAAAGCAGAGAATGTTGATGGTCCAAAACGTGTCCCAGTTTATATTTATTTATAAAATCATTAAGCTCGCATTAGCATCCGGCCCGGAATAATTATTATTGTTGCTTATTTAGGAGATCGGCGTTGTGATAATATAGTTTGTGTGTACATACTTCCATAATATATAGATATTATTATGTACGATTAGCAGTTGGCATTAAGTAACTAAAATACATGATGAACACCGAAAATATATACTTTACAAGAAAAAGCGAAAAAGTTTTCGTAGCTAAACATTTTATGCACAAGAATAAAAATTGACAAATTTACCAAGAAAACCCGACAGCATGAAAGCTCAACTCCATAAAACCAAACCAAAAAAACAAAAGCACGCTGTATCAAAATCAGCCCGCACCCCCCAATGAACAACAACACCCAAGAATATAGAAAATGAAAAGACTTATGTACTACTCTGGTCTACGGAACTTTTTTCTTCTTTTTATCTGGACCTGCAAACGAATTTTCCGAACTCCGCTTCTTGGCAACCGTAATCTTACCGGTCGGTGGCAATTTTGGCCTTTGATTTCGCTGTTTTGGTGGCAGAAACTCGTCTTCCTGAAGTACGTTATCTCGTTCAAATTTCTCGAATCGGGATATGAAGAACGATCGTAAGAGGCCGATTTGTTTATCAACCTTGTCGCGAGTAAGCGCCTCAAACGCTGGTGCCGAGGCCATTTTGTTTTGAAGAACCGGAGCACTAAACCTGATTAGCAAGCGAAAGAGTCGAAAAGAACACAGTAACCCTGCATACGCTTGAACATTCGAACTGGCATGTAGACGACTATGGAGCAAATGCAACGGAACTGACAGGGAGGACAATCCCAACTCCTCATCCAATCCAAGTTCCTTGAATCCGAAAAAATCTTCGCCAATGTCGTCGGAGAAACCTCCAGAAATGAACTCTTGACTGCCATCATCAAACTGAGCATCGCTATTATCACCCGCCAGAGCAGGACGCAAGTAGTCAGCCAGCGCCAGATTCATGCGTTCTCGAACGTCTCTCAGTTTCGTTCCAAATCGATCGATATCATCTCGAACATAACCTTCCAGTCCACCTAGATCATAAGTGCCATTTTCGTACAAGGTTTGCAAAATCATGTCCTCTAATGAGTACCGGCGAACTCCTCGTTTGGATTCCATGTAAAGACACAGCGTCCGGCCAAGTCGTTGCATAAAATCCGCCGCCACAGCAGTAAGCCCTTCAAGTGCGAGCATCTGACAGTCTTCATAACCCGTATGCATTGCCAGTTTGGCAACAGACTTCTGAAGACAGGCTTCAACAACCTCCTTAGGAGCCTCAGATTGACCAGGTAATCGTGATTCCATGTCCACATCCGGTTCGTTGAGCTTTTCTGGATTGTAGGCCTTCAATTGGGTACTATAGAGATGAGGCTGCTGCTGCATTCTCTTGATAACCCCGATCTTGGAGGAGACCTTCCTAATATGTTGGAACTCCTTCAAATTAGCGTTCATCTTTGCAGCCAGGCCTGATTTGGGTGCTAGAAACGGCGAGTCTGTCGACAATATATCGACCGCTGTCTCAAATTGCTCATTCTCTAAGATCTGCAACTTGCTGGAGATGCTCCATAACGTTTCTGGCATCGTTGGGATAACTTCGTATTCAAAGGCTTGCTGCTGTTCTTCTGGTTGGCGGGCTGGATGCTGTTGGTCTAGTTGTTGTTCTTGTTGTAGTTGCTGGTATTGTTGCGGTTGTTGCGGCTGCTCATCTTCTGATTCGGGTCCTCTCTCGGGACCTTGACTAACTCTAGCTTTGTGTGCATCAACGAGATGCAACGGCGGCGGCCCCTTTTTCGATGCATGCTTGCCTCCAACAGCCCTTGTCGAGGCCCTGTGATTCGTACCAATGCTGTCCCCGTCTTCACTCTCCATGTCAAAGTCAACTGACATATCTCTCGTTGGAACACTAGACTCTTCAACTTCGATATCAAACTTATTGCGGATCGTAATATCAGGTATGAGAGGAGTTAGAGATAGCGTCTTCTTCTTCATCGCTATTGCATGCTTGCGCAAGTAATGTTGCGGGTCGGCGTTAAAGGTCAGACAGTTATCCCATATGAGCATTAAATCATCAACAAATTCCTGTTTGCTCCGATATTGCAGTGCCTTGAGCTTCTTCATTACTGTGCTCAAATCCATTGGATTCTTGATAACATTGAAGTAGTTCGGGGCGTCGCGTTTGTTAACTTTGTTAAGGAAGGCAGAAGAGTGCTCAGTGTATGCTCGCAGCTCCAGCACAACCCTTTCGGCCGCCTCGTAGAGCTCTTCTTGGCCAACGCGGTCTTCGCTTGCCTATGTAGTAATTCCGTCAGCAATCATCTTACTTGCCCTCTGAGTTTGCTTCACTTACCCATTTTGAGCGATTTCTTCTAACATCTGAAATCAGATTTCGTAGTTCAATATCCGAGAACGTGAGCTGTTGTCGTTTCGCATCAATAACGGCCAGTAAGTGCTATATATTAATGTCAGATCAGAGATACTAAATCAACATGGGAAGGCTTATAACCTTCAAGCTAAGATGAGCTGCGCCGAAATTTAACTGAGCCTGTCGATGTCACAAAACCGTTAATAAATTGTCCAAGTTCGACTATGCACAACGTAGCGTTACCATTTTTCCGGTGGCATCATTGTTAGCTTCGTGTCCCTGAGTTGAATTTTCCTGTCAGAAGTTAGCAGTCGCTCTGAACATATTGCGATCGTGCATCACTCACACTAACTTTTGAATGCTTCATGTATATCTCCGCATCAGCATCGAGTGTCTGATATATGCTGTACATTTCCTGTAGTATCGCTTCATCTGTGTGTTTCGATTCACTGGCTTTAGGTGTATCTATAGCTTGTTAAGAAATATTCGACATATCCACTCCGAATTGCAGACCTGCAGGAGTAATGATTCCCTCAACAGCCGACTTGGTGGAGGTCGAGGAGGATGCCGCCAACGGCGTTACGCTGTTAGACTGTGGTTTGGGCCCAAGTATCTGTGGAATTGATTTCGCAGGCTCAGGCTTGCCCTCGTTTTCTTCGTTTTCTTCGTTTTCCTCGTCATCATCGTCGTAATCATCTTCATCAACCCTGCGAGCCACGGGTGCCTTTTCCATCACCGTCACATCGCTCTCTCCACTGATTGCACCTGTATTTATATCTTCTTCATCTAGGAATGTGAAATCAACTTCGAATGTGCCACTACTAGGTTTGCTAACTGTCGGGAATATGTAGTCTACTGATTTCGCGTAGAGCATATGTCGCACTTTTAGCGCCAGAGACACGAAATCAATTTCCTCTGGCGTTGTCTTCATTTCCCCGTTATTATCGTCCGACGAACTAGGTTGTTCTGTACCGCTGTTTACGCCGGGCGAGCCCGGAATATCTGCACCTTGCGGGACTGGCGAAGGCCTCGGAGTGTGAGGTAATAGATCGCTGGAAACACCATTCACAATCGGTGCTTGATCATTCGGCGGATCGTCCAATGAATCCATATCATCCTCTTCTAGCGCCGTCCTTTCCGCATTGGCTTTCCTAGCCGCCGAAGTCGATAGAAGCCTCGTCCAAGAACCATTGCCTTCCGCAATAGCTTCAGCAAAGACTGCATGTTCCTGCGGATTCAAATGGGCCTTCCATTCATGATGTGCCTCAATTTGACGCGCGAGATGCAGTAGACGTGTGGGATCCCCTGTTGTCCATAGTTTGATTGTCTCCGACGGAAGTCGTGGTGCCGTTGTTACTGCTGCCATGGTGTTGGGAGATATTGTTCTCCGAGCACAGTTCACGGTCAAGGGAACTCAGTCGCGACCACGCCGATTCAATAGATCCGACTTTGACATGCAACAACGCATCTGAGAAGCGAACTCAGGCGCGTGTATTATTGGCCAATTGCTGCAAATGATGGATCGCTAGTTCTCTGGATTGGATGGATAATTTCAGAGTGGATGTCGGGTCACGAACTCTAGCACTGATGCAGGAAGTTCCCGAGATTGTTCTCCTTTTGATAATTGCCGAATCTCATAAACTAAACCCTAAACCACAAACCTTCGAGCCATAGTCCCAGCAACACTTTAGCCCCTGGAACCAAAGCCAAGCAATTATGTATCCTGTCGCCCAGCAGGCTAATGTCATTATGTGCTTACTTTAGTGTAGATCGGGCCTTCTTTCTTCGAGAACATTGTGTACGGTAATTTGACACATAAACTTCACTCTTCTGCTGGAGAGGGAAAATACAAGTGCGTCGAAGGTGCATTTGATCCCAATCGTCTTAGCAACATCTCGTCCATGGCCACGTTTGGACCGGCCAATCGCTTCAAAAAAGCAGCGTCAAATAGAAGAGCTCGACCGAAGCTTACGTTTGAAGATGAAGAAACGGAGAACGGCGCCAATGGGTCGTCAGCACAGGCGTCGACTGTGAAAGATAACGCAGTCATGAGTGGCGAGAAGCAAGAGGCTCAACCGACAGTCCACAGTATACAACGCGACGTCGAATCTGCAGTCGACGACAGTTCATCGGTATCTCGCGACAGGGTGAGAAGGACTGTTACCACTAACAATCAGGTATGTTACGTGAAGAAAGCGGAAGCATGTTGTTGGAACTGACATAGAGTTGCTGGCAGGACGATGATGACGATGGGCAGGAATCTTATCATGTTGTGACGGCTTCTTCCCTAAAGAAAATGAGAAAGTCTAAGACCAAAGAACTGAGTTCTTCGCTTTTGAATTCCCAGCTACGAGCTAAACTTGCACCGAATCTGCCAGGTTTCTCCGGCAACGCTACGAGTGCACCTACGTACTCGAAAGCTTATCTCGACGAATTACGTGATTCCACACCCACTACACCGGCTGAATATGCAAACAGTGATATTAATGCTGATGAGAGGGGAGACATTGACTTGCCCGATGATAGTCGTTATCACGTGGACACTGCGGGAAGTGAAGGAGTTGCTGCCATGCCGGATGAAGCTCTAATCAGTCATCTCATTCAACAACGGCACAAAACCGCAGAGGGTATTAGAAATGATGAATTTGTGTCGTTAGATGACGAAGCCGATAATGACGAAGCTCACTCGGATATGGACGGAGTTGAGATGTATGACAAGCACGAAAATGAGCGAACTAGTCGACTACAGAGAGAAGACGACGTTCTTGAGAATGAATACGAGATGATTGCGGAAGGAAGTGATGGCCGAATACCTCTGTCAGCGACACAAGAGGCTGAACAAAAGATGCAACGGAGAAGGGATATTGAGGAGATGATCAATGACCGCGAAGATGAGGAGCGGCAATTTGGTGACGAATATCATTATATTGGGGAGAATGACAGTGGTTCCGACAGTGGATGGGAGGAAGAGCAAATTCGAAAAGGTGCGTTTGGATCAAAGGCGTTCTCAACCAAACACGCAGACGTCGAAAGTAATGGAATTCCAAAACAGAGCGGCACGCAACAGTCATCATTTAGGGTTCTCCAACAGCTTCCAGATTTGGAGTCTGTAACTAAGAGGCTTGCTGTTATTTTAGACGGTATGCGTGAAGAACGTGATTCGCATCTTAAACTATTAGAAGAACTCAATACGCAAAAAGAAGAGATCGAGGCGCGCGAAAAGGAGCTTAAAGAAGCATTAAGCGCCGCCCCTTTTTAGCTGGTTCGTGTCTGCATCTGGCTCAGTTTTGATTAAAGTATTTATGTATTTATGTGATATATGTACAATAGGTTGGATGTAAAGGAGATGCTCAAAATACGTCTTTTACCAAGATATCCTTCTCACCTCTTTACCATTCTCGTAAAATATAAGATCTCCACTTTGGATCCTTACTGTGTTCATTCTTTCAAGGTCCAAGTAGCCCTTAAACTGAACAACGCATCTGCGTGTTACAGAACTGGATTGTGAATTGGCGTTGGCCTTGTGCTCATATTCTTCTCGTCGTGCTTTAGCCCCGCTAATCACGGCTGTACCAATCACCTCCACCCAAACGTTACTTTTGAGCTCCATATTTTCGACAATGTCATGGACGCTTTCTTCTGCTTCGTCTGTTGTCATACCTATAGCATCTGCTAGTGGAACAATAAACTTGGATCGTACGTCTCGTATTGAAAATATTCGGACACTTCGCCGAATACCTGGTAATTTTTGTTTATCGCTTTTGCGGTACACTTCAATACCCTTCAAAACATGCTCCGCAGGTCGATCTGGCGGAAATGAAAATCTGACCGCATCTAGCGATTCGATAATTATAGGTAGGCCAAGACTTGCGGCTACCACCTCCTGGTATGCCAACGCCTCTAAAAGTGCATTACCCGTCATGTCTAAACTGGCAGTCAGTATACTTGGGCACGTCCAAGAGCATGCGAAAAAACATACGTTCTAGGCTATCTAATTGTCCCCGTGTCAATACCTCTTCGAGGACGTACGGCTTGATCCAATATGGAATAAAAAAACATTCTTCTTGCACATACAACTTGTACAGACCGTAGAGCAATATTGACGTTGACAACGTTCCCAGAAATATTCGCCTGCGCAATTTTGCTCCATGTTCTCGCTTAATCGTACTTGACTGGAGAATTGCATGTCTGAATTCTTCTTCCGTGAATTGATGCATGGACGATTGCTGCTGAGGCGCGCGAAACACCATTGAAGTTGATCTATATGATCTGAATGTTGTTGCATGCCGCGTCAATATATCGTGGTGAAAAGTTCCATTTATAAGAAATTTCACGTCTTTATGCAGACTTCTTGGAGATGGATACCGTAATGCGTTGCTGGTATATCTCATAGATAGCTGGTCTTGTGATCTCGAACACAGGCATCGCCTACACAATGCGATGCCATCGCGACCCTTTAGAAGGAATTCCGCCGGTAGCTTCTGTACAGTCCGAAATATAGCCATTTATATAAATACCCATGTGATCAGACCTTTTTGGATCATTTAAGCTGAAGCACGCAATAACAATTGCGGATATAGAATGGCCATCTCCAAGTGTAAGAATTAAACCAATTTCAGCTTTGGTATATATAGGCAACAAACAGATTACAAAAGTCAAACTGGCGTTCCAAGCTCACAAATGACTTACCCGGATATCACCCTGCCTTATTAGTGCACCCGTGCTCTTCTACATAATGTTTTGCTACAATTTACATTTAATTACCGTACGATTAGACAGAACCGCTGTTATAATTCGAAATTCAGCAACGGAGATAGCTATCAACCCAATTAGAACAATTCTCATATAGCAAGGCTCAATTTGTGATAACCATAGACGATGTCAAAGCCAACGACGCCTGAATTGAAGAAGGTACGATTTTACGAACATTTGGTCGTAATGTGTTTTTAGTTGGACATTATTAATTTTAGCCGTAAATTTTATAGTATATGGACAAGCGGTTGTTTGTTCAACTTAATGGATCGCGGAAAGTTATCGGTGTTTTACGGGGTTACGACGTGAGTTATAGCACTTACAGCTTGTTTATAAGCCTGCTGACCACACGTCAAAGGTATTCTTGAACCTGGTATTAGATGATGCAGTAGAAGAAAAGACTGGTGGTGAGAGGATCAGGATTGGAACAATTGTATGTGACTCTTTTGTTGTTCAGTTGGTTATATGTTAACTAGTATGATCATAGGTTATAAGGGGCAACTCTGTTGTCATGATGGAAGTAAGAAATCTTTGAATCCGCTATGATAGCTGAGTTACTAACAATATCTTGTAGGCTTTAGAGAGAGTGTCTTAGTACTTCAATTCAGTCCTTGGTAGATGATGTAGTAAGGCGGGGTGTCCGATCTAGGTATTGCGTATAAATTCGCTGTATTTGTATGTGTAATAATATGGCAAGCATATATTGTATAATTGTACAGTTAGGTTGGGTAACATGCTGGTATCATTTTTTCATATGTCAATTGTGTAGCGAGATATCCTACGCCTTTCAATTGGAGCGACTCTTGGCAAAGCACATCTCAATTCGATCGACTTGTACGCATGACAATGATGTGACCATCAGTGGAGTGCGTTGGATCGTTACTTTTCTTTACGTCCGATTGGACAATGTGCAACCGTATCATTGTTGGCATGGCCAAATAGCTGAATTTGGCCCACTCATTGAAGCAGTACTTGGCTTAAATCGTAATGTAAAACTTTCTTGAGCGTAACATACTCAAACGTAGCGCGTCCGTCCAGGGTAACTTTTCGCCGCAGTCCCGGAGCGAGCGGTTGAAAGTCCAGATATCAAAGCGTCGGAGCTCTCTATAGGCGGATGATATAGCAATTGGTCTTAAGAAGAGGAAACTATTTACCGTACTGAATGGCTTCACGAAAGTGTGATTTATAGAGTGAAGATAAGCTGCATGAGCAGTCTCGACTGGTCTCCCTCCACCGATCAGAATATTCAATAACCGCGATTCAGTTCTACAATGGCAGGATCTGCGCGAACCGATCCCGCATCCTCGGTTCCCCGGGCAGGCCAGTCCCAACTAAAGTACTCGACGAGAATATCTTTGCTTGTACCAATATGGTTTTTGACTCTGCAACTACTAGCGCTTGTCCTGTTTGCCCTTGGCTTTCTTCTTACGAGACCAGTCCTACCCGATATTGCTGTGAAGTCCGTTACCTACTCTAACCCCGATGTACTTCTCCCTCGTGAATTTAAACGAGTAGTGATAATCCTTATTGACGCTCTCCGTCATGACTTCATTACCAGTTCCAGTGGTAACAATGATGCATATTACCTGAATGTGTTGACAACACCATCGCTGCTGAGCGCCTCCGAGCCCGAGCATGCCGCGGTGTTCAAATTTATTGCAGATCCGCCGACCACCACCTTGCAAAGGCTCAAGGCATTGACTACAGGCTCATTGCCGACGTTCATTGATGCAGGATCGAACTTTAACGGCGCAGAAGTGACGGAAGACTCATTGATTCAGCAAGTTCCTTTATCGCGAGGGGATGGTAGGATAGCATTTGCAGGTGACGACACTTGGATTTCTCTGTTCCCATCCTTGTCGAACGGCACATACGAGGACAAGAACTTAACTTTTCCTTACGAATCGTTTAACGTCTGGGACTTGCATTCTGTTGATGCCGGCGTTACCTCGCACCTATGGCCTTTGCTACAGCGGAAAGACGACTGGGATATTTTGATTGCCCATTACTTGGGCGTGGATCATGCTGGCCACAGATTTGGACCAAACACACCACAAATGAATGAAAAGCTGCTTGAAATGGACGGAGTGATTAAATCCGTCGTAAACGCAATAAAGGACGATGACGAGACACTTTTGGTTGTTTTAGGAGATCATGGCATGGACGAAAAGGGAGACCACGGCGGTGATTCGAAGGGGGAAATAGAAGCAGGATTGTTTCTGTAAGTGGGCGGCAATTCTGTCCGGAGAGCGCTATTAATTGTCATGCGCAGGTACTCGAGTAGACCTTTCTTAGCACCAGTGGATCAACCAGAGACTGTCAACCAAATTGATCTGGTCCCTACTCTGTCATTCCTATTAGACCTTCCCGTTCCATTTAACAATCTTGGATCGCCAATTGCATCAGCTATGCTCGGTTCGGACTATAACTTCCAAAAACTTGCATCCACATCGCGTATTGTTGCGGAACAGATTTATCAGTATAGATCCAGTCACCCTTCGTTTGAGGGAAACTCTGAATTAGCAGAGCTTTACAGCGCAGCGTCGGAAGCTTGGAATTCGTCACAGGACTATGAAAGTATTAGCAAATTGTACCTCGCCTATCAGGAGCAGAACTTGAAAAGCTGCCGCGAAATGTGGGCAAGATTTGATGTGCCAAGCATGTTTGCAGGAATCGTCATTTTTGTGGCTACGTTGGGAGCACTGGTTGTATTCTACTTTAGTTTTGATGGAGAAGTTGACTGCCCGTCAGATCACTTGAATTTTCTAGCCCCGAAAGTTGGCTATGGCGGCGTGATGGGCTTGGTTGCCGGTGCGGGACTGGGATACCTCCAATCAAGACTTCAGATCGCTGCAGTTTTTGGTTGTGCTATGGGATCGATTATTGGATTTTTCCAAGGGGTGCGAAAACTTCCCAGTACAAAGTCTCCAGTGTCAAAATGGACAGTATTGGCACTATTGTCCATCATACTGCATGGAATCTTATTCGCATCTAATTCATATGTGGTCTGGGAAGCAAGGTCATTGTCTTTTCTGTTGGTGTCCTTTGGCTTTATATTCCTTGTCGCGTCGTTCCGACTGCCAGATGCTAAATCTCGTGCTACTGCCGTTATCCACGCGGTAGTGTTCATTATTCAATCGCGAATAGCAGAATATCCACGGATCTGTCGCGAGGAGCAGCTACCGTTTTGCACCAGCAATTTCTATGCGTCTACGGCGTCGTCGGTTTCGTCACTGCCCGCAATAATTGTCCTCTTCGGAACTGCTATGGCGTTGCCAGCTATAATAAGATCCTTCCTTCGCACATCAGCATCATATGAAGGGTCGGCTCCCTTGTGGGTTGGTTTCGGTCTCCGGGTCGTACTTGTCCTAGTTGGCTTATATTGGACACTGGACTATGTCGAGGCGGATCCTGAAGCGCAAGCTTATGTGGAAGTGCTCAAAATATGTAAATACGTTGTTTCACGGGTACTATTTGGCGTTACTGTCCTCGGAGCTCCGCTTGCATGGTTCCGTGGCTTGCCGTTCTGCTTACGAGTGGAAATGACCAACAACCAACAGAAGATCAAACAAGCGGTGCAGAACGGTGACGTGGATACTGCCTCCAAAACGTCACCAGTATCAGTCGAGATTATTGGATTTGGGAATACATATGGTAGCTTATATTTGTTGCTATTTCTTTCTATCTTCGCGGCGGTTGCACTGTGTATGAAGCCTGTTGGTGGCATTGCGGTGGCCGTCATGGTCTACCAGATTCTCACGCTGCTGGAACTCGGTGACGCACTTGAGCTCTTCACGAAGTCTCCTATACTTACACCAACAGTTATTGGACTTATGGCGACACAATATTATTTTGCAACTGGTCATCAAGCGACACTTGCATCAATTCAGTGGGATGTCGCATTCCTGTTCACAGAATCGATTAGACCACCGCTCACTCATCTCGCGCTTATCTTCAATACGTTGGGCCCCTTCATTTTGGCTGGACTCGCAGTTCCATTGACAGTATTCTACAAGTTGTCCCCCTCGCCTCGCGACACGCGTGCCTCGGAAGTTATCATGGGAAGAGTAGTCCGAGCCGGGACAGGTGCGACGATTTATGCTGGGGGACTCATTCTGTTAAACTGTATTATGACTTTCATTCTGAGACGGCATCTTATGGTGTGGAAAATTTTCGCGCCGAGATTTATGCTAGCAGGAGCAACAGTAATTGCCATCGATGGTGCAATTGTTGCAAGTACTTTCCTTGCATCGAAAGCTATTCAGGGCGTCTTTGAAGTGTTCGGCTAGGACGATTACCTATTTTGGGTTCAAATTAGTATAGAAACTTTCAGATTCATGCGACTAATGTATAAATGCGTAAATAATGTGAAAAATGGTGGGTGATGTTGCTAATATAATGATGTCTTGTACATAGCATATGGTATTCTATGAATAGCGATTAGAAACTACTTTACAGGATTGCATACAAAAGATGCGTTCGTTTCCAACATGACTCCACCCGTTTCGTGATCGTATCCAACAGCTTTTCGTGATCTCCATCTATCGAGCTAAGAACAAGGTCACGCAATGCGGAAACATCTGTGGAAAACACTTTCCCAAGATACATGACGTCAAAGAGAAGCTGTATCCAGTGCGCTTGTTTTAGCGGTGGCTGTGAAGCAACCAGTCCAGATACCAAAGAACCAGAAGAGTCGGTCGCTTTCTTATCTTCTTCGGTAGACGATTTTGGAGAATCTTCTCCGAGTGTCTCGACTGCTTTAGCTGGTGCGTCAGCCGGTTCATCTCTGGTAACATCTGTAGTACCAGCTGTGGCCGATTCGACTGGGAGTTCATCTCTGGTAACATCTACAGTACCACTTGCGACGGATGCGGCAGGCCCCTCTTCCGTGGCCTCGTTGTCTTCCGTATTGATATGCTCACTGGTTTCATCATCTTGTTCGTCATTATTGTTGGCATCAGCGTCGTCATTGGTCTTAAATTCCTCAACGCTGGTCGAAGCCGTCCTCAATCCATCGCGGTCTGACTCTGACTTCAAATGTTCCAAATATTTGGCAATACCGTCCGATATACCAGAGCTCCACTTTTGCCCCACAACCCGGCGACAGACTGACACACCAAACGGAAAACCCAAGACAATATCTTCAGACGCGCTTCCAAGGATTGGTCTCACGTAGGTATCGTAAATACTTTCAGCAAGCCAAGGTGATGTATCGAATGGATATTTTGCGCCGTTAGATTCTTCCTCCCACAATTCGGTTGCAATATCCCCACTGAAGTAAGCCTCTACTGCACTGACTGAGACCGTAACAGGGAAGACAGCTTCTGCGAAAGTTGTATATGCATCTTCAACTATGCCGCCAACCAGGTCCTTCGCGGCTTTCTGAGCAAGCGGAAGCTCGCCTATTCTCCTAGCGACTCTTACCAATTTTCCAACCCTGCCTTTGTCAGAAGAAGACTCCCGTAATAGAATTCTTATCTTGTCTACAAGTAGACTTATGCCACCTGGGATGACTTCGTCCTCAAGGAACTTCGCCAGCAGTTGTCCTTCCTTCTCAGCAGCATCTCTGACGTCTCTGATCCATTGTTCTTCCTCTCCAGCAAAAGATTCGTATCCATACACCACTCTCACTCGACCAACAAGTCGTCTCACTTCATTTATACTACTCCACCACGATTTCAAGCTGACCAAAATATCGCCACAGTCGCCGGCGTTGCCTTCAATGAGAGCAGTTACAGCACTGCGAAAATCTAAGGCACCGCGTGATATGTCGAAAGTCATCCACGCATCGTCCCACAGACTAACCGGATTGGATTCAGATTTTACTGCGACAGGGGAATCCACGTTGCCAACTATCTCAGATAAGCGATCTGCAATGTCCACTGTTGCATTTAGATGCATGTGACATAGAGATTTAAGCGTCGGGAACCATTCAGATTCCCATGTAACGTCCTTAGACAGCAGAAGCTGACGCACCACCGGACGTTCTATGAGACTTTCGAAGATTGTCCGACGAAGAGTAAGAAGCTTTTCGATTCGTTTCTGACTCGTGACTGTTGAGTCTCTGGAGATCATCGCAATCACGTTACGCACTCCTGTTTCGAACGACGAGATAGATGAAGCTTGAAATGCAGTGAGACTCGCCATCACATTCAATGGGGAACCTGCTGCATCTTGTGCTGCCACTGGAACGAACTCTAGGATGCGCTTTGGACACCAGTTAGTCAAAAACCGAAAATCTATGTGTGGAAGCTTTCGGAATTCTGAGTCGCTTAGAGCAGGAAGAATTGTCGCCCGTGTAAGTGCTCGACTAAATTGATTCGTGAATAATGTCTTTGTGCTGGTAATAGTAAAGTCAATGACGACCAATGCCGATAGTAGACTATCAGAGGTCGTGTGCGCCAAAAGGGTCTCGAGCTGCTTTGACCGGGTCGCAAGAAAGTAAGATAAAGTTCTAGAAGGTGATGACGACGTGTAAAGACTATAGGACACGAGCGCGTCGAGAATATTCGAAGATACTGTGCCGTGCAGAATAACATCTACGCAACGAAAATACCGTGCCTCTAACGTACTTAACCTGGAATTAATTCCATCAATTCGCGACGATGCCAAGGAGTCTGTTGATGCTGCTAGCTCCTTTACGACCAGGATTAGCTTGGCCACCGTCAATATCAACGAAGGAGTGCGTAATAGTATTTCTATTGTGTGATAGAGATCATTCATTATTTTGACAACTGCGACGCTCGTTTTGGTGGTCACGTCTACTAAGTGTTAGAGTAAGACCAGATTGCCATAGTCAGCTGTCTCCCTACCTCGATCTCTAAAAGTTTTGGCTAGAGCGTCTCTCGTCTCAGCTCTACTGCGTACTATTTTAGAACCACAACTTGTCGCCAGAGTGCGAAAGCGTTCCTCCATCACTTGGGCCGTGTCGTTCATGTCGATGATAGTATCGGCAGTGCTTAACAAGTCGCGGTAGCTTTCGCCAACTAATGACCGCAGTTGCTCACGCTTTGCCTGGGCTTCATTTCTGACTTGAAACGCGATAACTCGTACTTGGGGAGGCGGATAGTTCTCAAACGCAGAGGTCCAAGACGATAGCGTTGCAAGATCAGGAGTTATGGCTGGTAATATAGATGTCGAGGGTCCACTGCTTCGCCGCGTAACAGAGCCAGTCGGCGACTTGATCATGGACTTCAGGGAAGAAATCGAAGCTGCCGATGACGATGACGAATTGAGCTTCGGACGGTCCATTGCTGGTGTAGACATCGACATGATCGCACAAGTATAGACCTTTTGCTGCGTCCAGTAGGCAAGTTAGCGAAAGAACATTGTACAATATCTTAGTTTTGGCGTCTACTCTCTGAACGAGTTAACAATTGTGGCGCTTACATTAATTCGCATCCATTGAAACCAATTGACCACGACCAGAATACTCGTGGACCTCAGAAAGCCTGCTCGGCGAGTTTCCTCGGTGGCTCGGTTGTATATGTGAGTGCTGTATACGACTCCGGTGCTAGAAACCCTTGATTTCGTCAGCAGTGAATGTGGCGGCGAAACGTTCGTAAATCTTCGGACCCCAGATAACTCTACATATTGCGGAGAAATACAACGCGACAATAGTTTCCCCCGAATGCTCAGCCAAACTTATCGGAACTTAGTCTACTTTGATTCGACAATCCAGAAGTCTGTATAGATATCATGATTCGAAGATCATGCCAAGGTGGATGGTCAATACGAGTTAGTGCTGGTTAGTTTTGAAGATTTGTATAATGTCAGTCTCATTCTGACCTGGTCTGAAGTTGTGCAAAGGCCCAATGGAACTACGCCCAAAGCGTCTTATGTTCCGGCGTATCATTTGCATACTGCCGTCCGACAGCGAAGTCAGATACCTCTTCTACTCCCTCCGATGACGGGTCTTGGCGGATTCACTGTACAGTCAAGCTCCGAACAAGCGAGCAATGATAGCAGTAGCATCCCCGACGGGAGTCACTTTCATATTACTGAGGCGCCATTATCGTCTCAATTAAGAGCGTTCAATATGCAAAGAGATGATGCTTCATCGGCTGAAGATGGTAAAGCTCGGGAAGGCGATCGAAGCAATCCCGAGCTGCCTGACTCTCACGATCGGCGTATAGCAGCAGGAGGAGGTGATGAAGATGGCGGAAGCACTTTCACAACAAGCTTAACAGTATCATCTCCGCCTGGTATGAGATATCCGCATTATTTCGATACCCATCATATTTTCAGTCAGTTGCGCAGAGCCGGTTTCACAGACGATCAGGCTAAAGTGTTGATGAAGTGCATACGTGGATTGCTAACCGAGGAACTACTTCGTGCTAAGGAAACTTATTTGTCTTCGGCGGAAATGGAGAACGAAGCCTACCTGTTCGATGCTGCTTGCTCGGAGCTCCGAACCGAGATCCAGAATAATAGGAAAAGCCAGACGCTGTTGGCTCAGACAGAAACAGCAGCCTTACAGCGGGAGTTTTTGGTGTTGAAGAGTATTTTTGAGGAAGAGATTGATTATATGAAAAATGAAGTTAGTATGGACCTCAACGAGCGTAAGAATACGGCGAAAATCGATTCTAGAGCTACGGAACTGCAAATTCAGGAGTTAAATAATCGAATTACAATTGCAATTTCGTCTGATTTGAGATCCGAGGTTGAGGCTTTGAGGTGGCAAACCACTAGGCGAGGATTATGTGAGTATTTGTGGCTGGCAATAAGTTGATACCAATCAAACTAATAGCGTAATAATGCAGTCACGATTGGGGTCGTCGCCGCGCTTATCCTGATTGCTCTGTCCTATCGCAATGAGAGTGACCAACAGCATCCAAAGGCGACAAGCACGACAAGCACGACAGGCACGACAAGCACGACAGGCACGACAGGCACGACAACAGGTGCAACAAGCACAACAAGCGGCGCTCCCGGTCCCAACAGAAAGCCAGATAACATCAGCGAGACTGATACATTGTACATTACGTGATGGGAAAATGGATGGTGCTGCTTGGATTTAATGGGATTAGGTGTTTGATTTAGTGGTGTTAAGCGTGTCAGATTACTTTTGCATAAACGGAATATTAGATCTGTAAATAGTTACTGGGACTGTAATTGAATTGGCATTATAAATTACAGGTATTGATAACGTAGGTGTTGACATAAGCTGAAGGCTGGAATAAATTTCTGATAGCATGTATAGTGGTAGTGGTATCCCCTTATATGTTCCGGGCACAGTAGACTGCACATCTGCGGATTTGCCATTCGTCAGTGCAGTTCTACAGAGGTTTATCCTTCATTATTTTCGACGCGTCCGCAATTTGTTATTGATAATCATTCTGTTGGAACCTTGCACTGTTATGGCCCTATTACCCTAGCCCTAGGTAAATATAGCCGATTCCATGTCCTCGATGATAGCGACGAGCCCATCAGAACTCAGAAGATACAGCAGATGAAGGTCACAGACCTGCAAAAGTACACAGAATTGACACTCTGATCAGCGATATTTTGACCCCGGCTGGTCTTATATCGGCGGCAATTCACTGTGCCAAGAACGAACGAACCGGTGACGCGAACGCGCACAGGCACCTAAGTCACGTGCATGCGCCTATCGGTGCGGGCGCAGCCAAACGCAAAAGCTCCACCGTCGTCGCCCCATCATCGCCGCCGCATACTTCGTCTGCCTGGACAGCGAAAACCCAAGGATTCTTGATAATCCGCATTTCTTCCGCACATCACATCGCCCGATCTTGTCGCGCTATCCGACTGGCCGATTGGGTTCTCTGCCTGTTATTTGTGTTACAAGTTGCCGAGTCGACCGACTCTCTCTCCCAGATGCGACCACACTTGGCCTAAACCTCTTCACCCCCTAGACTCGAACGATGGCTGCCAATGCCAATTGGGGCGTGTGGGGTGCTTCCCCACTCTCGTCAACATTTGCGACCGAGTCTTCATCTCGGAGACCAGGTATGTGGATTATGAGCTCATATAGCTTGGGCATGAGTCGAATCTTACGTTCTGTATCAAGATGAATTTTCGCCCGATACATCGCATGCTTCTCCCCTATCCACTACAGTGGCCTTGCCCGCCTCAGCTTCAGCTACTGCTTCGACCGCTGCCACTGCTTCTGATCGAGAACTTGATATTGATTTACGACCATGGGCATCGAATTCGTCGTCGTCGCGTTCGCCTTTGTGGGCCCCAGCCGTTGAAAATCCTAGCATGTCTCCGGTCGGAATGCGGAAAATACCCGTAGAACTTGACGTATGTCTTGAGTTGTTATAACAATTGTGTTGTCTTGCGTTCTAACCATTATAGCGTTCCGAGTCGCCAAGAGAATCTTCATTCTTTTTCTCGCCGCGACCGAGACCTAGCTCCTCTTTTGGTTCATCTCAGTCACAAGCATCCAATGGTGGGTCGGGAATGCTCATGGACATTCGATCCCCATCGTCACTGCATGCGACTATCCTATCGCAGCAGCCGTCATCCCAGTATTCCTTCAGCAACTCGTACGCATCCTTAGTAGGCGATGATGATGAAGACCAAATCATCTCAGAGGATTTTCCGCGACACCATCGCGGCTCTTCAGTATCTAGGGGTCACGATACCGCGATATCCCCTGCTTTGTCTCAAGCTTCACAATCTCGACTGGATGATGACAATGTCCCCATTAGATCGACGTCTACTCCACCGATATATAATAATCTGCCTACTACGTCGTCTAACACCTCATCCGCCGGCGCAAGTAGTGTACAATTACAGGATCACTATTCTCAAAATGCGTTCTCTGGTCAAGTGCTCGGACGAAAGTCTATAGCAGAGGTCACCAAAGAAGCAGAGCTGTTTGCCAATTTTAAAGCGCTACATATAGAGTCTCCCTCGTCATCTGTATACGAATCGACATACGAAGACCGGCGACGAATAATATCTCCACCGTCCGCATCGTCGTCACCATTCCCGTCGTTCTCATCCTCTTCTTCTTCTTTTACGTCGCCGATGCCGCAGCACGACCATCCGCCTTCCGATAGTTATCAATTTCCTCCTAGGCAGTCAATGTGGGGTAACGATGCCAGATTTTATTCTCGCATGATGCCCCATCATCCTCCCCATTCAATTTCTGATTACGAATTTTCATACGGCGTAGAGCAATCGTCTCATTCGCACGCAGTCGCATTACCGGATCCTTTGCAAGAATTCCGAAATCCGCGTCAATATTCTCGGGGTAACCTATCGCCTGTGGAGTCCAATATTGATTACCGCCGTAACATTGGTCCAGCGTACTATGGACCTGGAATTGGTCCAAGTGGCCCGAAAGCGCCGGTTCTGGCTCAGCAACCTCGTGGCGCAAACAAATTTCAAGCTTCTTCGGATACCAAAAAGTATAGGCCCCTCTCCCTGCACAATCCGGCGACGGCGCAGCCGTCAATGACGGCTGGAGTGAAGCCTCGGGCACCGTCTGCGGGTATATACAGAGCTCAGGCACCTGGTTTCGAGTATCCGGAATCGTCTCCGTTCCCAGCCCCTGTGCGTGTGCCACCCGCTGATGCGTCGCTATCAGCAAATCCTTCTGTTTCTCGGAGAACGAGCGTTGCGATTGCCACATCTGTTTCTGCAGCGTCTAGTGACGACTTCCCTCATGGCGTGAGATCGGCTCTTTTGGAGGAATTCCGGAGTAGCAAGGGAAAGAAATATGAACTCAAGGACATATACGGGCACGTCGTCGAGTTCAGTGGCGATCAACACGGCTCGCGGTTTATACAGCAACGCCTAGAGACTGCCAATAGTGACGAGAAAGAGACAATTTTCAATGAGATTCGGACTAATTCCTTGCAGCTGATGACAGATGTGTTCGGCAACTATGTCATTCAAAAGTTTTTCGAGCATGGCAATCAGATGCAAAAAACTATTTTGGCGAAACAGATGGAGGGACATATTATCAATCTATCGCTGCAAATGTACGGGTGTCGTGTTGTACAAAAAGCGATTGAGCACGTCCTTGTCGAACAGCAAGCGAAGCTTGTTAAAGAGCTTGAGGGACATGTTTTGCGATGTGTGAAGGATCAGAATGGTAACCACGTCATCCAGAAGGCCATAGAGAGGGTGCCTGCAGAACATATTGAGTTTATCATTCGTGCGTTTAACCAGCAGGTGTATGAGCTGGCTACGCATCCTTATGGCTGTCGCGTAATTCAGCGGATGCTAGAACACTGCGATGACGTCGCGCAAGCCGCTATTTTGCAAGAACTGCATTCCTATACCTCCTACTTGGTCCAAGATCAGTACGGAAATTACGTCATTCAACATGTAATTGAACGAGGTAAACCGGAAGACAGGGAAAAAATCATTGCCGTCGTGAAAGATAATGTCCTGCAATTCTCCAAGCACAAGTTTGCGTCCAACGTCGTTGAGAAGTGCGTTGTCTATGGCGATAGCCGGCAGCGACAATCCGTGATTGATGAGATATTGCGACAGCGGCCAGACGGTTCTCTGCCGCTGACTGCCATGATGAAGGATCAATTCGCAAACTATGTCATTCAAAAGCTACTTGATGTGACTGACGGACAACAGAGGGACAACCTTGTATCCAAGATTATGCCACATCTGCAGGCTTTGAAGAAGTATTCTTATGGCAAGCACTTGGTATCTATTGAGAAGCTTATGTATCTGTCTGGTGAAGAAAAGGGGGTGCCGGGCGGCTCCATGTCACATTCGGGATTTAAGAGTGCAGAATCCGTGAGCCCTCTACGCAAGTCAGGATATTCGCTGTCGAAGTCCGATACTGCGATTTCTACGGTACCGTCAACTGAGATCTCAACTCCAATTACTGATGACACTAATCCTGCCTCTCCATCATCGACAGAGGATGGCGGAAAATCCTATGAGAGCAGCTTTTCTAGCAACGCATCTCAGGACGTTAAAAAAGAAGGAGCAGACTAGTCATTGAGATCGTGTCCCACGAATAACACGAATGACCTTGGATTCTTTGTGCTTACTTTACGTCTTTTTGCTAGGTTTTGAGTCAGATGTCCTTTGTTTATGGTTTGTCGGTTGACGTTGTCCCGATATCTATATTTCTGTTTTGTGGATATAGAGAAAACAATCATATGTTTTCGTGAGACTTCTTTGTGGCATTGTTTAATATCAGCAAATCGGCTTTGTTGTCTATAAACCTTATTCTTCATCATATATATCTTTGGTGTTATACATATGTTTACAATATTTATGTTCTATATGCGCTCCGCCTGTGTACAATTTTCAGTATAATTTCTGTTGTGTAATGATGGATTCGAGTTTTTGATATTTCTTATTATACATATTATCTATTTCATTGTTAATACGTGAAGATTTTGATTATTTTAATTTTTACATATGATTACACCGGCTATATGTTATGTAGTCGACTTTGATTTATTCGGTTTCAAGGAATGCAACAAGAATTGTTGAGACTATATGATAGTATTGGTTTTTTTTTTTCATTTAATGTTTGTACTAGTTATTTGATCGTTGGCTTGACTACATCAATTTAGTATTACAGTGCTATCTGTACCATATCATTTTTTTATTACTGAGCAAAGCGTCTACTACTAGGAAGAAACCAATCCCAAAAGGACCGACCATAAACAAGACAATTATGTGATTTAAATGTGCTCGGAGCCTCGGACGATTGTCATATTACCGCTCCTACCTCACTAAGCAATCACGTCATCCGCAGCCTCCCTTTTTGCGTTTGGCGGTTCGTGCAGTCGGTAGGCGGTCGCGATCGGCGAGACAAGTCGCGGCAGCCACGGAAAGAGCCGCTCGTATCCGGCAATCGGTGTTAAGAGCAGTTTAATATCAAACGTAAGGCTGCAAATATTGACCCCTATTGAGTGAATAATATCTACGCTTTAGACTATAACTTTAATATGTTAAGAATACAGATAACACTCAACATTAAGGTTTGAGCCTGTTGCCATGCTAACGACTAAAACGTTAAAGCCACAATTCTTATCGCAAAGCCTGCTCGGCCTTGGTATCATTGCTAACTGGCGAACGTGAAATGATATTTTCGTTAGCTTCTGCGGCCTATCTCAATAACGCTGACACTTGTCTGAGCAACGCCGTCACCCTAGCGTAAAATTAGATCAAGAAACAGTCGGCCTTCGATAGCGGAGCTATTTGGTACAGGCACTCTGCTATCAAATTCCTGGCCTCTGCTTCTTCTCGAACAGAATAATGGCAGTCATGGCGAGCCCAGAGTCGACCCTCGTGCGCCAGACATCTGCCCTATGTTCTAAGAGTGCGTTGATATTCAAGAGGACATGGATCTGGACATTCTTTCGAGCATTCGTTTTCCCTGTTGCGTTTATGTGGATTTTGGTAAGTCTTCCTGGCCCAAAAACTTGATCTTCTAGTCGCTATCTGTTTGCGTTAACCAGCATGTTCAATAGGGATATGCACGAAATCTGTTCGTTCCCGCTGCGACGTATGGTGTTGCCGATCCGGCACCAGTCCGTCCCTTGGCGGAGGCAATAGGAGATAGGGATTTCGTGTACTTGATGGAAAATGGCACAGTGACTCCAGAGGTTCGAATGCTGATGATGAACGTGACCTATGGCATTCCTCCAGAACAAGTGATTGAGCTCGACGATCCCATAGAGCTGCTTACAATATGCAAGCAAAATCTGAGAGGGTCATCAAATTGTATTGGAGCAGTCCAATGGAATCGTTATGATCCGGACAATCGGATATACAACTATACTCTTCGTGCTGACGCGGGCCTTTTCAGAGTCAAGGTTGATGACCACACGAGTGATGTGGAGCGTTATTTATTGCCAGTTCAATGTGAGTATGATATCGACAGTTAATGGTGGGATACTGATAAATGTAGGGGCTGTGGACTCGGCAATCCTTGGACTGGATCAGACAAATGATGCCCCCGACGTTGTGGCCTACACGTCTCGAAGCCAGGAGGAGCACGAGCAAGACATCCGTGTTCGCTATATGGGGATCCTCATCAGGTATATGTCACCCGCTATGTTCATTGCCATTATAGGCATTGTATATCACCTTTGCGGCGTTGTGGCTCATGAGCGCGAGCTTGGATTATCGACTCTGCTTGAGAGCATGGGCTGCGCAAAGATTGCGCGTCATCTTGCTTTCTTTATATCATACTCTGGACTCTATCTACCCGGGTGGATCCTGGTTGGTATTGCGGTGGGACAGACGATGTTTTATAATACCAATATTGCCACAATTATCATATTTCATGTTCTAAGTGGATTTGCGAACGTGTCATGGTCTCTTTTACTAGCGCAGCCACACCGCCAAGCTCAGCTGTCCGGTATCATTTCGACTGGTATCTGCGTCTTCCTTGCGGTTATGACGACTGTGCAGTCCACCATGTTTCCGGAGGATAGTGCAACAGCTGTTGCCCTGGGACTCGTATTCCCACCAATGACCTACGTGTATTATATGCAGACTAACGCGCGTTTCGAACGAGCTGTACTCCCACTTTCGTTAGCAGAGATTCCACCTACCGGAGTCGTCGCTCCCTGGGTCTTTTGGCTTGGTGCCATTATTCAGATTCCCCTTTATTTCTTCCTAGCAATGCTATTGGAACGTTTGCTTTATGGCACTCACAGTCGAACTGTGGCTACTGTGACTGACCCGGACAACGCTCTATCAATCAGACACGTTTCGAAAATCTACCATCCGTTCTCATTGAGTGCTCTCTTTCGTGGTAAAAAGCGTGCGCCCGTGGTTGCCGTTGACGATTTGAATTTGACCTTCAGAAATGGCGAAATATCCTGCTTACTTGGTGCAAATGGTGCTGGGAAAACCACAACTCTTGAGATGATAGCAGGCATTCAACGGCCGACAGAGGGGAGCATTGTCTTTGGGAACACTGCCTCTTTGGGTATTTGCCCTCAGAAGAATGTTCTTTGGGATGAGCTTACTGTCGAAGAGCATATTCGCGTCTGGGGTAGCCTAAAGGGCAGCTCGCCAACATATCTTGCGGAGGAAGTTCGTGAGTTGGTTCAAAAATGCGATCTATTCCCCAAGCGCAAGTTCTTTTCGAAGAATCTTTCTGGTGGACAAAAGCGGAAGCTGCAGCTTGCGGTGATGTTTGTGGGTGGATCCAAGGTCTGTTGCGTCGACGAGGTTTCATCTGGACTGGACCCTCTTTCGCGACGTCGTATATGGGACATTTTACTCTCTTCGCGGGGCGAGCGATCGCTCATTCTGACCACACATTTCCTAGATGAGGCTGATTTGTTGGCCGATTATATCGCGATTGTTGCTCGCGGAATATTAAGGGCCGCGGGATCTCCACTTGAGCTCAAGGAAGGATTCGGCAACGGGTACCGAGTGTTCTCGATTACCCCCGGATCCGGTCGTGAGATGGTCTACGAAGCGCCAAACGGTTCCCAGGTCACAGAGTTGGTTACGCGACTTGAGCGAGCCGGTAATAAGGAGCTCCGAGTCTCGGGCCCGCAGTTGGAGGATGTGTTCTTAAAATTGGTTGCGGACTCAGATAGTGAAATCCAAGAATTGTTAGATGAGAACGATGTGTTGTTTGGAGAGGATAGTCTTCTTGAAAAGAAGCAATCTGCTTCTTATGGTTCCCTGGAGACTGCAAGCGAAACTTCATCTTTCTCAGACAAGCCATTATTGAAGGACGGATTGGATCTCAAGGCTGGAAAGATAGTTGGAATTAGAGGTATCATTTTGGTTGTGAAGAACGCGATTACTTCGTAGGTACTAACAGCAACTGTTAGGACAAATATGGACAATGATCTGGAAGCGTATCATCGTGGCTCGACGCCATCCCTTACCTATTCTTGGGATTCTTTTCCTTCCTATCATTGTTGGAGGCATCACTATGATTTTCATGCGTGACTATCCAGGCGGGTCGTGCTTGATCGAGGACAACGTTGCGGAACAGATCGTGCGAGATTTGTCGCCGACGAGTCTTAATATGACAATCCAGGTTCTCGCGGGACCCTCGCCAGTGGATTCAGCTACTGCAGCTGACCTCCTGCAACCCTATCTTCAGGCTGCCGGTCAATACGAGGGAATGTATAATGAGACATCCGGCCCGGTGGTTGACTACGCCAACTATATCAATAACGTCACGCTTGTCCGTACTATTGAGGAGTTCCTGTACGCTCTTGCCGTCAACTATTCCGTAATCAACCCCGGCGGTGTCTTTATCGATCCTCCCACGATTGCATTCCGTGCTAACGGCCCAGGTGTCGTCACTGGTCCCTTGGCCATGAATGTGCTAGATAATGTCCGTGGGCAAGGTAATGCTGTCATCATTACTGACTACTCACCGTTCCAGTTCCCGTGGCTGCCAACAATGGGTGACTCATTGCAATTCATCATCTACTTCTGTCTGGCGATGGGTGCTTTCCCTGCGTTTGCGTCTTTGTATCCAACTATGGAGCGTATTCAGCGAGTTCGAGCATTGCATTATTCCAACGGATTGCGGGTAGTTCCATTGTGGACCGCCTACCTGTTATTCGATGCGGTGTTGGTATTGATCGGTTCTATCGTTTGCGTTATCATCTTTGCAAGCACGAGTCCATACTGGTACGGTCTGGGATATCTTTTCACGGTCATGTTCCTTTATGGAGTCGCTTCAGTACTTTTTGCTTTTGTTATTTCGCTTATTGCGTCTACGCAGTTGGCCGCTTTCGCACTTACCGCCGCGTTCCAATGCATCTATTTCTTGGTGTACTTGATTTCGTATCTAGCGGTCAATACCTACGCACCTGCCTTGCAAACGGATATGATCATCGATCAGGTTCACTTTGCTCTGGCAGCGGTGGCCCCAATGCCAAGTCTGATAAAAGGCTTGTTCTTGTCATTGAACTTGTTCACATCCATGTGCGATGGCGAGATGGAGTATTCTTACTATGGCGACATTAGAGCGTTCGGCGGGCCAATCCTGTATCTCATAGTACAGAGCGGTATCTACTACGGAATTCTCGTATGGTGGGACTCTGGTCGTTTCCGTCTTCGTCTGCAGGGTAGATTCACTATTCCGGATGCTGAGAAGAGGGCAGCTCTTCTGGACAGTGATCTAGCTAAGGAGATCGAACGCGTTGAGAATCCGGATGGAAGCGATGGACTTCGAGTTGTGCATTTGTCTAAACGATTCGGAAAGCATGTCGCGGTGGAGGATGTTTCCTTTGCGGTTGCAAGAGGGGAATGTTTCGCGTTGTTGGGACCGAACGGTGCAGGCAAGTCTACTACGTTCAATATGATCCGAGGCGAGATCATCCCGTCTGCTGGTGGCGTATATGTGGAAGATGTGTCAGTGAATGAGAATCGTGCTCACGCTAGAACTCATCTCGGTGTTTGCCCCCAATTCGATGCTATTGATCAGATGAACGTTCTGGAGACATTGACGTTCTATGCCAAGCTTCGCGGCTTGCAAGGTGACAATGTGTCGCACAACGTGCAGGCTATTGTGCGAGCTGTTGGGTTGACCAGGTTCTCAAGCCGCATGGCCGGAAAGCTCTCTGGAGGTAACAGGCGTAAACTGTCTCTTGGTATCGCTCTTATGGCAAATCCTTCGGTCTTGCTTCTCGATGAACCTTCATCTGGTATGGATGCTGCCAGCAAGAGAATTATGTGGCGGACTCTCGCAAATGTGTCTTCGGGACGAAGTATAGTGCTTACGACTCACTCTATGGAGGAGGCGGATGCCCTCTGCTCTCGCGCTGGAATTCTTGCGAAGAATCTCCTTGCTGTTGGTACCAGTGACAGACTGCGGGCGCGTTATGGCGATGCTTATTATCTCCACCTTGTTCACCGCGACTCGGTTCACTGTACTGACGAGCAGATGATGAACATTGTCAGTTGGGCTGAGAAGAGATTCAGCGGTCATGCCGTCAGAGTGGAGGACAAGATGTACCACGGTCAGGTCAAAATTTCAGTCCAGACCACGAATCTCATGGGTCAGCGAAATATCCGCGTCTCCGAGATTTTCCAAGCTATTGAGGCCGATAAGGAAAGTATTGGAGTCGTGTACTACGCTGTCTCACAGGCGAGTTTGGAGCAAGCGTTTCTCAGGATCGTCACTGAGCACGATGTTACTGAGGAAGGTTACGGGCCTTGAGTTGCCATATATTATCCGCGTTTTGGTTTTATCGTTCCAATCAGGAATCAATAGTTTATTGTGGTGTATAAAATATGAATGACATATGAAATTGATAGATTGGTAGGGTCTTTGGTTTTGATGATATTTTGTTTATAGAATCTGTTGTGTTGGTTATGATTTAGAAGATGGTATATATTGGTTAGGATATTTTAGAAGGGGTGTTTATTTGCTCTTACAGGGTTACGGGGAGTATTGGTCACAGTTGTCGATGGTGTTGGAACGAGTTGCTGTTACGGATCGGATGAATGAAGACGTTGTGCATTGACGCAGCTGTGAATATAGAAATGCAAGTTGATAAGAGTGAATAAAGTTGTGACGGTGCAATATTTTATAAAGTTCCCAGATAAACTGACCATCGAGGTCTTAAATAAATTGCTTCCGACTCTTCTACTAATTAGTTATTAGGAGTTTGTCAGGGCTCCTACTGAGGGTGGCTAACGGAAGGTTTGATCTTCAGAAGGTATCGCAGATACCAAAGCCAAGTGTTGAGGGAGTGTGGCTAACTTCTTGCCTTGCAGTCACTGTTCGACCGCTCAAGGCAGCTGCCTACTCGGTGGATTAGGGTATGACTATCGACCCCAACCTTCGAGACATCAAAAGTGACGCCGGTGCGGCTTCGAGACACTCAGCTGCCTTTTTTCTCAATCCGCCACTTAAAAAATCTCTCATATCTCTTTCTTTATATGCAGCTTTTCAAATTGGCCTCTGTTACTTCCGTTGCCAATTTTTCATCGTTTTACAATCTGGCCTCTCTCGTCACAGTTCTTCGCCGCCTTCGGTTCCCCGAAGCTGAAAAGAAACCGCCATAACTTTGTCGAGTGGCGTAAATCGATCGCGGATTGGAAAAAGATTCACGTATTTTTAGTACGAACGTACATCACTGTATCAGGGTCTCGCGTTTTGTTACAACTATTTATGGCATCTTTGCATATAGAATAGGCATTCAAGTGGTATTTGTCGAACGATATAGATTTGTTCCAACAGTAATTGAGGCGCATCTAGTCAGGGTCAAGAAAGGTTTTGTACTTGTTCTATATCTTGTCTTTAGTTTTATTTTCATTGTTGCGACCCTTTGGCTCCGTTGATTGTCAGTCTGGCTTCTTTGCCTCCCAAGCGATTCCGTGTGTATTCACATATACTAATTTTGTCATTTCATGGGTAAGCTGGTCCTAACTGCATCAGATACCTGATATTGAAGTATTCTTCGTCTAGCCATGGACCCCTCTCGCACATCCTCGCCAATGCCGTCGTCCAACGAACTTGACGACCACCGCAACCAGCCAGAGACCTTACCTATCCGTGTCTCCTTTTCCGACACTACGCAGACTGCAAGTGAAGCTGTGCCTGGCATTCATGGCTCGGGAGTATCATCCGGGTCTACGACAGTCCGTCCTCATGTGGCTACTGACCCTCCTCCAGAAGTGGCGGTTTACGATGATGCTGAAGGCACTCTTCCTGCCACAATGCTGCCTGATACCTCGGCCGCTGCCCCTGTTCGCACTGGAGATTCATTTGTGATCAATATGACCGAGAGCACAGTACCGTCGTCAGTGCTTTCCGCTGATGGCACCAGTCAGTTAGAACACGGCACGTCTCCGAGCACGGCTTCCCAAAATCATCAGTATCTTAGCCTCCAGACCACATTCGATCCGAACACTGCAGACCCTAATTTCGTGGGCAAGCGGAGACGTTCTCGTCGCTCGTCCAACGAACCGCGCAGTCGCCGACCGACTGTTTCGGAAGATTCGCCGAGATTCGCTACTGCAAAGGGTGCCCCTCGTTTTGGGGCTTCCTACCCTGGCCAAGACGCCGCAGACGAACAGGCCGTTGCTCCTGATAAAGAGGGTTCTTCGAAAGCACCTTCGTACCTTGAGTCTGACAATTCCCTCCGCTCTAGTGTCAACTCAGGCAACGAAACTGAAGAGGATGTTTGTTTTCCGATGCATCTTGAACATCAGCGTATAAATGGTATAGATTTTGACGAAATTGAGGAGTTCGCGGCGGGTCAGAGACAGGAGCAATGGTATCCGTCTCACACTCGTACCGTTGGAGCTTCTGGACGCCGTTTGACTTTCTCTGTCGCTGATCGCCCAAACGGTGATGCAATTAGTTCCAAGGCCGTTAATGTGATCGACACGTCTTCGACGTCCACGGGCGTAGATGACGAGAAGTATGGCCTTTATCATACAACCGAAGACATCGATAATCTGAAGAGGAACGCCCTTCCTCCTCCTGGCGCGACTCGACTTGCTACTGCGGATGACAGATTCAGTCTGTTCTGCTCCGAGTCTGAGGAAACCATCCATGCTCCACAAATCGGCTTGTTGACTGGTCCCGGCCAGACCTTTGCTCAGCTCTTTGATAAGGAGAACGGAACTTGGTGGCTTGATTGTCTTGATCCTACTGACGCAGAGATGAAGATGCTTGCGAAGGCTTTCGGAATCCACCCTTTGACAACTGAGGATATACGTGTTCAAGAGACCCGAGAGAAGGTCGAATTGTTCCGGTCATATTACTTTGTTTGTTTCCGCACTTTTGAACAGAACAAGGTTAGCGAGGAATTCCTTGAGCCCCTCAACATGTATATGGTCGTGTTCCGCGATGGTATTCTTTCCTTCCATTTTTCGCCCTTCCTGCATACCATTAATGTTCGTCGTCGTATACGCCAGCTCAGGGATTACGTTACTGTTTCGGCCGATTGGATTTGCTATGCTTTGATTGACGATATCACTGACGCATTTGCTCCTGTTATTCGTGAGATCGAGCGAGAAGCGGATGGCATCGAAGACTCTGTGTTTGTTGCCCGCGAGTCCGATTTTGGTGAAATACTCAAGCGCATCGGTGAGGCGCGAAAGAAAGTCATGACTCTCATGCGTCTTTTATCTGGAAAGGCTGATGTAATCAAAATGTTCGCCAAGCGGTGCAACGAACAATGGGACGTTGCACCCAAAGGTGAAATTGGCTTGTATCTCGGTGACATTCAGGACCATATTATCACCATGTACCAGAACTTGTCTGCCCAGGAGAAGATCCTCTCGCGTTCCCACGCGAACTATCTTGCGCAGTTGCAGGTTGAGTCGTTCCACGCCAACAACCGGGTGACTAATATGTTGTCCAAGGTCACACTTCTTGGTACAGTCCTTGTTCCATTGAACCTGATTACCGGTCTGTTCGGCATGAACGTTAGAGTTCCTGGTGTGGGTGGTGATAATTTGAACTGGTTCTTTGGTATTGTTGGCGTGATTTTTTTCATTGTTATTCTCTCATTCTACTTCGCAAGAAGATGGTTGGATAACGTTAATCGCACTGCTAAGAGACTTGAGTAAGTCTAGGCTTTGAAATTTGTAAACTTTGGCTGTTAAAGGTTTGTGGCTTGTGTAATTCGAGTGTTAGCAATAATTATTTAATGACAATTAATGGCAAACCAAAAATTCCTGGAAAGTTCCTTGCGTAGATTAGAAGTTGACGGACCCTCCCCCCTCTCCAGATATTCTTATCCTGCCTGTGCTCGAATAAGGTATAAGCCAGACACTACAACAACTCTCAACTAAAGTAAACCTTGTATAGGTATAATTTGAGCAACATACGCTCATATTTCGGGATAGTTTGCTTCGATGAGGGTAGTCTCCCAACTAGAAACTTTTTATGTTCTGTTTTCGCGTCAACCTGCCTTATCGAGTCGCTCACCTGCTGAGATTCCTTCTTAACCTTGCATCTACAGTTTAAAACCTTAATCTTCTTGCTACAGTGCAGTTACAGTGCAGTTTGGCGAAATCAGTCTGTCCTTGTTTGTGACCTTCGATTATTGGTTGTCGAAACGAGGTTATTGCAACACGTGTTACGTTCGAATACGCTGTCGCGCCGTTAAGTATACGATATGGGTTTATGTAAACACAATTGTTAGTTGTGACGTACGATTGCTATGAGAAATTGTACTATTCAAAATACTAAATTCCAATGCAGCTACATAGCCACTGATGCTGGTATCTTTTGGAACACGTCCTATTGTGCTGATTCATGCTGCTGTCGTGTCCGTCGCCAAACCTGCCAACGCCATGGCGGCGCTAATGGTCTGTATCCATATAACCGGGGGAAAATATCTTCGAAAAAGAAATATACGTGTCCCACCGCAATGCCGAGCAAGTCACCTCTTGGTAGTGCGTTATTCAAAATGAGGGAAAATCCAAACAACACCCAGGGCAGGTACGGGGCCGAAAAGACAAACAGGCCGAGGAATGAGAGCCGGATAGACGGGTTTCGCCTTGCCCAAATGTAGACTAGTGAAAATGACAGCGGTGACCCAAGAAATGGGAGTGAAACTAGCGGTGATAAAAGGAGAAGCGAGAAGGAGGAGTAGAAGAGGAGCCAGAGAAAGTCGAGGGTTTTGTTGCGGAAGAAGCTATCCTCGAGCATCCGCGAATATCGTGACATGAAGAAAATGTGGAATATAAAATCTAATGATAGGGGACCGAAGTATAGGAATGTAGTGAGAATGCGCCAGTACTGGATATAGACAGTTAGATGTACCCTGTGCCTAGTTGGGACTGTAAAATACCTGATGTGTCTCGGACACGGTCCTGAACGAAAAGAATAGTTGGTACGGCGTCAGCACCTCACATTGGACTAATATTGAGGTGGCAACGGCTGCAGTCGTCCAATATCGCGTGACAGGCGGGACCTCAAAGAACCATGCTTCAAACGGAATCGCGTCCATCGTTCAATAATATCGATAGGTGCGTTTTGATTGCAGTCGGGATGGCGGTTGCGTTTTGATGAGAAAAAATATGTGTCTCAGGTTAATCGACAATTAGTTTATCGCATTATATTATATTGCATCCGATAGATATGGCGGATGGAGACTGCGAACACTCTATACGACGGATCAAGTTATAGACCCCGGTACGACAACGTACGACGACCTATTTCAACATTAGACAACATAACAGTGGATCAACGCGCTTACGTACTTTCGTTACACTCGACACTCGATATCTTGATCTGGATCTACTGAGCTCCAATTACGGAGAATGCTTCCACCCTCGGTGTCATTTGTGGGGAAGTTTACTGTTCATTAATGTTTAAAGTGAGGTGGCCGTAATAATGTACCCTAACCCTCAACGGTTCAGTGCTGCCCACTCTTTATATACTTGAACAATGTTTTGCTACGTCCAGTAATAAGGCTAAGTCACTCCAAACTTAGGCCGAGTCGAACACGGAATTAAAATCTGTCTTATTCGTATTCAATTTTTTTACGCGCGTCATGTGTACTCGACTTCGGTTCGCGAGTTCTTAGCCCGGAGCGCCTATTACGAAAGGCAAGGTTAGGGCAAGCCCGAGGCAAATACGTTTTTGTTTACCAATAACCCGATGCTGACAATTTGTCTGAAAATAGATAACATCTCCTGTGGAAGTATGAAAGTGCAGTTGTTATGATCTCACAGATGCGCCGTATTATGCCTATAACGTCGTGTATCCTGGACCCGCATTCAAGACCCTGGCTGCAGAGGAGCTGTCGCCAAGAAGTAGGATGCATGACGTGAGCTTGATATAGGAGCATCCACACTATGACTGTCCGCCAAGGGCAGCTGGTGCAATGGAATGGAGTATTTATGCCGGCCTCTGGAGTCTGGATTATTATTAGAAACATCGTTTTTAAAAGTGGACGCGAATCCTAGGTTTCCCCCTAGAGCGTGGCGTGCACTAGTAGTGTATAGTACGAAGCGTGAGGACGGGTGGTAATCTTCATATGCAGAGCTTTGCGAACAATACGAAGAATTTGATGATGCAGTTCCGTTCTTCCGAATGCCATGTAGGCAATCAGCACCGATTTCTTCGTATATATGCTACACTTAATCAACGTGCAGCCATAAATTACTGGCTTATGCAGATGATGTTGGACTAAAGAATGCAATATGCAAATCATACCTGTCGAAGATTGATCAGCAATCCGCACTGTCATCTGTTAAGAAGTCCACCAAGGGGAGAAAATAAGCAAGGGGCAGCACAGATTACGCTGCCGATAGTCTCTCGATAGTAGGTAGCATAGGCCGGCCGAGTCCAAGACCACCATAAGGAATTGTGGCGCATGGAAATGATAACTAGTTAATTTAAGGCAAGATAGTCTCAGTTTTACACAGACACAATTATATTCTGTTATTAAATGTCATAGTTATCGATCTTAATGTGAATGTGATTAGGATCGAATTTGGCATCAGCAGAACAATAATCTAGCCAGCTATGGCTTAGCCAGCATGCGAAGACTGAATAACACCACGGCGTACTATATAGTCGGAATATTATAATAAAGATATGAAGCTTCCGTGTTCTTTTCAATAGCGCAATAATTCTGTCTCCAGACGAAGATCCCTCTTTTAGCAGTTTATTTCCAATAAAAGCTCCGAACGCACGGACCCAGCAAATTATTTGTCCCTAAAGCTTAAGTTAACTCTCTTTGAAAAACGGATGCCAATAAATAATAAGTTTTTCCATAGTTATGTTCCGTTTGAGACAACTATATGTATGATAAATTAATAGTTAATCTGCCTCTGTGCATTATAAGGTATAATAGCAATAATAATTAATAAATTCATATTGGTGCCTGGGAACAAGCAGAAGAAGCACCACAAATAAAAGACGCGTCGTACAAAATAGGTTAGGGCAAACGCGCCAAACACTGCCGCGTTGAGTCGAGGGTATGGGCGCGAATTGGCTCTGAGATTCGAAGTCGAACTTCCTTCCCCTGCCTGACCCCTCAGTTCACCTTCGTCCGATATTATTATTACCAGCAGACCAGATTTCAGATCTCGCATATCACACTTTCTGCTGATGTTTGCGTCGATACAATCTTTTTTCTCGTCCTTCTCTTCCTCGTCATCTGACACTCCTTCATCTTCTCGGCGCAGGTCAATTATGACGTCGCATCCATCGTCAGTGGCTCTTGCTCCTTCAGCACCCAGCTCCTACTACGCTGGCCCTGACAGTGGAATGAACTCTTCTTCACATCTTACATTACCTACTCCGATATATTCTCCTGGCATGCGTTCGCTGTCGACGTCAAGGCTCACACAATATGCATCAAAGACTGTTACTCCGTCCTCACCAAATGAGTATTCCACAATCCAACTTCAAGACTTTGAGGATGGCGTCGCACCTGCCCCGCCAGTTAAGCTGTCATGGAACAGAATCTCGCGATGGGCCGAGAAAAGTTATCCGGAACTGTTCGACCAGCTTAACGAACCTGCCTTGCCTGAAGACATCGAGAATCTCGAAAGCGCCACCGAATGCGTCTTACCACCTGACCTACGGGAGTCATTCTTAGAGCACGATGGCCAAGATCGAAGTGGTAAGCCATGCGGACTGATTTTTGGCACCGCTTTGCTAGATACAGATGAGGTTATTGCGGAATGGGAGTTATGGAGAGCAGTTGCAATCGCTCTAGAGCAGGAAAATCGTGATACAGACATCACGGTGGACATGGACTCCGCGCCGGCCTCGAGCAGTAGCGGGCCAGCTCACAAACAACAAAAGAGGCGGAATAACTTTACTGCTCACCAGACTAGTGTGCCACATCATGCTGTCCAGTCCGCGTACGCTCATACTGGATGGTTACCTCTCGCGAAAGACTTCTGTGGTAACAACATCGCTGTCGATCTCGCTCCTGGACCTGCCGGTCATTGGGGTCAGGTTATCTTGTATGGTCGAGAGTTTGATCGCAAGTATGTGATTGCGCGGTCATGGGGTCACTTTCTGGCCATGTTGGCTGATGACCTGGAAGAAGGTCGATGGAGTGTGGACGAGGACTCGGAGGAGTTGTGGTACGTCAGTGGAGGCAAGGTTCATGTTTACTTTGAAATTCTGAAAAGAAGAGTTGAGCGGGCACTTGCGCAGAAAGCACGCCCAGCTGTAAATGGCCAGATCAAGAAGAGTCGGCCGACGCCGTTAAGACTGAATTCCGAGGAATCGACCACAACGCTGACGACGAAATTCCAGAACCAGAATGCAAGTACTGGATCACTTCAACATTTGCTTGCTCCTGCCTCGCCTGGCGTTGTCAACACGAGGCTGCCTCGGACAGACGTCGGTACTGCTCGACGTAGTGATGAGGAAACTACTAAGAAGTCGAGTTCATCACAGGATGACGCTGAGGGCCCCATCCAAGTGCGATCGCGGTCTCCAACAAAAAATCCCGTGTCGGAAGAAGAGCAAGGTCTAGTGGACGTCGATGTCCATAGTGCCGAGCCAAGCGTTGAAAGTGCGCGGGAATAGATTTGTCATAAAATATGGGTTTTAAGGGTTCTTTCCGTATATTTTTTACAGGTCATTGTTTGTTCAGTCGGTATTGTTTTTTGCGCATATTGCGCTTGTACTATTTGCTGGTGGTATATATCATCAAAGGCGACCCTAATGGCGTCGGTTGGTTGTAATGATCAACGATATGGTAAAAATATGCCTAAAATAAATGTTTATATGTACTATGTTACTGCGTAGCATGTGATCGGACTAAACAGGTTTTATCGTTTGACGCTAATTATGCAGTTGACGGCACAAGTACTTTTTTAGAAGTATGTTCACCATTGTAATGCCAATATTCTCCCATTCCTTCACGCGCTCTAGAGTGTCGTTATGGCCCTCAGGACCATGTCAGGAGAGAAAGTCCTATATTCCATAACGATAAGCAACAAGAATTGCGGTCAGACTGAGCAGCATCTTCGAAACCAACTTTTCGTACTGTCATCTTCTTCTTGGCGATCTAGCTCGGTCAGATCCGACAGAAGCCCGGCACGTGCTTGGTCTGACAACATATCTAGACCACCAATGACATATCCAGGGTTGCCATCTGATACTGTTGAATGACGAGGTGAGGCTGCGTCTTCACTTGTCGGATCAGACGCGGACTCAGACTCTGAGTTCCGTCTGTTAAGTATATTTGCAGAAGGATCAGATACCAGATCGTTAACCCTGATATTTGCACCCTTGATTACTGACAGAGACGGTAGCTTTCGTAAATTCAGATTCACGTTAAGGCCTTGAACCGGATGCATGTCTCTAAGACGGACAGTGGGTACGGAGAGCGACCGAACCATCGTAACCGGAGAATCAGGGGGTATTTCTGTGGAGGAGAGGGAAGAATACCTTTGGGAGAATCCATTCGAAGTTCTGGTAGACAGTCGCGAAATAAGGTGCGCTGATGTCTGTCTGTTGGCTTTGAGTAGTAATTGAGGCCCTTCCACTATAAGAGGATGTAAATTCTCACTATGTTCTTCTTCTTCTACTACTACTTCCTCTTCCGCCTCCTCCCCCTCCTCCTGCTGAGAGCCATCGGTACCCTCTGCAGGCACAAAATTCACAGTGGGTATTATCATGTCAGCCTTACCAGAATGTAAACATACCCCTAATGGCAATCCAAAGCATCCATACTCACATTGAAACCGATATTAACATCGGACGGTAGTAATGCATTTCTTCTGCCATGCCGAATTCGTCGTAGCCGCCTGTTCTGTAGTAATGGGTCCGCGTCGGATATTGAATCGATCAGCGCGGGACTGGTCGGACAGCCAATGAACCTACACTGCCGGAAAAGGAACGCAATCAAAAAGAAACAGAATAGGATATACAGGAATAACACAGTAAATACAGCAACCAAACTAAACCCCACGCCCGAAGCCATGGGCGACACGGAGCACTGTGCGGAATAAACATATGTGGACAGTGCAATTCGTGTCAGGGAGTATCATTATATTGAATAGGGTAAGGGTGTGTCTCTATTTGGCAGACAAGGATACGACATTCATAATTAACAAAGTATTAGTAGTTAGATGAAATCACATTAATCACAATTCCTAGTGGTACTAGACGAGAATGCACTTTAATCAGTAAATTCGAATAATGACATTGCGATATGCAATTGGTGTTGTAGATAGCACGGGAACTAAGCTACCGGTAGTTTTTGGCGTTGGGTGTTCCCGATTTTGCAGTTAGCTCAGCCATCTGTCCTCCGTCAAATCCATCATCGCCTTCCACTTTGTCCCATATCGTCTGTCATTTTTCACGACTTCTGCACCGTGCTTCTGGTCGCGTGGAGCCACCATCCCCCGTTCAAAACTCCTTTTTCTTATTTTACAATTTTCTGTGAACGCGAACGTTCGAGACAAAGGTCTACACCGCGAGAATAATTTGTGGGGATTTGCAGTAGTCGGCAGAAGCTGGCGGTGAGGTTGGACTTTATAGATTTTTGCAGCAAGTTTGCAGTCAGGTAGTCATTATGGGTGTGCCATTGTGGCGTACGCCGAGTCCGGTGAGAGTCGACTCGGATCCTTTGAAACGGATTGAGCCTGGATGCCATGTCAACACACATCGACGCAATCAACGAAATATCGGTGGTCCGCACCGGCTTGGATCTCTGCAGCGGTATCTAGCAAACTCAGCTGACCCGGCCCTCTCACTTTTCCACGCAGCGAGACATAGAGATGCCGATGAAAGTACCGGCTCATCGGCTTCGTCACCATCATCTATTGTGTCTCCACCGGGAGAGCCTTCTTCTTCCAGTACACTGTTGGAAATGTTACAAGCACAGAATTTGGCCGTCATGGGTCGAGAAAGCGGGAATGTGCCGTCTCATGGAAGTAGAGGGTACTCGTGGTGGAGATCTCACCGATCAGATTTAGAGTCACGGCTTACTGGCGCGTTTGAATCGAGTGATAACCTAAATCGTGCCTCTAATGCTGATGATGCGCTCGATATATCATCGTCGCCACAGGAAGATGATTCACCTGAGATGTCATCGCAAGAAGATAATGTGCTGATGGACTACAATGAAGAAAGCACGCAAAGTACAGTAGGCATAGAGGATTTGGCCACCGATAACATGTTGTCGACGACTCACAGTGGCTCTATGCCAAATGCCGGTCGACAGTATCAATCTAGACAAGAGCTGTTACCGTGGATATCGGCCGAGCCGGCGAGATCCCAGGGTGCATCAGGACGACGCTCATATCGGTTCTCTGGATATAACCTACAAAGGCTCGGTCCACGACAGCCAACAGGTGCGAATGCGGATGAACTTTCCAACCGGCGTTTAATGAGACGGCGAAGAATGCACCCTTCAGTTCGCCGTGACCAGACTGGGGAGTTTCAAGGAACTCATAACGAGTCTGTGGAGGGGGTTGCGCCGCGAAGAGCAAGTCTGAGACGGACACCGACTTTCTATGACCCGTCGACGTCGTCATTTAACGCTGTCATTGTTGACGGTCTAGGTGATCGCAACAGAAGCCCAAGCCCAGCAAGAACACAGGAGTCTACGCTTGGGGATGCTGGGTTATCGAATGCTTCGGTTGCATGTGAACCCGGTGATGATTACTCGACTGTTGGCTCGCCCGATGGAAACGACGCCACACCTAGCGATTTGTCATAACGATGTGCTGAGTGATTCTGTTCTGTTGGGTATCGTTAGGTTTAGCATTCTTGTACTTGTAATGTCTTCCATTCAAAGCCTCTGCAGTTAATGTGTGGTCTGTTTTACCAAGGGTTCTCAGTCGGTGTAATGGTGTCTGGCTTTGTCTCTGTTGTAATGCGCAATCGATGAAGAGTGAAAACCAAGAATTATTTGACTGTAAGAATTTGAATAGTACGCCCACGAATTTTAACAATCAGGGTACTATTCTGATTGTCTCAGATCAAAATAGCGAGGGCCCGTTTCCCGGTCAGGATGTTGACATGCGCCAATAGTAACTCATGCGCACTCGCATCATCATGAGCAGTTGGGTCCGGTATAGCCGTTGCATACTTTGAAAGAAGGATAAATAAAACTTCGAGCTATATTCACATGACTAAAAAACCAACCACGTAAAATTACACCCAATAAATACACGCATTTAGAACTGTAGAGCCTGGCCCTTCTGTTTCTTGTCACCACCAAGTTCAAAGTGCTTGCATCGCTTCAATGGGAGCTGAGCCTTTGTCTTACAAACAGTGCACTCGAGACGAAGAACAACCTTCTTCGTGGTTTTAGCCTGCAGATGATCTGTCAGAATTGTTCGCTTTCCTCGCACTTTTGTCTGGAAGTATCCAGATTTTCACGATGCCGTACCTTCTTGTGGAAAACCTGCTTAGTCTGACCACCATAACCTCGCTGCTTACGGTCATATCGACGCTTTCCCTGAGCATATAGCGAAGCCTTGCCAGCCTACATCAATCAGAATAAATGTCAGCAACGTTATTCCAAATAATTTTCGTAAAATTCCACTCGTACCTTGTACTGAGTGACCTTGTGCTGGGTGTGCTTGCGGCACTCCTTGGCCTTGCAGTATGTTCGTCGGGTCTTGGGAATGTTAACTATTCACGGCATTAGATCTCAACCATTTCAACGATTCCAATTATAAATCCAAGTAACGGAAGACGTTACAGGATTTGCTGATGCAAATAATCTCTACATACCCATTGTGTCGGTGTACTGAATTTGACCCTGGTAATGGAATGGTAGTATCGAATTTCCACTAATTGCGACGATCGACTGACTCGATTGGTTTGTGTGCAGCTGCCCAAGCCCAAACCCAAGTCTGGAACTTTCAACTTACCGGTCCGTGACTGCTACTCTAGGGTTGCGACGCGTTGTCGGGAGTCATACAAAGCCCTACAATGCGTGGGTGACACAAATCAATCACCTACGGTATAAGTCACGTGCACCTCACAATTTAGGTGTGGCAAGGTCGCAAGGATAACGTTAAGGGTTTCCTCAAATATATTGCACCTATTTTCAATGCTATACCACTTGTCGCTACTACTGGGCCCATATATTACGCAAAGGCAAAGTGCAGAGTGCAAATGAAGTGCTTCGCATCGGTCTGCTAGCCTCAATGATTTTTTGAAATCGGTATTACATTCAGACATTTTCATGCCAACCTCTATGACAAGCGGTTACAATATGCAACATAGCATGGGAATAATCAAAGTAAAGGGTGGTGGAGTTTGAAGTTTTGCGCCATGGTAAAATGGATACAGTTGTTTCGAATATTTGCGCAAACTTCTGTAATTGTAGTACCAATATAAAATAAAAGCACATTTTCAGCGATACGCAAGGAATATATGCTTGCATATGGCTCCCTTAGAAGTGCTAACTGGACAGGAGCAACCCAGCAATTTCGTCCCCATCGAACGACCCTCTTTATTCATCTTCAGTTCAATTACGTAGAATTTCTCTGAGTCTGTGAACGACCGAACTTTCAAGGTATTGTCGTCATTGGCTTGTATCCAGTCGTCCGCAATAGAAACTCGACACTCCTGTGCTTGCTTCATAGCTTTTGCTTCGGCCTTGTTATATCTATATCTGTATATGCCGAATTCGGCTTGAACGTGCTTGATGCGATAGTCGAGTTCGACTTTCAAGCATAAGAGATATGGAGTGATCAAGGCGCTTTAGGCGAGCAACCGCAACACTGAGTGCCAAGACTCAATGTAATTGTTTGTCTCGATCAGTCCATTGGCAGAACGATTGAACTCGGGGCCCATTACCGACAAGTATCCATGTATGCCATGAAGTCGTTCGTTATATTGTTCGCTCAAACAGTTTGGATGTGTTCGCATTCTGTTGAAGGTGGAAGGATCGTCCCAAAGTCCATACCCTACATTACTATTGGCCGTCACCAAACCTCTGATAGAAATCACCTTCGTTACTTTAGGCACCCAAGTCCGTCATTCCACTTCAGTAAGGCTGCGTTTAAATGGTTTCTAAGCAGAATCAGAGTTTCAATGATAACAATATGTTAGGTGACTTGACCTTAGTTATTGCTTGTGAACGTGTGAGTTGCCTGACAGTAAGTAGGCCGTCTACAAAATTAGCCCTAACCAGCAATCTCTTACGCTTGACAAGAATGAGTTAGACCTCATTTCCTCCATACTCTGGACAGTGGGATCTGTTATTTGGAAGGGTACTATAGGAGCATAGAAACATTTAATAAAAGCATGATGTCATCTTTTCAATTGCCTTAAATAAGGGTCTGTGTGGGACAACTCGCTTCGGAGGTAGGTCCAAGGTTAGGGCTGATGTTAGACCGGCGTTTGTCGCACAAGGTCAATCATTATGGTCTCGTATCACAAGGGCATATATTAATAACTTCGTTTTGAGTCACAGATATCTTCTTTTTTGTGGCATATGCTTCACGGACAGCCCCAAAGTGGACAATAGCAGCGAGCACTTCTTCACTTGATCTCTAAACGATATCTCGTTGCCTCTTTAATGTCTCACTGATTCAGAATGTGTCACACGAAATCATCATGGCAGGTTGACGATCTGTTGGCCGTAACGTCCATATTTACAAAAGTTCAGCTCCGGAAGAGGCTCTCGGAGGGCTACTGCTGAACCAATCTGTTACAGTAAAATGTTTCCTCTTTATGCTTGACATCCTTTTGGCGCCGTCAGACGCATACTGCGTATCTTTGCGAGGTAGCAATGTTGTCCTAAGCGCATCGGACCAACGTCTACAACCAGGCGGCTACGACATTATTCCCATCACTCCTGAAGGTAGTGTTAGTGTCCTTTTTTCCTGCTTAGGCCCATCTATTTTATCATAGGAAAAATAGTTGTTACCGATGAGCCGTGCATTTTACGCGTGTATTCACGAACTTCCACCCGGAAGCTAGAAACGTTTCGGAGCCAAGTGCGTGCAAGAGACGGAAAGTGCGTCATTACTGGAGTTGTCAACCCACAGGCCCAATGGGACTTGTGGACAGGCTTCCAAGCAGCTCATGTTTTCCCACTTTCGCATGGAACTCTGTTCAGGCAATCAGGGCTTTCAGAGTTTATAACGAACAGAACAGGGGAGGAAGACTCTGGAACAAATTCTTGCCAGAACGGTCTACTTATGCAGCCAACTATCCATCAGCTGTTTGACAGCTTTGACATTTCAATCAATGCGGATGACAACTATAAGGTAGTTTGTTTTCGGCCCGATGCTTTTGGTGTGGATGGGAGAATACTTGATCCCGTCTGTCGGAATCCACATGACGAGCGAAGCGTACGTGACGAGCTTCTTCGATGGCATTTTCGTCAGGCGGTTTTAGCAAATATGAGAGGGGCCGGAGAACCCTATTTTGAGATGGACTTCCCGCCCGGTACTGATATGGTTGGAGAAATACTCAGTGGGCCACAACCAGCGGAGCGGATGGAGACCGAATTTTTTTTGCGACTGGAAGACGTGAAATAATGGGAACCCAGTTGCCTAATGTTATGCATCAATAATGACGTATTTCAGGTCTTAGGGTCAACGTGCTCGAACATCCCCAAACTAACGATGTGATCGAACTCGCCCAACGTGTCGCGAAAATCTTCAAAGCGTATCTCGACGTTGAGACCCTTACAACTGTCGCGTGCGAGCGCAGCCTGCTCTTTTGATATAGTAGTACCGACCAGGTCGGCGCCGTATTTGTCGGCCACAAACTTGGCAAAGCTCCCCCATCCGCAACCTATGTCGAGCACGGTTTGTCCAGGCTTGAGGTTAAGCTTGCGGCACACTAGGTCAAGCTTTTGTTGTTGCGCGTCGTCTAGTCAACAAGCCGGCCGACTCCCACTCCAGTAGCCGCACGTATAGACCATGTGGGAATCCAGCATTCTTTCATATAAATCGTTGCAATCATAGTGCTCGCCAACCTTTCTAGCACGGTCCTTGGTTTGCATGTTGAGAACCCACGCACAAGGAAGATTTAAGGTCACACTGCGTCCTCCGAGCCGCACATTCGTCGATATGAGGCTGTCGTTGTTGTCCGCAGGGCTCTCCGCTGAGCCCACAAGACAAGAAATTAGGAGTGACCATCCCGCGCCACGAAACTTAATCGCCACTGCTATGAACAAGTGGCCCGGTGATTTTACACGCTACTCATTGAATGTCGCTATGTCCGACATATCATACTGAAATCACCCACGAACCTTGAGGGGAAATCCTATTATGTTTTAGAGCGCTTGTAAATTTCATCGTGGAACTCCAAATTGGCACTCCCTATCCGGAAGGCAACTCGCAACTTGCAGAAATTTGTACATACACATCCACCCTAGCCATGCAAAAAGTGAGGCGCTCCGTACTCGCACACTGTTTGAGTTGGTGGATGCGATGGCTCGCCTTTCCAGCCTCTGCCATACATTTCTATGTGCGAGCCTCGCGCGAGTTCCAGCTCTACTGGAGTACCACAGAGCCTAGATGAAAACCTATCGCCAACCCTTGCCCACTCAGCAGAGAGTCTACAGCACGTACCTTGTTTTATACGGGGTATAGACTATGACATGATATTCATCGCCCATCAGTAATAATATTGATGTCAGATGTCATGGAGGCCACCAATCTCGGCAGCGGCCTTCCGTTTCCGGTGGACTCGGTGCGCAAGACGCAGGAACTCCGACATCCAAGTCGTCGTCGCCAACGTATGAGGGAAGAACAGGCACGAAATCGCGGGGTCGCAATACAAAGACGTTGCTGCCGCCTGCCGAGCAGAGCCCCAATATGAGGCGCTTTGGCAGGTGGAGAAACTGATCCAAGCGCTGCTAAGCGGGCATTAGCTTTTATTCTAATCTGGCCGATAGTCTGCATTAGGGGGTTCAGATCCGCCGCGACGTTCTCTAGAATATAAATGTCTTAAAACTAGAGGTGTCCACTAATAACGAATAAATTATCGAATTTCTTGCTTACTAATGTGAATACGATAAAATCGCTTTTATTCGTAAAATTCGTAATGTTCGTAAATATTTAGAACAACTACATTAGGAGAATAAGCCGCGTTTCAGTCTTTAAGTTGTAACGCGTCATATGGGAGTCACGACCATATACACCTTTGCAGGCTTGGCGATAATTAAATTTCTTTTCTCCTTCGAATAGGGACGGCGATTGGTTCGTCTCAATTCTGCCATTTTCTTATCCGCATGTAATCCTTCCCAGACACATTGCGCAACGGCAGCACATTCTGAGCTGCTTTCGGGGATCTTAATATCGGCAGATTTAAATTGTTTTTCAGCTCATCTGTTAATTTCAAATAAAACGCCAATGCAGAAGAGTTCTCATCTTTCTGCGGCAGGTCGCGTTCAATAGATGACAGATAAGAGTTGAACACTTTCTTAGCTCTGTCGAGCTTGACTTCTCATAGAGGGTCAAATCGAAGTTTGATGATGTCTACGGAGACCATAGTTGTGGGCCCTCGCCCGCGTATCACACAATAGTTCTCTCGCCTCCCGTTTGCCACCAACGAAATAGTACATTCGTGTTTTATCCAAGTCCCTGAGGGTTCCCGGTATTCCATCAATTCACGATAGGAGACGTCCTGGTCATGGCGAGATCTCCCAGATGTTTATTTGAACCTTCCCCGCTGGATCATATTGAGGACATAGAGAATTCGTGGGTTTCATCCTCTTTTGATTGGGGATAAGCTTGCGGGAGGAAGATATCGAATACTTCACAAGCTTGGCTCCGGTGGGTTTTCTACTGTCTGGCTAGCTCGCGACGAGCGTGGAAAGCGACTTGTGTCTCTCAAAATCATGACTGCGGAGACATCAAGCACATGCAACGAACTAAGAATACTCCAGTGTCTCAAGCAAACTGCAGTACATCATCCCGCATGCACTTACATTATATCCCTTCTCGATCATTTTGAGATTGAAGGTCCCAACGGTCGGCATGTTTGTTTGGTGTCTGAATTCGCCGGACCCAGCATATCAGCGCTCCATTTCAATCCGAACAAGCCAGGTGAAATCCGCAGACTGCGTGGAGATCTGGCACGAAAGTACTCGAAGCAGCTGATACTAGCAACTGGATATATGCATTCTGTAGGCATCGTCCATGGAGGTCTGTTGTTATGTCCATATTTCTCAAGACCCTAAACTAATATAGCGCTTAGATATTACTACTTCCAATGTTCTGATACAACTTGCGAGTGCAGATGAATGGACGGATCAAGATGTTTATCAACGACTCGGTTATCCAGTAACTGCTGAAGTCCGACTTTGTTCAGGCGGGCTCAATGACTTGGTCTCTGCGCCCAAATACGTCGTCCAATCTGCACGTCTCCCAGACCTTGAACCGAAGTGGCTTACGGAGAAAGTTGTGCTCGTGGATTTTGGTCAAGCTTTCATGTTACTCACGCCGCCATCTGGTACAGTAAATAGACGGTAGCTTACGCACCTCCGGAGGTAATATTCGATTCGAAGTTAAGTGTTTGGTCGGATATCTGGGCATTGGGCTGTACTACTTTCGAGATCCGTGCGGGATTCCAACTGTTTGAAATTTTTTTTGGGACATCACGAGAGGTATTACGGCATATGGTAGAAATTCTGGGTAAATTCCCAGAGCCGTGGTGGAGTTCCTGGGAAGAGCGTAATGTCTACTTCGATGATGACGGCAAGCCCAAAAAAAGCTGGCCAGACGGTATTTGTTTGTCCGAGGAGCATTCGTTAACGGAAACGATCAGAGATATAGGGAAGAATGAAAGTCAGCCTACAGTACCGCTGGAGACGTGCAATTCGAACAGTGTCAGTATCGAGACTAAGTCTATTTTTGGTCCACCAGGGACTAAACTCTCAGAGACGGAGGTGGAAAATTTCGCGGACCTTTTGCAAAAAGTGATGAGATATTGTCCAGAGCAGCGTCTACCCATAGAACAAATTCTTGAGCATCCTTGGGTTAAGGCATTTGACTCCTTTTCTGCGGTTGACGAACATATGGCATGCAAGTCGACAATTAATGGACGACGAGACATATTTGAGAAATTTGTTCGCTAAAACTTTCTCATGATGAGTCTGCTCCAACTTCGTCTGCATGGTCGTTAGTTGAGTAGAAATGCTGGTCCGTGTGGAATTAATTCCTGCTACCAAATTTGTGGACAGCTTTGAACGCCATCATATGCACTGTTTCCAAAATTATGTGGTATCGATGTGAGATTGCAAGAAGCACACGAATTCCAGAGACCGGTAGAAAGGGTACCGATCGTGGGTCGCGACAACTGGGGGGGTTAAATGCATTGAGTGTACATTTATGTCAGGGAAAAGATGACAGCTCATTCATTGATTTGTGAGCCGATCATTACATTCCCAAAGATCTAGGGGATCAGGGTTTCCATCCGCAGTGACCCATGGTGGATAGTTGTCCTAGCATAGCATCAATCCTCGGTCACCTTTTCTTGTGTTTAGAAACTTCCCCTGACGGTTTTCTTGTGAATATTCTTGTCCGTTTATTCCTAGGATAGTGTGACTAGGTCAAGGAAATGCTAACGCTGTTATTCTGAAGGGTTTTTAACCGAGGGTAGTTACCGGGGATGGTATAATCCTGGTCTCGTATAACGCATTAACGGCCTATCCGTAAACATCTGCAAAGGACTTCAAGCTGTTACAGTGAATTAGGCTGGCCAGCGCTAGCTCGGAATTCTCTAGTTAAAAAGCTCGTAGTTGAACTTTGGGCTTGGTCGGCCGGTCCGACTCATTGGTGTGCACTGACCCGACCGAGCCTTTCCTTCTGGATAACTATAGTGCTTTTTATTAGGTGCTATAGGGAGCCAGGACTTTTACTTTGAAAATTTAGAGTGTTCAAAGCAGGCATACGCTCGAATATATTAGCATGGAATAATAGAATAGGGCGTACGGTTCCATTTTATGGGGCATCAGTATTCAATTGTCAGAGATGAAATTCTTGGATTTATTGAAGACTAACTACTGCGAAGCATTTGCCAATGTAATGAACGATCGCGATAATTGGGCAGCAAAATATGACACGGTATAACGTGATCGGCAAGCAAGTGGATTGTCCGCGCAAGCGGATCGCTCCCTATCCGCCATCTGCCATATTTTTACGTATAGCAGCTAAGAACGCAACATTATATAGCATTATCAATTATAAATTTAATATAAATTATTTTTAGCAACATAGCATATATCAGAGCTATTGTTGTATTTCAGAGCTTGCGTGGCTTGTTCTTAGCTGACGCATTGTCTCCTGCAGTCGTGCAATTTCATCATTTCGGCGCATTTCTTGATCTGGTTTATCGCCATCTCTGTTGAGCTTCCGGGCTGACGCTGCGACTTCCCAAAATATTTTTTAATTTTGTCCGCCTGACGTTGCAATTGGATTATTGTCTTCGGAGTTTCAGGCACCCATGTCTCTTGGGATTGTGGTTGACTGCTCTGCGGAGTGGGTGTGTGAAGAATCAGAGACAAGTTACATAATACCTTACCTGGATCATAAGGAACTAACCCTGTCGCTCTAAATCCGCTTTTAATGTTTGGAGGAGATAGTGCCTCTTCTCGCGCGGTTTTATAAAGCCGCAAAAAATCAACCTTATCAACGTGATTCGGTATCAGCCCTTGTCATATCCTCTACCTGACGACCGTAAGCTCGCTTCAGTGGCGCAAAACACCCGACGTCAAGGGGCTGCAGCAGGTGTGAGGAATGAGGAGGCATGTATAAAGGAACAAGAAACCCTGAGACTATACTGCCTTCTTTTTCTCCCTCTCCTTGTTTCTTTCTACTTCCTCTTCGTTTTGGGGTTTCTAGCGGGCAAGCCCCATTTTATGATATAACTAGTTTCCGTGTTCCCTTTGTTTTCGCCAGACAATGTATGTATTGTAGTTATAAACTGGCATTTCAAACAAAAATCTATGACCACTGATAACCTGCCACGGAGAAGCTCACAAAAAAAAAGGTGTGCGGTAACTTTTGGCACAAATATCATTACAGATCGTCGACAGCATCCAACCGACTCCACCAACACCTTACAGTTAGTTGTTCACACCCAACGCGGATACTTTCGCACGCACACAATTTTTTTACACATCGCAATAAGCGTCTAGTATAAAACCACGTGCAAGTAACAGTTATGCCTTGTCTCTTCAGCAAATTCCATTTCGCACAATAACGTTCCAGTCTTGGTCTGTAAATTGCTGGCCCGCAACCGTAGGAGCGAATGACACAAGACAGTCACCATATGCGCAGTCATTAACTACATCTTGCGCTAGGGCAGCAATGTCAATGAAACTAGCGAGAGTATAAGTAGTTGGGTTCTAGTTAATCTATAAGCTTTATTCATAACGAGACAGAGACAGGAGCAGAAATAGGAACACACTTACGTCATTGCACCACCAGATGGCAGAATCGTAAGAGCAACTGACTTGGCCACAGTTTCCGGGGCCAGGGCCGTTGACAGGCTGACCCGAGACGCCAATTAGATAATTAATACCGTCGGCGATAGGGCCGCATTGGGCAGGCGGAAAATTGTCGCAGTAGTAGTTAGTTAGTGTCTGGCGTTTTTTCAGCGGCGAGACCCTACTCGCATCTTGTCTTTTCTTCACAGCCGAGTTTGGCTTGAGTTGGAACCCGGGGTTAATTTCCATGACTTGATTATAGACATGCTGGATCGTCCCGTTGAGGACATGATGGGCTTGTCCCGGGAAAACTTCGACTTTCCAGGACAGCTCCTCGACACCATACCCGTCCTTGGGCGGATTTGGCAGGCCGAATCCCTAAGAAACTTAGTTAGTTAAATAACGCGCCCAATATACGAAGGGGTACGTGCGGTTATGGTAAAGGCAGTCAAGACGAAAAGGACCAAACCGACAGAAACCATCTTGCGCGCGTCGGAGTTAGTGGGTTGCGTACAAGGATACTTGGAGGTTTTGATCAGAGAGGAACGTGGAGGAAAGGAAGAGTTATTCAAATACCCGGCTTCCGCAGTCCGTTATATACTCTGAGTCGGACTAACAGTTAAGGTCGTAGAGGATTATAATTGCTCTCATGAGAAGGCACATCGCGGCTGAAGCGCGCTGGTAACATCGTGCTAACGGTCATGACCAAATTTAACATCTATGCCGTCATCGCTCGGCACATGGTCCGGTCCACCGTAACGGGGGTACATCTCTATCGTCCGATCATAGACAGTCGACATCTTGTGTCGTCTTTCGTAGTCAGACTGGTGTCAGGGGTGACCGGTTCTGCTGACAGAATTACCCTGCATGAAGGCGGCTGAGCTTCTATCATGAAGGAAGCTTGTAAGAACAGCGTTACAACAGAGTCGACAGATTGGTCGTAGGGATCGGCATGGATACGCGGATGACGGATATATCCAGCGGATGTCCGTATTTTTGGATAAAAACAAATAAATGCTGAATAAGGTTAGGGTTTCACCTAGCCGGCTCGGGCCGAAGTGGCTTACCCCTGACAATTCATATCCGGATTTGCTCAACCAAATCCGGTCGTTGTCTCTTCTCTTCTTCGCAGATTCCTCTTGGTTGTCGTCGTCTCTTCTCGGTTTCCTCTCGGTTGTCGTCCTCTCAGTTTCCTCTCGGTTTCCTCTCGGTTGTCGTCCCCTCAGTTTCCTCTCGGTTTCCTCTCGGTTTCCTCTCGGTAGTCGTCCTCTCAGTTTCCTCTCGGTTTCCTCTCGGATGTCGCCCTCTCAGTTTCCTCTCAGTTTCCTCTCAGTTTCCTCTCAGTTTCCTCTCGGATGTCGTCCTCTCATTCTCTTTTGATGTCGCCGTCGTCTCTTCTTCTCATGGTTGTCTCCTAGTTGCCAACGTTTCTTTTCCCTCCTCGGGTATCTTTCGTCTGCGTCTTTGACTTCTCCCTCTTCAGTTGGCCCTTGTTGTTTTTGGGCTTTGCTAGCCTTGTTCTTTATCGTAGTCGCCACTTTCTCATAGTAGCATGTTTCTTCCAGGGTTGTTATATCACTTAGAGGACAATCACAATAGATCATGGAGTCTTCCTTTCGTCGACAATGTCGACACCTATCTGTCCCGCATCCCAGCTATCGTCACTCAACAATAAATGAGGTAAAGGTTTGCGTGAACGATGAATGCATCAGTACGTGTGAAAATACCATCATTCAACCATACTCTGTAGAGTAGGGATCTACAGGCCTACGGTTTTATTAAATCTACGAGGTGATCATATTCTGTCCTATAGATGTAACATCAGTTTCAGGGCGCGGCGCTGAAACACGGAGCGAAGGAGCGCATCCCATAGTAATGAGTCGCAGTAGACGAGGGAGCAACTTGAGTTAGGTAGGACTGTTGCCGATCTGCCGATTTGCCGATCGGCGACGATACTATATCGCCAGCCTCAAAGTCTTGCCGATAAAATTACGAATAAATATCGGCATTAGTCAACGATATCGGTGATAATTAGGACTAGCCTGTCGCGGGCTACGCCCGATCATGCTCGGCTACGCCTTCGTCGACGCTTTCGCCCTCCTATTGGCTCGCCCCTGAGTCACCAACACTAGCTTACCTTCCCTCCCCTTTTGTTCCCTTCTTTTCCCTCTTTTCCTTCTCTCTTTTCTTTAGTTAATCCTCTTGTATCAAATACTACTTGTTAGTAAACGTAAGCCACGCGCTCTCACAATTAGGATTAACTCTTCACTCTAACGGATATCGGCTCATTGGTACCTACTGGAGCATTGGTATAGCTTCTTGAATGGTAAACTATCGCTCCCCTACATCGGATACTTCATCGGAACCAGCGTATTACTCAGACAACGACGTCATGGCCGACAACACGGAAAACCCTCAGTCAGCCACCACTCAGGCCGACGGTACACCCGCTTGGCTGCAACAGTTTCTCCAAGGACAGCAGGAGGTGATGCGCGCCCAACAGCAGCAAATGTTGCAATTGATCAGCAACAGGGTCACCGTCTCGATCAAGTGACGAGCCTTCTCTCTCTCCATCCGAATGAACCTCCCAATCCTGCCGGACAGACTACCTCTATCGATTCTTTAACGAACGTCACAACGAAACGCCCGCGTGCTAAGTTGCCAGACCCGGAGAAGTTCACCGGGTCCGATCTATCCCTTTTCCCTCAATTCCTTGGAAAGCTCCAAGCGAAACTGGAGATCGACGCGGACGCCATTGGTGTCGAAAAGGACCATGTATGGTACTGTTTTGGTCGCCTGGAGGGCTCCTCCGCCGCCCGTATTTTCCCCTGGATGTCGGCGTACAAAGGTTCCAGGCAGAGCCTACGGTGATTTATGAGGATAACCTGAGTTGTATCTCTATGGCGTATAATCCAACGTTTCACGCGCGATCAAAACATATTGATATTCGGTATCATTATGTGAGGGAACGCATAGAGTGCAAGGAGGTTTCCTTAGTTCACAAGGCTAGTAAAGAAATGCTCGCAGATATGTTCACCAAAGGACTTCCTGGGGTCCGGTTTGAAGATCTCAGACGAGGATTACAGATGACTCAGTGAGATGTCTCACTGGCAGTGCAGCCTGAGGGGGAGTGTGAGAGATCGGTCTTTCTCCGAGGTAGTCAGTCTGCACTACCAGCTTGGTGGGCGGTGTCATTCTCCGAATTACCCTCGGAGTTCTCTCCGTGGTGGAGGTACCCCGCTTTGCAAGATTGTTGCAGGTTGGTCATCCTGGAGATAGGTTGGTGGAGACCTGGCCAGTCTCCGCCTCAGTATCCTGATCTAGTTAGCGGCTTTGCCGTTATCCCCACTTCACGAGATCCGCCGAGTTCACTCTCGAAAATTTCTACAAGCAGCTACGCACGGCGTTCGAAGATCCAGTCTTAAAGGATAAAGCACTAAACCGCCTAAATACTCAGGGTCAAGGAATCGGCCCTTCAGCGAGCTAATGTCCGAACTGGATCGCCTATACGACGTTGATGCGGAATGTTCAATGTTTCTTACACCGCAAAGGGCCACATCTTTCTCATATTGCGTTCAGGTGCATGCTGCATGCAATAAGCTTGGACAGAAACGCCAAATGCCAACGATAACATGGGCCACCGACGACTTCTCGGCACTTCGACTCCAGAGTGGTTCCATTCTGACTATCAGTTCATTGAAGTCATTTATTCAGGAGCAATATAGGATCGCGGAAGTCGTACTCCCGGACCTCTGTCTTGGTTTAGAACTACCGAGCCATTTTGCACGAGATATGAAAGATCACTATAACTGTTGAAAAGATAACTATATACTCATTAAAGTTTATTGGCATAGAGAAGACTCAGCAGAAGCTTTGCGGATGGTCTGCGGCGAACCTTAAACTACAAGAGACAAGCCACACGTCTCTTAACAAAAGGTGAGCCGCACGATCATAAACTAAGAATCAAATGATTCTACAAGAAGCAAAGATAAATTTGCAAAAGCAATGGGCAATTACAGTTAAACGTCATGGTCTCATGACAATACATTTTTGATATGAGACTCAAGTTTATGACGAACGTCAGAAAAATTGAGGGCATATGATTGATCATCGTTTCCTGCTTGTAACAGACCACAGTGTAACGCCCGTATGACGTCTTAGGAATAACGTGTAATAGCAAAATGCGTGACGGTAATAATGTGACCCTGGGATAAAGTCGGATGCGGTGTGGGGCTCATGATACGTCAGTGTGCGGCGTACGGCTTCGTACGGCTTCGTACGGCACCCTATCACTCCCAAGTCACGCATACGAGTATGATGAATATATGTTGTGTTATTAATGGAATATATGTATATATATAGACTAAAAGGAAGTATGAGGGAAGCCTCAAGCTTCAGTCTTTGTACTTTTAAATATTGAAGTTTAATCACTCATTTTGATTAATCCCTCTTGTTCTTACAATACAACACATTACAATTCTATAGAAATAACCAAGAGTTAAGACGACATCCGACGGACTCTGGAACCATGAGAGAGTTTGCTTTACTTGCTGAATAGTCTCGCTTAATATCTACCCGGTTACTATTAGAATGGGACATCCGATGGCCACCAGAAGCAAGCGGTTCTACGATTGAATGGAACCCGTTAAAATAAATTAAAAATAAAAATGCAACCCTCATGCGTAATGTCTATTTTATCCGCAATTTTTCACGGAAAGCCGCGGATATATCCGTTGTCCGTGTCTCCGTGCTGATCCCTGACAAGTTCGTTCACTCCATATGGTCGTTACCCCAATGGTGGTCCGGCGCTTCAGCCGCTGGGTTTCGGCCCCTACCTTCGTTTTTTGTCAGCAATGGTTATTAATCCTCTAAAAGGTCTCTTAGCTGTTAGCCCAGCTCAAGTATATAACGGACTGCGAATGCGATGGATATGAATAGCTCTTTTCCTTGACGTCCCTCACTAATCAAAACCTCCAATGTATCCTTGTATGCAACCCCCTAGCTCCTACACGTGTAATATGCTTTCTGTCGGTTTGGTTCTTTTCGTCTTGGCTGCCCTTACCGGAACGGTACGTATCCCCTTATATTGGGCGTGCTATTACAAACTAACCTTCTAAGGGATTCGGCCTGCCAGATCCGCCCAAGGACGGGTATGGTGTCGAGGAGCTGTCCTGGAAAGTCGAAGTTTTTCCGGGACAACCCCATCATGTCCTCAACGGGACCATCCAGCAGGTCTATAATCAAGCCAAGGAGATTAACCCCAGCTTCCAACTCAAGCCAAAACCAGTTATGACGAAAAGACAAGATGCGAGTCGGGGTCTCCCCTCTGCAAGAACGCCAACTTAGTGTATACTACTGCAACAATTATCCGTACGCCAAATGCCATCCTATCTTTGACGGTATCAATTATCTATATGGCGTCTCGGGTCAGCCTGTCAACGGCCCCGGTCCCGGAAACTGTGGCCAAGTCAGTTGCTCTTGGAACTCTGCCATATGGTGGTGCAATGACGTAAGTGTCTCCGTATCTCTCGTTATGAATAAAGCTTATACGTTGACTAGAACCCAACTACTTATGCTCTTGGTAGTTTCGGCGACATTGCTAACCTAGCATCCGATGTAGTTCAAAAGTGCTCATACTGTAATGCGGGGGCATATTTTCCCGTTGCGGGTCAGCAATTTACGGACCAGGACTGGAACGTTATTGTGCGAGATGGATCTTGCTGAAGGCGAGACCCTGGGACTTGCACGTGCAGAAATTTCGTATTGTACAAGTTCAGTCCCGAACTGTACCTACTCTCGGCAACAAAATATTTGACGTAAAGATAGTTTCATATATTCTGTTAAAATTATAAGTAACCTCTTTTTTTGTTTATTCTAAATCTTTTACACTTCCTTTCATTCCAACCACTAAAAATTTGAGGGCAAGTCTGTTACGGGCTACGCGTCTTGTGCGGCTCGGCTTCGCCTTCGCTGCCGTTGTCCCCATCTGGGTTCAGGGTTTTTTTAGCTATCAAAGTAGCGGTCTATGTCGGAAAGTGTAGTCTGGCTTCGAGGCTGCACTTTCTGCAGCATCCGAGACTCCAGATTGTTTCTACTGTAATCCGCCGAAAGTGGCAGATTTTCAGGGAAGTCCTCGTCAATTAAATCGTACATCAAGTGCAGTTTTTGGCGCATAGACTTAATTATGTCGGCGCCAGAGTTCTGATCTGATTGAAGCTCTTTCAAAATGAGATTTTGTTTCACGCGGGGATCTAGTATTAGAGCCATGTAATGCGTATCAGTTTCATCCATGAACGAATAATATTAATATTTTCTGTATTTCGCCATGCCTTGGTTAACCGCAGATGCAACGTCATATCCAAGGTTGGAAAACTCTCCCTTGCGCTCGGACGCGTCATAAAGCAAATCATGAAGTTCATAATATGTCAGGAATCCAAACGGAAACCCTACGACCACTACTAGAGTCTGCAGGTAAGCAATTAGATAGCGTTTTAGAATATTATTATCTGACGAGAACAGTGTAACGTACTTCACACTACCAAAGGTGAGGCACGTGAGATGTGGGAAAGTGAAGGAAGTTGTTACAATAGCTCTTAATGTCGACTAAAGACTTGTATTGAAGCCTGCCCTCTGGCATCTTCCATCTGTCCCTCTATTTATACATATAATTTCCAACAAGGTTAAATATAAGTGGGTCCCGCTACTTCCTGGTTTCATCGAAACTCATCTTACGATGTCTTCCGAAGAGCGAGAAACAGATTTTTGTCTTGTAGACTTCCAGCTCACAAGCCCGGTTGGTACTAAAAATGCGTATCCAAGCGTTGAACGCTTTGTATCCAAGCAGCCAGCCCAATCAGAGTCGCTATAACCATACAAAGGAAGATGATTTTGTTTGAGAGTGGCATCTCGGCGATAAATCAAACCAAGAGTCGGAGTATAACGTAAATATCTGAAGATCCGTTTTACTGCAACCCAGTGCACCCACCCAGGATTATGCGTGTAGCGGCTGACAATACCAACCGCCGTAGCAATATCCGGTCGTGTGTG
>PPJW02000026.1:0-191657 GCA_003705905.2 Lipomyces sp. NRRL Y-11553 | reverse complement strand
CGAATTTTTTACTCGTGTTCGCCGATCGAGAGAAAATGCGGTGGTGTTGCCGACGAGGCCGACTAGTCCGGGGGATGGAACAGTCGCCGTATCAGAAACCCTGTCAGCGGCAGCACTAAATAACTAGCAAGGAAATTTACACTTTGGCATTGCGAACGTTAGCTGACCCTTTCCCACGCGATCTATCATGTCGAATTTGCGCGCGATCATCGGGGCTTATTAATCATTCTTCCAGCAGACAGACAGAGAGCACGAGGCTGCCAGGCGGTGGTGTCGTAGGCGTTGTGGCCGACATGCTCTGTCTTGTCGGCTCAGCTGCAACAAATTCCCGAGGCTTGAAGTTGGCAACCATCGTGAAGAAGCGGAGAACCGGGGATTTTCTTTGTCCGTTGTCAGCTTGCACTCAATGGGCTTAGTTAGAGCCAGGGCGACGATCGCACGATGGGCTTCCACATATACGACGTCACTTTTTTTGTCTTCTTGGCACCCCGCACGCGACAACAACGATCCGCGAATTACCGGCTCAGCCAAGCAGGACAAGAAAAAAGCGCGACGGCCGTCGGACTGTCACTGGATCAGCGGATCGAGTATCAAATCATCACTATAGTATTGTTAGTTAATGCCGAGATTAGTTGGTAATATTAAGGGTCCATGGTATGAAGAGTGCGGCTGAGTTTTAAGGACAGCCACTTACTTTGCCGTATTAGGAAACCCCGATGCAAGGGTTCAACCAACCCTCACCGTCCGCCGTTAGCCGTTGAAAGCATTGGCGATGCACCATAAAAATTATTTCTTAGTTATAAGACTTCAAATAAATTTTAAATTTTAAATTCAAATAAAAAATTAAAATTGTCACCGAGAGAGACTCGAACAAGGGCAAAAAAAACATTTTACTCTCTTTATCAAAGCGTGTCATCCTTATGCAGGGGCCATGCTAATCTTCTCTGTATCGTTTCAAATTGACCATGTGTCCCGAAGGACGCGAAATTGCAAAGCCATGGAAATATATAGTCTAGAATAGGGTTAGGGAACTTACAGCCTAGATGTTTTAGCACACGTAGTTTGATAGTTTAATAATAAAAAGTGTCATTTTTTTTTTTTGGCTGCAGTGACTCGGCTACAAAGAGGTAGTTCTCGCCAAGATCGGACGACAGAATGCTATTTGTGTGGAGGGGTGGCCAGATGACCGTCCTACATGTCGGCCTTGACAAACACCCGTCAACCTACATCTCGGACAAATATATTTATAAAGGTAAAATTGCTTGCAAATCAAAGGAGAAGCCCGGTATGGATCACAAAAATAAATAACAAACTACCTACAAAAGTGCCAGAAAATAAACGTACACGTACGACATGAGTGAGATTATAACTTTCAAAAACAAATCAACTTTTTGTTTCCTTTTTTGTCAAATTAGCCGTTTTGCAGACGTACGTCCGTTCCCTAGTTTATTTCTTGATGAATAAAGTGAGGCGCGTCAAGATTATCGATAGGCAGTAAGGATGGGCGATCGGTGCATGTTATGTTACCCCCGGCAATAAGATCACGACAGCGATGGAAAGTCCGACAAATTGGTGAGATTGACAGCCGGCCCGGACGACGCAACTGGCGGCGCACTGGAAGCACCGCGACCACCACGGCCTCTTCCTCGGCCACCACCGCGACTTCCCCGATCACCACCGCGACCTCCCCGCTCACCACCGCGACCTCCTCGAGGACCGCCTCGGCCACGTCGGGAACCGGCCGGATCAGCAAACCGTGGCTCGATCTCAACAACAATCTTCTCTTTCTTGACCTTGGCCTTGGCCTCCTTCGATTTGGGCTTCAACCCGGTAATGTACGGACTTTCGTCCTCCTCGTCGTCCTTGGACACAACCGCACCCCATGAACTTTGGTCTTCACCCTCATTCGGCTTGCGCAGAGGCAACTTAGGGCCAAGCTCAGCATTCTTGACGTGAAGCTCCTCAAGATATTCATCCAAAGTCTTCGAATTGTCTTCTTCCGGCACTGGAGCAGAATCTTCAGCAGGAACCTCCGAAGCAACCTCAGGCGTCGCGATCTCTCCATTCGTAGTAGCGCCAGTCTCAGCAGCATCCTCACCACCCTTGGCCCCCTCAGCAAACTCTTGCGAAGCATCAGCTTTCGATGCTTGCTCGTCTTTCCACTCCGTAGCTGGCGATCCCCATGCCTCAGCCACTTGCTTTTCCGAATCACTAGGTCATCATTCTTCAGCTTTCATTCACTCTTACTTACATACATAAGAAAATGGATACTCACGGGAGCGCACCCGAGTGACGATCAAATTGCCTTCGCGATCCACCACGACCAAGACCACGGCCTCGAGCTCCTCCTCTTCCACCTCGAGGAACTTCGGCATCAGTAGGTCGTGAGCGGTTGGCGGAACGGCCGGCATTCTTGTCACGCACAGCATCCTCGTTCAAATTGCGTGGACCACGAGGAGGGCGTGCATTCTCGGGACGAGCGGTCTTCGGCGGCTGGTCGGTCTTCTTGGATGATGTGGACTGCTTGACGACTTCCTTAGCAGGAGGAGGGGTTGGTGTTGGGGTTATATCTGGATCCTCAATGTCATCAGCTAGAATAATGATGTTAGAAGCATTCCAGTAGAACACATTCGCTGCTCCAACAGCACAATCACGACATCATATAAGCCGTTGTCCGCAGTTGCTCATTCTTGGTCTGGCTCAATCCGATCCATTACCAAAAACAGCACAAATTCGGCAGGCTCGCACCCCAATTCATCCAATTTTGAGCCACCCTTCATTACTGCTGTACAAAAAAAAAAGTCGTCCAAAATCCTTTTTGGCGTCCGAACGTACCTAATAAGCTGAACTTGTTCTACAAAAAAAAAGATTAGCCAATCCGTGTTCTGTGGGGGGCACATTCACAGGCACGCAATTGGCCACTTGATGCTGGATCAAGGGCCATCACATAAATCAGAATAATATTTAAAATACTTACCATTGAGACGACAGACATGGCAGGCGACGGCTGTGACTGTCCTCTGGGAAATTTGTGCAGAATGCAAAGTGTATGCTAGAAAGTAAAGCGTTCTACACAAGCACACAAACTCGAAGAGCCTCTCGCTCACGCGGACCGTTTCTCACAGTGTAGCTCTCGCGTCCCACACGCACGCAGAGTTTAGTGCCATCGACGTTAGGGTTTCCTTGTTAGGGCCTGGAAGCCTGGGTGTGTTTGGTTTCAAAAGCAGTCACACCACAGCACTACTGTCAAGTGCATTAGGGCCGTTTTCGAGGGTATCGTACACGGAGGTATGCCCCGAGTTCAGCGGGACTGCGTACTTAAAACAACACATGGGGACATAATCGTCATATCTAATAAATGCTGGCAGTGAAAAGCACAACACCATGATAAATATACTCTTAAGACGTTCAAAGTAGTAAAAGAACAACAGAATAAAAATACGCGCTAAGCAATGAGCTTGACTGCATTCCCGAACCGATTCACGGCTGTTTGGATCATCGCGGCCCGGATAATACGCATAAACTGTCAGAATTAAAAAAGTCGATAATAACATCTGCTGCATCACTGCTGCCTGGCGAATCCAGCGGTATCAATTCTCCTAGTCGCATATCACCAACTGACCGCGGCACGCTAGAGCTTTTGTCTACGCCATTGTCTATCAGAATCTATGATAAATTCGTGTCAGGTTTCTGGTTTACCTGTTGTTGGAAAAGCTGGACTCAATATTTCATATTCATCATATCGTAGTACCAGATTTAGTGCCAATCGGAATGTCGCGCATACGGCACAACCGCACAAGCGTCATGACTGTCAATCCTGGACTTACGCGTACACGTCGCGTTGCTCAATTTAGCGACTAGTCGCGCGCACGCCGGGTAACAGGGATTAGTCACCGGGGCCCCCTTTTTCGCCCGGCGTCTCCGTGTTAACTTTACGCATTATTCATCTACCAAAGTCGACCACCTCCTAGCCTTCTACAACATCTTCCCCTGTCAGAACAACCTTACTGTCCTCGGTTTATCTTCGTTTCGGTTTGCGCAATAGCATCAACTGCTACCATGGCATTTGCCTCCAACAACCCATTCCGCACTGCGGTCTTGCCTCACGCTGTCTCGACAGACCCTTTCAACCCAACCCCGCTTCCGATGAGCCCGTCCCATTCAGCGCCCGCGTCGGCCTACCGCGCCCCGTCCTTCAATTCAAAGAACCCATTTCTCGACGTCCTGGACTCGAACTCGACTGGTTCCAGTGCAGAAAGTGTTCTTCTGCGGAGGTCCACGTCAGACTCGTCGCACGAGAATATCCGGTCTGTCCTTGTTCACCCGTCGGCCTCCTGGCCATGATCCCCGGTGTCTAAAGCACGAGCTAACTTCACTCATTAGCCCACTGCCGGATTTACTCCTCGATTTGTCCATCCGGGAAGAAGATGGCATGCATAATACAATGCGGCCCCCTCCACCTCCTCCTCCCCGGTCCAATCGCCGTCACAATTTACATTTAGAGCTCGAGCGGCCAGATGAATGTGAGAACCCCTTTCCCCTCCTATTATTGCGCCGTCGGTTAACAGTCAACATTTAGTAAGAAGACAACGTGGGTCAGATTGGCCCGCAGTTGGTTCAGTTGGGATCACTGATGCCTACATGCCCCTCGATCGCGATAACAAGCCACGCGAAGCTTCTGTTCCCAGTCGAAATCGCAGCATTCGCACCGGTCAACACTCCCGAACCCATCTCGACCAACGACAGCCGTCTGGAGCTAAGGAGCATGATCCATTCGCTACTCCTCCGTCGTCTGCCGCCAACAACCCAAAATACGTTCATCGACATGCCATGAGCACCCCAGCTGTCCAGAGCAACAACGGCACAAGTTCGTCGAATGACCGATCGTCCCGGCGTGACCAAGATGATATCTCTCACCACAAATCGCGGTCTCAAACCGGCAAATCGCCTACTAAAGAAAAGCAGCATCACCACGGCAAGAATTCGTCGCAGACCGCAAAGTCATCGTTGTCAGTGTCGAAGAAGCAAAACTTGGCACTCGATAAGATTGACAAGCTTGACGTCACCGGCATATTCGGTACAGGTTTCCACCATGACGGCCCGTTCGATGCCTGTAATCCTCACCGTAATACTAACAAGAAAAAAGCTCCCATGCTTGCATTTCCGGCGGATTCTGAAAATAACGCCCTCGGTGCCCCTCGTCATTTAATGGCTGACACGAAGCCTAAAGGTGCGCCGAGGGTTTTAGGCGACGGTGTGAACGGTAGTGACGCGATACGGTTTGACCCTGGCTTGAAAGCGGATCCAGTACACGGAGACATCTCCCTGGGACTTGGCTCTTCTACATTTTTGGAAGGTGCGCCTGCCAGTAAGGCGGCTATTATGCAACAGAGGATGAAGGAGAAAGAGAGCGAGGCTATTATGGTTGACTTCAGCAAAATTGGTGCTGGTGGTGCTGGTAGTTCCACGCCTGAGCTAAATGGATCTGTTTCTGGTCCTGGATTAACCCGAAAGAAGTCCATTGTTCAGAAAATTATCGGCATTAATAACACGAAAGACAGAGACAATGCTCGATCGCAATTACAGCCCATCAATGTTGCAGCTGCCAACGCATCTACTCGATCGAGGAGTCTCAGTGCCGATTTCCGAAAAGGGTCGGTGGGAGCAGTCATCTTCGAAGAAGGTAGCCCTTTGGATGGGAGCGACGGCAAAGTACCAACTGTAACAACAGCCCCCGCTGGAATGATCCGCCAGTCGTCATCTCCTGGAAGTACAGTTTCTTTTGCTAGTCAGACAGTTTCACCTATAAGTCCAAACGAGAACGGGGGTACATTACTCAAGCGTGTCAGAAGCCTCAAAGTCGGGAGTCGGAAGCGAGCAGAGTAAATTGCTGCGTTCGTCTGTCGAATGGAGGTAACAAAAAGGGCAAACATGACTCAGCTTTTCCTGTACATATTCTATTTTTTTTTTGCGCGGAGTTATATATTTCCGGGTCTTGATTTGGTGCCTTAACATGTTATATTACATTTCGGGTTATTTCTTTCCCTCATATTGGTATCAGTCTTATCAACACTGTATTAACTCGGTTTTTTGTTTTGAGCACAAGGGATGTCAGGATTTATTCCTTCATATTTGATTTTTTTTTCGGGCATTAGGGTTTATTTAAAGAAGCAAGCCGGTTAGATAAAGGGTGTTTTACTATGATACGGCATGATTAACTTGACATGACTTCATGATATTTCAATATTGTTTCCTATAACTAACTAACACATTTTTTGAATTGGAGTACATTTCTTCCACATAATTGTCCCTTGGCTTCCGCAGCAGTCATATTACCAGCGTTCTCTTTCCATAAGTGCGAAAGTTACTAATACGGTGCCCCGATCCCGCCAAATGTTATGGATTTGATATTTAGGTACTCTACACCAGCTTAGCTTAAAATTCATGAACAACGCCCAGGGCAAAAACCTACCTTCAATGCCATATTTCGATCCCTCTCGGCCAAACCCAGAGAACTTGACGCCGCCAAATGGCGTTGCACAGTCACTCACGATCCCCGTGTTTACACCGACCATGCCGAATTCCAACTGTTCAGCTACCCGGAACGCGCGGTTGATATCATTTGTCATTAAATAGCTGGCGAGGCCGACGTCGGCGTCATTTGCAAGCGCAACCACCTCGGCCTCAGTCGAAAACTTGAAGACAGCAGCAACCGGCCCAAATGTCTCCTCCTTCATGATCTTCATTCGTGGCTTGGCATCCTTGATCACTGTTGGGTGATAGAAATGCGGGCCAAATTCGGTGGCCCGTTTCCCACCAGCTAAAACTTTCCCACCATGCTTGATCGCGTCTTCAACATGACCCTCAACTTTGTCAACCGCCCGGGCATGGATCAAAGGTCCCTGATTGATGCCGTCCTCCAACCCGTTACCGATCTTAAACCCACTAACTCTTTCTGCCAACAATTCACAAAACTCATCATAGATGCTTTCATGGACAAATATCCGGTTTGCACAAACACATGTCTGTCCCGACCCTCTAAACTTGCTGGTAACTGCGGCAGTAACAGCGTCCACGACAGGCACGTCCGGAAACACAATAAACGGCGCGTTACCACCCAACTCGAACGACAATTTCTTCAACGTCGAACTCGACTGGGCCATCAAGAGTTTGCCGACGTTGGTCGATCCGGTGAATGACAATTTTTTAATTCGCTCATCAGTACAAAACTTCTCTCCGACTTCTTTTAGAAATGATTTGGTCGTAACCACATTTACAACCCCGTCCGGGATTCCAGCAATCTTGGCCAACTTCGCCAACGCGATTGCCGTAAACGGCGTCTCCGCATCCGGCTTAATGACAACAGTGCACCCAGCCGCAATGGCGGCCGCCACTTTCCTCGTGATCATTGCTGCAGGAAAATTCCAAGGCGTGATTATGCCGCAAACACCGACTGGTTGCTTGATCGTCATCGCGCGATTACCGGCAACAGATGTCGCGATTACGTCGCCATAAGCTCGCGGCGCCTCGCCAGCGAACCAGTCCATGAAACTAGCAGCGTATGCTACCTCGCCTTTCGCCTCAGCAATCGGTTTGCCGTTCTCCAGCGTGATCATGGTTGCCAGATCTTCCTGGCTCTCCATCACAAGGTTTCGCCATTCCCGAAGTAACTTGGCTCGCTCGAACGATGTCGTACGTCGGAATGACTGGAATGCTGTATGCGCTGCCGTAATTGCTTCATCGACCTGTCTGGGTGTGAGATCAGGACATACGCCGATCTGTGCTTCCGTGGCAGGGTCGTAGACTTGGAAATGCATCGTCGAGGGAAAATCCTTCCCATCGATTATCGCCGCCTCGCGGAACAAGTATCGCGCCGATAACTTGGCTGGCCGTTAAAAACCAACATAATATCATTCTGCATATGGATATGCAACATACTTTGTCTTTGACGTTGATATTAGACAGCGAACGACATTGTCCGCTTCGTAAGATCCGACAAGCTAGCAGCGCGTTGGGCTTATGATGCACCCTGGCACCCGATCTTGTGTGTACCGTAATCACCCGCGGAACAGACATCAGTCGTGTTTGAAGCACCATCACGATATATTTTCCCGGTGCATGTAATATGCTATTTAATATAATTTGGGCAGCGCACACTACACACTCTCCGGCGACTGCAGCCCGGAATGACAAGCCCTAGCCCTATCTTGGCCGCACCTCAGACGGCTCAAAAGGATCACAATAAAGTCTCTCATCGATTTATTGTTTTTCGACTCAATTCAAGTTTAAGGCGACGTCATTGTGCAACTATAACTTAATTATACATTTGAGAAACTGTCAAAAATAATCAATTGCTAAATACATTTCGTTTGTTTTACCATCAGACACATTCCCAACGCTCAATATCCAATCATTCCAACTTTGTTACTCCAATCTTACTCAAACACATCCGACCTCTCAACCTCCATGTCATCGTTCTCCATTTCTAACAAATGGAAGTCAGCATATCGGTCGACACACAATCTCAAAAAAAAATTAAACTCTCACCATTAAACGAAGTAAAATGTACCGGTCTGTGGATTTCATGATAGAACGACAGCGGAGTGTCCAGTTTCAAATCATATCTCGCATTCGGATTCCAGCCAGCACCGACAAATGCATTGTTCCAGAATCCAGTTTCCTATTCAAGCCAATTAGACAAACTATTCAGCAAAACGATTATCCAGTGAAGCCAAACTAACCGGTACTAAGAAGAAGCCCATAACTTTGTCGGTCAGCAGCAGCTGACTCTTGATGCCAAACGTGGGAGAGTATCCCTGTGGCGTGGTCGACACAAGATCCTTGTTTTGCGAACCCCATTCAATTCCTTCCGGCTTTAAGGTAAAAGCAGACAACGAAACTGAACCCGGCGTAAAAGACACGGTCATTGTAACCGTTCTATCGTGCCATTCTTCTGGATGCTCCCTGATGATATGCGCATGCGTGGTAACATCAATAGGTGACATGGCAGTCAGCTCTTGAACTTGGGTGTGGATCCAACCCAGTGGTTCCAGGTCCTTCAACAAAAAGTCGTGCTCTGGTAGGTGGTGTGGCAACTGCACCGACTGGTTGTTTCCAAGCTGAGGCATCATTACAATACATCGGATTTCCTTGACCTGCTGATTCTCTGGTGGCGACACGCCGTATAAGAATCCTGCCACCTGGGCACGCAAATCGGCAATTTGAATGAATTTCTTGAGAATATTCTTTGGCATGACATAAGTGAACTGGTCATCGTCGTCCTTAATGTCATCCGACGCAACATAAATATTCTTCGCTCTAAGATGTAAATTGGCAGTTGAGATTGCCCGTGTACGCCACTCGGTTTTGGAAGCAAAAGTCTGCTGCTCGTAATTACTTGTTGTCACCACATATATCTCGTCTCCATGTACGTTCTGAGTCTTAGTCTTGACTGCGGTCAATTGCGACTGCTCTTCTTGTTGCGCCTCGATTTCGGCGATTTCCTGCCGACGCTGCGACGGCGCTTTAATTTCTTGTCCGAGAATCAGGTCTCGAATTTCGTGCTGTGTGAGCGACGCAACATTGACATTATTCTTCTTGCCATAATCATTCAGAATCAGATCGCGGAGCTGTACTTCAACCTTGATCCATTCTTCGTCAGTGAAAGACGGCCAGATATGGTGATCAAGCGTCACAACGGACTTATCCGGTCGCAGGATAACCTTCGCCTTGTCGATGTTCACGTGCAGGGCACGCAAAATCAAGATCAGACGTGAGAATGCAGTGTATGACGAGATGGTCTTTAACCAATCATCGTACAAGTTAAACAAAACCATCTGCGGCTCAGTCGCCTTCAAGATCAAATCGGCCAACTTCTCAATCTTCATCGCTGCCTGGAATGGGAGCTGTAATTCTGATGGTCGAATTGAGATGTTCGGGAAGTCAAGTAAGTGGACTTCGAGAGGATCCAGAATACCTTTGCGAGTGACAATCAATTGCTTAGGTTGTTCTTCGACAGGTAGAGATCGGATGAGTGCTGCAACTTCTTCTGCAGTCTTCCACTTTGCCAACTGACCGAGACGCTTCTGGCCAGCCCACACAGATGTGTGAATGATCTTTAGGAATAGCTGTCCTGTACGAGGATTGAAGATGAAAATAGCACCATTGATCGGCTTCGTAGTCAAGTTACCCTCGAAAGTCTTGTGAATGGTCACACGATAGACGTTACTGTCATCAACAAAGAATTGAACTAAATGCACGTTAACAAACAAGTACCATCAACGCGACTTAGGAAAATACTTACTCTGATTGCTAAAGAGTTCACTATAATTCTGGGAGTTCAAGTACGCCTCCTGTGGCTCTGAGGAGTACAATTGCAGACCTTTGCGTATACGCTCACGCAGGACATACAGAGCTGGATTTGACTTCATGATCTTCGACAAGGCTTGCTGCATTAATGGCTTCAGACCGGGGAACCAGTTTCCATAAGCGTCATAGATATTGTAGGCCAAGTCGATACCAACCATTACACCTGTTGGCGATGGATAAATACTCGTAGAATCAGTGGTATAATCCAAGAACTTGGCGCGGGTGTATCTCGAGATGTCGTGCGAGTCGTAATCACCGTATCGAAGTTGGACATCAATCCAGAACTTGTTCGCAGTGGCAGCGTCAACATCGTCCTTGCTGTCGTGCAGAAGCGAGGGCTTGGACACGCTCCATCTGTAAGAACTGAATAGTAAAATATCTGCGCAAGACGAGTTCATTTTGTAAGACTTTCGCGGATGAATGGTTTCTTTCTGAACACTTTCGATCTGAAGAACTTCGATTTCTTGATCGAGGACCTGGCATAGATCGAACACAACGCTCTCATGAATCTTCTGCCACAAGTGCGCTCGGAAAATCTGAATCAACGAGATCTTCAAGGTTGGAATCTTGCCGTGCAAAAAGATACCAGTCAAATCTAGCTGCACCAAGAAACCGACATAAACATTCGCTCGATTGATTGTAGGCGACCACCAAAGCGTGAACCGACGATTGGGAATCTGATTCAGACCGGAGCGTTGTGCGATTGTAAGCTTCTTAAATTTCATCGAATCCTCGAATCCAGATGCTTTTTCCCAGAAAAGGCCTTCCCAGCTTGGAAATCCTGTAGCCTTGAAAAGCGTGTGCTCAAGAATCGTCTCAATACCACCTAGAGCCTGGATGACGTCGGTTCGGTATGCATTCAAGTTCCACAGCTTGCCGTCATGGCGCTGACTCGTCCACCAGAACGGGTTTGACTTGGCGATCGAGTACTGCTTGAACTCTGTGCGCGCTCTGTGTCCTTTATCGTAGGCAAGAGTATGTCGGTCCTTTTGGAACAATGTATTTATGCGAGGCAAACCTCGATCCCAACTGTCCTCGAGATCCTCGAGTGTCAACCGTCTATTCTGTTGGCTCGCTTCCTGTCGCTTCAAAGCATATTCTGCCCAGACACGCTGCGAATCAATGAACTCTGACTCCCAAGTGGTAAGATATCGGAAGATGTTCGGGATAAGCTGATCCTCCTCGTGGCTCATACCAGCCCGGAAATGCGTAATACCAGTATCTGTCTGTTTTGACCATCTGAGATCAGAGGTCGGGATCAAGATATGCGAGGCGCTCAGCATGCCAAGACCACCTAATTCCTTTGGTGTATAAAACACCGCAGGTGGGAATCGCGACGGCATCTTCGAGTTAAGTCCAATCTTCACACGAGTCTGAATCTTGGTCTCGCACTTGACCAATATGTCAAGTAGTTGCTCGGTCGAGATCGCCGCCTCTCGATAATACGTAAACAATGCAATCAAAGCCGTGTTCCACTTGTTAGCGATCTTGGTAAAAGTAGTTGAGCCAGATGACATCAAGATTTGCCTAATGCGATTGTTAAACTTCTGGATATCTTCCTCAGTGACACGCAAGAATGCATATGCCGTTCTCTCCTTTGTAGATTCATTCACCAGATTCCAAACACTATCCTTCACCGCCAGTTCTGTTGCCTCTGACCTGATCTTTGGCAAAATGCGAACTTCAAATCCGCACATCGAAAACAACAAGTTTGGATTATCCTTGCTATACACGGACGCGAACGTATCATCCCACTCGATCGTCGTGATCGACCTCGGTAATCGATTTTTCAGTTCCCAGAATACCGCGCGTCCCAAGTTAACGTCGTGCCGCATCAACCTCATACGACTGTCCCGTGGCCAACATTTCTTATTATTGTAGCCGACGACATTCTCAAAGTTTGGATCTGGCTGTTCGGTCAAAAACCGCTGGATAAGTTCCCGTGCTTCGTCAGCAGAAAGTCGGAAGAATATGTGCACGCGGTCGATATACCGCGAATACAACCGAATGGGATGTTTCGTCTCAGTCTCCACGTCTTTGAACTGCAAGAACTCGTTCGGCATCTGTGGAGGTCCCGCAAGCTCTGATGCTCGTTGGAGGCCGAGTAGAAGAAGGTCGACCACCAGACCATAGTACTGGAAGACGAATGACGAAAACTGGAGGCCACGAAGCATGCCATAATTATTGATGTGATTCATATCCTTGTACGTGAGATTGACGTTGTTTTTGGCCCTATACGATTGAGTTAGCATCCTACGACAAAAAATTTAGAGAGAGAAATAGAACCTACGTGATATAATCCGCAATGCTAGGATCCACAATCAACCTTAACAGTCGATTCAACACTGTAAGATCTGTTTTCTCTGCGAGCTTGCTAAGTGTGGTTTCGATCATTACGTTGCACTGCCCTTCGTCAACATCCCAAACTTCCGTCAAATTGTTGATGCCCTGGGACCATTTGTAAACTAGGAGCGGAGGTACTTCGGCATCACTGGGCTTAATCCAGCTAGGGAATAAACGCCTCTTATCGGCTTCATACCAGAGATACTGATCAAGATATGCATCCGTAATCTTCTCGAGCGGATCGACATCAATAACTGGCGTAATATGGCTATAATGATCCATCATATCGATTCCCACCTCCTTAAACGCACGCTGCGTAAGCAAGAATGTCTTGATGCGATTGAGAAATTCATGTGGGTTGTCATATGCCTGCTCAATCAAGGCCAATTCCTCACGCTGCGACTGATTAAGCCTGCCTTTGACTGAATATGCTTCCTTCAAACGCTCAAGGGCGAGGACCAGTAATTTCGTGTCATGCTTGTAATTTACTGGCGGGAACGGAATCTGAGCAAATCTTCGACTCTCGAGCCAATGCACAGTCGTGGTCAACATTGCAACACCTTCTTCAGGCGTGATATATGGGCCGTCCTTCAAGAAATTATGCTGGCGTTCCTGCTCAGCCTTCAACCAAAGGCGAGTTAACCTGCCCAGATTCTTCTTGGCGACCGTTTTATCAACAGTTGCTCCACGACGAATACGCTCACGATTGTAATGCGCGACCGAAATCCAGCCGTCAGCCTTAGCTTTAACGTAACGTAATATAATGTTCTCGATAGCCGCTGGCAAACCAGGCACTTTCCACGGAATATTAGCCTTCCAGCATCGCCAAGCCTCACTCAAGTGCTGCAAAATTGTCTTTGCTTTGTTCTGCTTGAGACCCTCGGGGATCATATCCAGGATATCATGCATGACTGAGGCTCGCAGTTCAAGATCATAGTACGACTCGACGCGTTGTTTCGTGACTGTCTTTGCCACACCTTTTGAGTGACGACCTTCGAACTGACGAGCGAGCAGATTTCCTAGCCAGCGCTCTAGCAGGGGAATGATACCCCGCAAGAAAAATAGCCAAACACGCCATGAGGGCTGCCAAAACCCGGCACCTGGGCCTTTACCTATGACGGTGTTGAAACGGTAGTAGATAACATGCTTGAGATCCTTGCAGGCTCGAATCTGATGCATAACCTTATACTTATAACGGTAGATACCGGTCAACTGACCAAGGTGGTTGAGGGTATAGTGGATACCATCCGCCAGTTGGAACGCATCAACATTGCCGAGACGGTACTGCACTTGGGCATCAACTAGCAACTTTGTAACTCGTAAAATTTCGCGCATCAGGTGGAACGCATTACCAAATCGAGATCTCTTTCGTTCCTTGGTCGTTAGCGTCTTAGTTGGCTTCAGGTTGAAATTGAAGTCCAGATGCAAATATGTAAGACCTTTTCTGTGGATGAGCAAGTTCAGCATATTGAAACCTTGTCTGCACAATTGAAGGCCAGCTTCGACCCAATCGATTGTTGTCTGCTGGAAAAATTTTGTGTTCTTCAAATTGCGAAACAAATACTGCTTCCGTTGATTGCTCGGCTTCTTCGTCCGCAAAGCGTTCAAGACATACGACTTGAGCAACTTCTGGTATGAGACACGGACTTTAACTGGATAACCAGCAGGGGGGTGTTCGAGATACCAGTGCTTGATCAATGCGACATCTTGAGCGCGAACCATTTGGCCACTTCTGCGATTAAAGGGGTATGGCGCCCACCACAATGCTAGCGCACCGGCTGTGTTATCCGTAAACAGGTCCTCGTCTGCAAAGAAGGGCTCCATATTGCCCGGTAATGTAAATTCCTCGTCTTCTTCGTTGTCTCCAAATACATCTTCTTCATGCAGTTGGTCTCTTTCGACCTGTACAATTCGCAATGATATCGGAGCAAGGCTCGAGTCGAAATAGTATGCGGGCAATTCTGGATCCTCGCTACGTACGTATACCGTTTGTGGATCGCAATACCAGTCAATTTCGACTGATCGCGGCAATGAGTTGTACAAGTGTGGGAAGGCGATGCGATACTCTGTTCTGATTGGAGCGCGGAAGATGATTCTGTCGATCGCATTGAATTCACCAAAGTCTTCGTCGTTAGGGTCGACGTCTTTGTATAACCTCTCGAACTTGGGACCTCCCGGAATCGCCACATTTAGCGCCTTGGCGGTGAAGAATGATTTCTTATCGAACAAGTGGAGATAATTTGAGTCCGTGATATCGGACAGTAATGCATACGCAAGTCGATGTAATGTTGCCATCTGCGGCAAATCCAATGTCCACTTTCGATACGACGGACCGGGCACGTAGAGCTTCTCATCAATCAACGGTCTGTGGTCATAGAACCACTCGTACACCGGTGAATCTTCTTCTTCGTCCAGTTCCATCTGAATTGCTTCCAATGGTTCGACGTCTTCAATGTTTTCGGACCATGAGATTGGAGGTTCTTCGTCATCGAACGGGGGGAAGCGCATTCGTTTGAAATGTCTTCGATCTCGTTTCTCACGACGCATCATGATCCACATTGTCGCCCATTGCGCCGTATACACGGGCTCAATAACTCGCGGAATTTCATTCACGAATGTGATCGCACCGGTAATGTGATACAACACCTTGACCTCACGCACTTGTTCCCATGGCTGCGGCATGTTTTCCAGCAGCTTGATAACCGCGTGCGGCATGTACTTCAATGCACCAAGATACGCACGTTTATCAGCCGCAAACTTTTTCGATGACATGTCGCCGTGATCATGCATGATCTTGCGTAGATGCTCAGGTGGCATGTCGGATTTCTGGACCTGTACGAACGAGGCCGTCGCGCGCTTTTCACCGAACTTTTGCTTTTGAAGTTGATGCCATTTCCGCTTGCGCTCGTTCAGCTTTGGCAGCTCGGGGTCCATTGGTGCACGGAATGCAGACGGTGTCGAAGGAGGTGGTGGGGCTGGTACGCTCGATGATGATGGTGGGGGTGGCGGAGGAGGAATCGAGGAAGGTGGTGGTGGGGGAGGTGGAAGGGAGTCGCCGCCGCCGCCAGGAGGCAGCGGTGGCCGGGGTAGTGATCCTGGAGGAGGACCATTCCAGCCGGGTGGCAAGTTGGACATTGTGTAGGACGATGGCCGGACTGCGCGTTGGATGGAAAATTCTTGATGAGGATTAAGAGGCGAGATTATTGTGCAGAAATCTCACGATGCTCTCTAAAGTCCGAAGGTCTGGAGCACCAGTGTTTTCGTAGTTGCGCAATAAGCGCATCGATTGCCTGGCCATCCTTTCCAGTTGCAACTCCCAACGCAATCGACTTATTATTGACAGGCTAGTGTTACTACATCCGTTATACATGATATTAGCAATTTAGTCGATGAGTGGTCCCCTGCTTGACATTAGACGAAATGTCAGATTCACCAGGCACCACAAGTAGTGTCCGCGAGAGTGCTACGCAAGGAGCCGGCCAGCCTGGAGCGATGTCCTCTAAGCTACGTGCGTCACCGCAGTTTTCAAGACGGACGTCGACACCACCTTTAAACGAAGCCAGGCTATCGCGCTACTCGTACATCACCTCGTCATCAAATGCTTCACCGACTGACTCACCATGGGCTGGTGCGGCAGCGAGCACTCCAACTCTCAAGTCACCATCCATCCGTCCTGCTGTTGTCGGCAGGGCCCCAACATCCGGCGTGTATAATGCATCCAGTAATCCTGCCGCAGTATCGGCGTCATCATCATCGTTGAAGGCTTTTACTGCTTCTCGCTACCAGCAACAGCCGCAGCAGCAGCAGACATCGTTATCTCCGTCTGTAGGTGCTGCCGGTGGTCGTTCGTATTGGCAAAACCGCCAGTCCACAGCGACGACAATATCTACCTTGTCTGGAGGTGGAGCGTACAATCAATCCCCTACACAAGCGACATTTCCTGATACACAAGCGGCGAAACGGTCGTATGGATCTTATTTCCCGCCTTATTTGTCCCAGAGCGACCTGGTTACTCAAGCGGAACAAGTGTCTGGTACAACAACATTACCAAAAGTGCGGCCAATAGTCGACACCCACGACGCGATGTGGGCAGATCTGGATATAATGCAAGATATTGAGGAAGCGGCGGACCAAGTTGACAAGGAAGGCAATTTTTTTGGTGAGGTGCACGTCAACGCGTTGGAAAATCTTCAACGAGCCCAGATGGAGTTGGCAATGACGATGGAAAAAGGTGAAGACGTGATCGATTTGGTCGCTGACCAGGGCAAGCTGTGGGAAGTTAATGACAAGGACATCGCGCTGGCAAAGTCATCGAAAATTTTTAACGAGGATCATTTTGATCACGTCCAGCAGATTGTTGATACAGTTATGGGCAAACTTGATAATGTTGTTGATTCGATGAAAATCCTGGAAGGACAGAGTCGGGACTTGTGGAACGAGAAGTCGTATGAAGTATGAACGAGGGATCTAGTGTAGTAAAGGTCTGACTTGGTTTGGCGTTGGTGGGGATTCTTTCACATATATGCGGTCTGTTTTGAATTGTAATAATGTACCAGATAGATGCATCAAAATGCATCAAAATTTTATTATATGATCATACATGCGCCTATGCTAAACGATAAAGCCATAACCATGTAACTGGCCTCCCAATCACAACCGCAGCAACTAAATGAAATAAAGCACTTTTTTTGTGTTGCACTACTCTTCTCTCTCCAAATGCGGCGATAGAGTTGGTGACATTAACGGTGACGGTCCTCCGCTGCCCTCCTCATCCCTATCAGTATTTGTGCTACCATTACTCTTGCGATTTCCCATCCAGGTCTTCACGCCATTTAGAAACATTGGCAAGCCAAGCAACAGCTTGTTATCATCATTTTCCTCGTCGTCTTCGCTGTCACACCCTTCCGTTACAGATGCCGTTGTGGCATTTAAAGTGGGTGACGTATTTGGTGACGACTCGTTTGTCCCTGGCGCATTCGGCGGCGATGATGGCTCGACGATCCGTCGTCGCTTTCGCAATAATCCGAGGTTCCGGGCAATACTACTCGGTGCACTAGCCACTGAACCATTATCGTCCGTATGATCGCGTCCAGTGCTAGTGGTCAAATATTTATTCAGCTCCAATTTTGTCGACGAGATATTTTGTTTCAATGAATCCCTAAAGTCCGCGATATGTCGCTTGAAATCAAGCTCATTTTTTTTCAACCACGAAACGTTCAATTCCTGTCTCGTAACTCCACGTGAGAAGTTACGGATCAAATATTTATCGTAATCTCGGATGATCTTCGTAATAATGTAGGACGTACTGATACCCTCCGTGCGTTGCGTGACGAGAAATTTGCCCGACTCTTTAATGGGTTGGTAAATATCAGCAGTGCCGCCTGCTCCGGCATATGGTATATCGTCATGGGCAACGTAATCGATCTTGTGCTTCTCAATGAAATCCGGGGTGACGACCCACGGCGCGTTTTCGATAATTTCGTCCACCCAGCGACAATGGCGGACGGTCTCGGCTCGCTGGCGGTCCGTCAAGACCGTCAGGCCTTTCTGGCTATGGGTTTCATCATCGTTAGGGATGCCGCAAATCAAATATACGTCCGGAAATGCTTTCTTGGCTTGCTCGAGCTGCCTCATGTGCCTATTTATGAGATATGCTTAGCTCTTTGAAACGAGTCAAAGTCGGTTGGTTTAAAAAAAAGGTCCAATGACTCACCCTAAATGAAATAAATCAAAAACGCCATCCGCATAAATCCTGACTGGCCGGCTTGTAGGTGGCGGGTTAATATCGTATCCCTCTGGTTTGTATTTCAAGTACTCTTTTGATTGGGCCATCTCCATATTTGTCGTGGCCGAGATATTTGTATTCTTGTCAATATCCACGATTCCCCGCGTTGGCTCCGAGCTAATTTTTGGTTGGTCCTCATCATCATGGTCGGTAACGTCGGATTCCCGCCGTCGTTTGGCCCTGGATGATGTGCTGGAAGTTGAGAAAACCGGAGCGCTCATTGTTGCTGTTTCAGTGTTTCCGATTCCTCGTGGGGCCCCAAACAAAAGGATCACAATTTTCTAGCAGAAGCTGACTTTGTAATCTTTATAAATAATATAAAATGCTCCCCTGGATGCATTGGCGATACATTCTTTCGTGGGCGCTGGTTCTGAACAAACGAACCAATTTGGAAAACGTCATCGAAACAAAAAAAGTTTCGAAGACCACTTTGTTTTTTGAGTTTACATAAAGCCATTTAGAGTTGCTGTTGTGTTCCAAAAGCAACTACGCTTAATTCCCTCGTGCTTTTGGTCTAGTATAAATATTTTTTAAGACTAAACATTATTTAACAATATCTTTAAATTTAACGTACAATTTTTTACCCTCACATTATTGGTGCCACCATTATGATTTATGACATTTAGAGACTCTGAAGATTAAGGTTTGAATGATACTAGGAGCATTACGCTGTTTCGTTTATGCCATATTCCCAAATCCGCTAGCAATCCACTTTTGGCTGGCGACACAAATTTGATTCTTGGTTAACCGACGATAACTTAACCATATAAGTTTGCGATTTCCAACGACGAAACACGCAATAACAGGGACACAAGCAGAGTGGGGGACTCTGTGCGGTCTACCAATAACTTAGCATTTTAAAGCCTACATCACAAAATGTCGACAAGACTCCGGGCCATAGTGCCGAGATATTCGGCTTACATGCGGCATCGCCGAGCAAAGGAAGCCAGGGAAGCAATTGCTGCCAAAAAACCCATGAATGAGAAACCGCAGGTGAATCTGTCAATTCCGTCGTTTATGACTGGTCAGCATGTGGAAGGTCCGGTCGTGAAGGATTTCTTGTACATGGTTGGCGATCTGGTTCGTTCGCAATTCACTTTTAACCGATGATAAAGAGGAAATTAACGACGGCAGGTGCAAGTAACCAGACCAGGCCAGGACTATGGCAAAATTTCCCGCGTCGCGTCTGTTCACAAGGAGCGATCAGCTCTGTCGTTGGAACAAGTCGGCCCGACCCAGACCTCGATCGTGCCTCGCGTATATTGGCGTGATCAGCAATCCAAGTACGTAGCCCGATATCCCGGTCTCGTGCACCACAACGACGTCCGTCTCGTGACCACGCTGGCTGATGCGGAAGGCCAAGTCCGCAAGGTGGCCGTGACCGGCCTCGAACTTGGTGAGACATATTATGATGACAGGTTCAAGCAGCGGTTACGACGACGGTACGTGGCCAATTCGCCCGGCATTGCGATTCCATGGCCGGAGCCGGACCAGCAAATCCTGCCGGGCAATTTCGCGACCGACTACGATGCCGCCAGGGAGCGCACTTTTTTTGTCACATCGCTCGCGGTTCCGCCGGTGCCGCCTGCGGCCCTGGATTCGTTGCGGTACAAGTACGCGCGACATCGTAAACCGGATTTGACCGAGGACGAGATCGAGAGGCTGACGCCGCCGGCAATGCCGCTTAGTGCAACCAAGATTGCATTTAGGAAGGAGCTGAAAGAAATGAAAGAGAAGAAAAAAGAGGCAATTGAATCGGGAGAGCTGGCTGCGACGCAACTAAAGACTGCCCAGTTTCTCAAGATGAGAATTGCCCAGCATGAGCGGTATCAAGAGGCTCTGAAGCAACAGCAGCAGGAACAGGAACAGGCTAGTGGGTGAAATGCAAAAATCATCATAGAAGTTGTGTAATATAGTATTTTGTAAATATACATGATCTATTAAATAAAACAAAAGCACACGTCATGTCTGCTGCTGCAAGTTTGGCAGATCGTCCGGACGGGACTCGTCAGTCAGATCCGCGGCCGGCGACTTTGTCAGCCGGTCTTTACTCCAACCATTGATCCGTCTAGTCAATGGGCCCAAGACATGAATTGTCTGACTTTCAACCACGGCGTCAGCGTACGATGGCAATTGACCGCCATCGTCGGTTTCCGTCACATCCTCAAGACTCGAGCTAGACGCGTCAGTGCGGGGTTCGGCGGCGGCGGCGGCGGTTGATCTCGCAGCAAGGCTCGCGGTGACGAGTGGATCGTTTGTGACAATGACCGGGACCGTTATCGTGCATGTATCCTTTTGTGCACCATCATCGCGGCCGGACAGATGGACCTTGATATGGACTTTATGACTGACCTTGAGAAATGGCGTGTTACAAGACGGCAGGATAGTTTTGTTGGCCTCTCGCATCGACAAACATACACGGAGCGCGTAATATATTTCCGTGTCACCAGCAACAACGGACGACGACGAAGACGACGACGGCGGCGGCGGCGGTGGCGGATCCGAATAAGCCGGTGCAGGTAGTGGCGGCGGTGCAGGTTGGAACGGCACCTCAAACGGAGTCAACAGACATTCTTTCTGGTGCAAAAGTTAGCAAGCAACGATTCCCGCTTTGGGATTGGCCGATTTGAAGACGTACAGATCTTTCGGTCCGTTTGGCATCGCCGACGAGGAATGAGTCCGAATTGCCGCGTTTTCCCATAAGGACTCGCCAGGACGACTGGTCATGCACACTCCACCGCCTCATTTTCTCCTGGACAATGTTAAATGTCACATTTTTGACATGCATAATGTCCGTGGCAACTGGCGGCAGCACGAGGCTAAATTTTAGAAGCACGTCCAAGTGCGACCCGGCAATCGTGCATCGAGGCACCTGGACTTTCCAAAACAGATTGTTGAGCGGCGGTTTGGTTGATGACTTTGTGTTTGAAAACGAGCAGATGGACGTGGACGAGGTCGAGAGGGGTGCGCAGACAAGCACCGGGATATCACGATGGGTCTTGGTCACGTTTGTGAGGGTGCGGCCGAGGATGACGGCGGAGATGGACTTTTGCGAGTAGGCGTACTTGATCTTGGCCGTGACCGTGTGCAAGACCTTGGCGTGGGAGGATGCGGCCAAGGTCGGCGGCAGCCATTTGGGCAAGCATATTTTGAAAGGTATGGTGACCGAGGTGAAGAGACAGGATGACAGGTCATTGAATATTGGTCCGAGCTGGGTTTTTTGCCGGGCAACGTCGTCTTGGTCGGACGACGACGATTCTGTCGCGGCAAAGACGGTCACGGTTTGTTGATAAAGGGTCAGGATCGATCTGTTGTCAAGACCGGCATTGGCAAGCAATGTTCTAGTCATGAACGACACTTTTACCTCTTTGATCTTGAATGCTGGACCTGCAGCAGCGGCGGCGGAGGCGGCAACGGTGGCCGGGTCTGGAGACGAAGCAATGATTCTGCCTTTCAAGACGACATCGTTGTCGCGATCCAATCCCGGTTCCTGAACTCTCACGAGTGGCGGCCGTTCGCCATAGGGAACACTGATGGATGGCGTATCGAACTCGATTTGTAGGACCAAAGCCGATTTCTGCATTGCTGCCTGTTGATGAGGAGGGTATTGGTCAGAATGTTTGGCAGTGAAGGACAGAGGGACAGTGTTCGAGCAGTGAAACAGCAGAATATATGTATGTATAATATATAAACAGTTAATCAAAACAGAGTCAAGGGGTTTTGTTAGGAACGGTTAATAATATGTCGCCGCATCTCAGCTTTAGGCAGATCTGGTGGAATTGAATTGACAGCTCGCTGGGCTCAGACTTTTTGGTTCCTGGGAACAAGGGACCTGGAGAGACAAGCCTAAGGGTTGCGTTTTATTTGTTTGTGGCTGGCACGCAACGCTAGACTCGAGAATAAATGTGGCCTGCATAAAATAAAACGTGATATTGTACTTTCAGTACCTGATGTCTTGGGGCTTGCACTGGCACGGGGTGATCATAACGAATGCTGGCAGCACTGACATATCTATCTGACAAAGACGGCGGCAACAATCGTGCTTGCCAAACGCAAAGTGGTGCGGATAGGTTTTGGGTGGTCCGTCTTATCCGCAAGCCTGGGGCCCCGAGGAGCCCCACCACGATTTCCTAGTCCCAGTCGCCACCCGGTGTAAATTTGTATTGTAAATAAGAAACACGACTACGGCCACGAGTTTAGGCACGCGAAGAAGTCGCGAACAGAAAACAGACCTCAGACCCCAACTTATGAAGAAGAGTGGAGCGGTGCGTCTTTGGTCTCCCAACGCTTGCTTACGCCTCTGACGTCATCGATAGCGTGGGCCCTGAATGTCACGCTTTTTGTCACGATCCCCGCGGGGCCAGGCCAGATCGGGCTTACCGGGGCGTTATCGCTACGTAGAGAGACAGATGAAACAGGCGTATGGATTAAGTGATAATCGCGTATGTGCTTGTGGATGATTGGCAAGGATCGGGTTTTCAATAGGGCTGTAGTAGAGATAGGGCCATCTTCGCGTGAGATAATATTGTACAAGCGGGGGCGATCGCGCTGGCTCGTAACTATATAAAGAGTCTTGAATGTCGCGTACGATTTCTGAAACGACATGGCAACCTTGCAAGAAGTAATCCCACAACTTGGGTCGTCGCCGGCAATTATCAGGCCCGCCGCCGCTGGCGCTGGTGCCGTGTCGTTCAGTTTCGGCTCGCTGGCCGGGTCCGTCAACACTGTCCGGTCGTTCTTGACGTCGCTGGGGTTGCGGCCGGGGTCTGCGATCGCGATCGGGCTGGCCAACTCGGTCGAATTCGCGATTGTGTTCTTTGCGGTCACGTATTCCGGGTTCGTGGCCGCGCCTCTGAATCCTGGGCTCAAGCAGGCCGAGTTTGAGTTTTATTTGCAGGATCTCAAGTGTCCGGTCGCGTTTGTGGCGACGACGGAGAACGAGGCCGTGGTCAAGGCAGCGGATAAGATTGGCAAGTTCGTAGACGGCGGCCACGTCAAGATGTTCACGATCGTGGCAGCTGGCGAGAACGTGATGTTGTCGAGCGTTGATGGCAAACCAATCGCGATCGGCGGCGGCGGCAAGATGTTACCGGAAGCCCGTGGCGATGATGTCGCGCTGGTGCTGCACACGAGCGGCACGACTGGACGTCCAAAGAGTATGTTTGTGTGTTTTAGAACGGAGGGCAAAAATTGCTAACCACATTTTGCCAAGTCGTGCCGCTGACGCATGCAAACCTGACAAGTTCGATCAGGAACATTAGGCAGACGTACGGATTCGCGCAATCCGACACGAGCTTGCTGGTCATGCCGCTGTTCCATGTGCACGGCCTGCTTTGCGGATTTCTGGCGCCGTTGTCGGTCAACGCGGCCGTGGTTGTGCCGGCCAAGTTTTCGGCGTCGTCGTTCTGGTCCGATTTTATGGCACACAAGGCGACATGGTTTACGGCCGTGCCGACGATTCACCAGATTCTGCTCAAGACGACGGCGACAGATCAGGTGATGGCCAAGAACATTCGATTCATCCGGTCATGTTCGTCTGCGCTTGCGCCTAGCACAATGCGGACGCTCGAGGACCGGTTCGGAGCGCCGGTGGTGGAAGCGTACGCGATGACGGAGGCCAGCCACCAAATGACATCGAACGAGCTGCCACCGGGAGTGCGCAAACCGGGGAGCGTCGGCAAGGCTCAGGGATCAGTGTCGGTCAAGATCCTGGATTCGAACGGGGATGAAGTTGGGGTTGGCCAAGAAGGCGAGATCTGTGTCAAGGGCGAGAACGTGACCAAGGGCTATCGCAATAACAAGGCAGCCAACGAGACGAGCTATACCAGGACCGGGTATTTCCGAACAGGGGACCAGGGCAAGATGGATGCGGATGGGTTTGTTTTTATTACGGGACGGATCAAGGAGCTGATTAATCGGGGGTATGAGTGTGGTGTTTGGCAATATTGAGTGTAAATGCTAATAGCAGAGATAATACAGGGGCGAGAAGATATCACCGGTCGAATTAGACGGGGTCCTGTTGGAACACTCTGCAGTGGCCGAGGCAGTTACGTTTGGGGTGCCAGATGAGATGTATGGCCAGGAAGTGCAGGCTGCGGTTGTGGTCAAGGCCGGTATGGAGGATAAGGTGACGGAGAAGGAGCTGAGGGAGTTCATGGCTAGCCGGGTGGCTAAGTTCAAGGTTGCAAAGAAGATCTACTTTACCAAGGAGATGCCCAAGACGGCGACGGGCAAGATTCAGCGCAGCAAGATTGCGGACAAGTTCTTTGGCCTGCCCCAGGCCCGAAGTAAAGTGTAGTGTAGTGTAGTGTAGTGTAGTGTAGTAAGAGTGAGGGTTTTGTATGGAGGTTAGTAACTATCCAGGAACCAGATGAGGTCTGGGAAATATAAGCATAATTATATTACTGCACTTAACTAGCACTGTACATTAAATTCTGGTGCTATGTACTTTTGTAACTAGTCGAGTGTATGTAGCAAGCTAGCAGACTCGCAGTTCAGTAAGTACTGAGAAGTAGCAATACCACTCCCGCCTCGTTCCAGTAGTCAGTCTCCACCAGCAGCACTGGCCATGCCGCACACAGTAAGGCAGTACTATCGGCAGTACTACCAGCCAGCACGCGTCAAACACGCGACTCGCGTCGTGCGCACAACTCAAATGACGCGGCTGCCAATTTCTTACAAGAGAGATTCCAGTTGGATTCTTCTTCTTCTTGTTCGATTGTTATTGTTATTGTTGTTGCTGTTCCTCTTCTTCATCTGCTGCTGCTTTCTGCTGCTGTCAGAATATTACTTTCACGTGCGCTAATGCAGCCGATTCGGCCCGAGCTCGCGGCTGGCTTGCGGCTGGTTCGGCTGGCTGAGCCAATCAGAGTGCGTGCACATCTGGGCACGGCCGGTACCGGCGGTACCCGCGTCGCCGAGGGGTACGGTACCGTACCCTTTTGTTTGCTGTACTTGGCCCATCGCCGTGCCCGCCCCGCCGCTTCACTGATTCATGAACTGCGACTAGAGCAAAGAAAGCTATTACTATTAGCAACAGCAAAAGCACAAGCAAACTAACCATCAAAGTGAGCAAAGTCGTCTCGTCTCGTCTGTTTGCTCTCTCGCAACCCACAACACACTGTCGTCCTCAACTAATCCGGCTGGCGGCCCAGCCCAGCATCACCTCCACCACCAACAGCAACAACAACACCAACAACATCAACAATCAAACGCGGCCGCCGCGGTCCTGGCTTCGTCCTTGCTTCCGCATTACACGACAACCACAAATACAACAAATACAACTACCGCATCACCACAGGCCCAGTTCGCAGCCGCGTACCACAATCCTGCGGTCGCAGGGTCGAATGCGACCACACCGTCGCCTTCGCCTTCGGTAGCCTCCCAACTGCCGGCAAATCCTCACCACCACCACCAGCAGCAACAGCAACACCATCTTCACCATCTGCAACAACAACCGCATTCAATCATGTCCGCCGGTCCTGGTCCCATGCCATCCCAGCATGGCGTGCCGCCTTCCGCAAACCCAAACGTCGCTGCCGCTGTCCAGGCCGCAACAAGGCAACAACAGCAACAGCAGCCACAGCTCTATCACTATCCCTATGCACCTTTCCAGTCCTCCCCGCAGGCACTAGGTCCCATGCCAACAATGACCCTCGGTGCCAGTCTCTATCCGCCACCTCCTCAGCAACAGCAGCAACCACAACCACATGGTCCAGGTCCGCAGCAACAACAACAACACCAGACAAACATGTTCGCAATGCCACCTTACGCCGGACAACATCACCACCTCGGCACTGCCCAGGCAATCCAGCATCCCCAGTTACATCACCAGCAACAACAACAGCAGCAGCAACAGCCTCCGACACCGCAACAACAACAACAGCAACAGCCCTTGGCCGGCCATCACCAAGCACAACAGCAACAACCTTCCCAACACCCAGATCCCATCTCCTTCCAGGACCAATTCGGCCCAAGATATGATACCAAGCGTCCGCATCCTCCTCCACCACCGTTGCAGCACCAGCAGAGCCAGCACTCACAGCAACCGCCTCAGCTGCAACAACAGCAACCACAACTGGCTCCCCAACTGCCGCCTCCACCCGCAGCTCAACAACAACAACAGCCAACCCACCCGCCACCGGCCTCCCCTTCCTTCGCGTTCGACTCGCTTGATCACCCAGATTTGTCGGCCGTAAGTTCAGCGTCGCCAGCTACTGCTGGCCACATTGCAAAGAAGCCAAAGCCAAATCCGCTGCCCGTCATGAACGGCCAACCACTCCCGCAACAGTCCCAACAACAACTTCAACCCCCGCCCGGCCTACCTGGCGGACTACAGGGTGCCCCACCGGGCGCGCCAATGCCATCGCCGTCCATGGCAGGCGCTCCGCAACAAACAGCACAAACACAGGCCAAGCGACCTGCCTCCCGCGCGACGACGTGGACCAAAGCTGAGGAAGAACGACTGCGAGTGTTGGTCGAGTTGGGTACAAAGTGGCAGGCCATAACCAAGGAATTCCCTAACCGGACGGCCGGCGCGATCAAGAAGCATTACTACGCCGACATGAAGCACACTACATGGAATCCGGAAGAAGATGTAAAGCTCACAGAGGCGGTCAAGGAAGACGAGGATCAAAAGTGGAAGAGAGTGGCCGACAAGGTCGGCAAGCCTGCCAAGGCCTGCGAGAAGCGGATCAAGGAATTGATGAAACTCCAACAGCCCGGTGCTGTCTAAACTTTGGCGCTCGCGGGCGCGGACGTTTGTACGATTAAATTATTTTGTATGAATTTGGTTTTGGTATATTAGCCCAAGAATTTGTATTTCTAATATTGTCTATCTTTTGTTTTTTTTTGTGTGTGTGGATCAAGTAGTACTTGCTTGGGCCCTGTCGTGATACATCGATTTGTCGTATAGTAACTGTAACTTATTTGTACTCTGTAACTGGTACCAAAGACCGTTTTGCCCCTAACCCTCACGTGATGCCCAGGAGGTTGGGTACTCTCCTTTTGAGCCGCGCATACTTGACAAGTAACACAGTTACTTGGTAACTAATAAAATACCATGTTTGGCAAATGTTGGACATCACCGCCATCACAATCAAGGACATCCTGGACTTCGTAGCCGAACACCGGTGTCCTCTGCTCGTGCTGGTGTTAGCCAGCGCTGTTTCGGTCTTGGTTTTGTTTTGCGTCCTCTTGTTTCTGATTGCGTCCCTGGTCACATCGTACGGGTTGCCGCCGGCAAAGCATGCCAATGGCGCGTCGGCCATGTTTGTTCTCGGCAGCGGCGGGCACACGACAGAATTGCTCGGCATCGTAAGCCAACTCGACTTTTCGCTCTATCCGCTCCGGACATATGTCTCTTTCTCGGGCGACACGCTCTCGACCGTGCGCGCGTTGCGACTCGAAAAGGACAAACACGAGACCGCACCGGCAACGGCAAGAGGAGGACGACGACAAAACGTTGCAACGGTCGAATTGCGCCGGGCAAGAAACGTCGGCCAGTCATATTTTACCTCGATCTTCACCTCGATCTGGTGCGGGTGCGAAGCCGTCGTGACCTTGATCAAGGTCATGCCCGATATCGTGGTCTGCAACGGACCTGGCAGCTGTGTTTTCATTTGTTTTGCCGCCTTGCTCCTGCGTGTATGTACAACTTTTTGTTTGGTGGCGGCTGGCCTGGAGAGGCTTTGGCTAACATCCAACAAAGGCTACAAGGATCAAACTCACAAGAATCGTATACATTGAATCATTCGCCCGCGTAAATTCGCTCTCGCTCACAGGTCGCATCTTGATCTCGGTTGTTGACAGGTTCATTGTGCAATGGCCGTCATTGGCGGCACAATACAAGCACAAGGGCGTCGAGTATTTCGGCATCCTTGCCTAACTATGACTTATGTACAAAAAGTAAACATGATTTTGTCTATAATACAATTCTCTAAACCGGGGAGGGGCCCATTTACATATTTTTTTTTCCGTCTGGCGCGTCCGTCTGGACGGCCCATTTAGTTGTCCCTCCGGAATTTGGACTCGTACCCAGGGAAAATGTACTTTGACGGCAACGGCGGCGGCTGGTACTGCAATACCGTATCCGGATTATGTTCGATCCAGGGCGGGAAAAAAACGAACCGGCCGACGCCGAAATCAAAGTCCGACATCTTGTCGAGCACGAACATGTGCGTGCGCACGTACCGGACCATGATTGCGATCTTGGCCATATTGACATCTTTCCTGGCGCCAAAAATGTTTCTATATGTTGTTAGTTTTTTTTAAAAAAAAAAAAGAAAAAATGGCTGCATGCGACTTACCGCCATATCGCAGCCCCCAGGACCGCGTCATCCGCCATCAGTCCTTCGTCATATGCCAATACGCTACCCCGTAACTGCAAGTTGAACTCTTTCAGGGTATTAGTAATTAACCGGTTGCTCGTGATCTACCCTATCTTAGTCACATCCTCTTTGCCAATCTTTCTTTTTTATTCTGTTTTATTACCTTGTACTCATTCACCATCCGTTTCTCGAGATCGAGAAACATGCCATCGACCAACGCCTGCTCGTACGCGTTGGCATATTTCGCCGGCAACGCACGCATGCGCACCAACAACATCCAAATGTGCAGGGCTGCAATCTGAAACGACTGCGACAGAGAAGGCGTCAATCCCATATCTAAAATCATTCACATTCAGTTATTTTGCCCCTCTAAACTGAAAACCCCGTTCGTTACTCACGTTCATAATAAAACTTGGCTGACGGACCAAACTCTTTGGCGTCAGGATGATGATATCCTTGTGCTTTACACAATTGCATGTAATTCCTGCCCGCAACCGGCGCGGCCTGGTTTTCTTCAATATCCATCCTGAACAATTGCATAAACTTGAGCACAAGCGTGGCTTTCCATAACGAGACCCCGCTTAGCTCGGCCAAAGATTTGTTGCCGTCCAACTGCGCCTGCTGCCGCGCGGTCGCGTACGGGTCGTATGACGGATCAATAATTTGCTTGACCCTGGCAATCGGTAATTGTGTCTTCCCACCAGCTCCTGATGGCCTTGTCGCCGCCGTCGTCTTCGTGTCTGAATTGTCTGTCTGTACCTTTGGAGCCGTGGCGTATCCACGTAACCGTACACAACCTTGCCGTTTTGCACTTGCTATAACTTGTCTTGGCAGCATAATTGTTGAGAGGCACAATTTTATTTTCACTCTGGAATGTGCGCGATTCATCGGGGCGAAAAAAAGAGAAACAAAAAAATATTTCCCCGAAAACCGATGATTGGACGAGTCGCGTACAAGAACTCTTGCTCTTGTTTGTTAGCGGCTCTGCTGCTGAACGGATAGAACAAAGCGATTAACTTGATCTTGATCCCGAATACAATATTGGTAACTTAACATATAGAGCTACTAAACTTGCTGGGTGCTGACAGGTTTGGCTATATGCGACTCCACGTTCGTTCGGTCTCTCGCGGCTTACCCTGACTGAATCACGCCAACAGGGGCCGAACGATAGTAAACGATATCTAACTATCCAATACGAATATATGTATAACATATTCGAGCCTTGCCATGACGACAATAATTGACACCCTGCGCAATGCGCACACGACATCGTCCTATCTCAGTCTATCGTCGGAGTCGTTTGACGCTCTCTACGACACATCCTACCAATTCATCACGTCCGGCGCGGCCGCAAGATCATTGCAACCAGACAACCTCTACAACGTTTTCGAGCTACAATTTTTCCTATCCATAATCGCCGGCAAAGACTCTGAAGCCAGCACGATCCTGACAACTTTAACCGATCGGTTCGGCCAGGACTCGAACCGGGTCGGCGTGCTCAAGTGCATATATCTCGAAGCAACCGCCGGGGCCGGGCAAGCGCTCGAGTTCGCGTCGGCCCGGCCCGACACTGAACTCGGCACGCTCAAACGCAAGATCGTCATCCTCAAGTCGACAAACCAATCATCGCTTTACATCACCGAACTGCTCAAACTCGTCGACAATTTCCCGTCCGACGCCGAATCATGGGCCGAATTGGCAAGCGCGTATCTGGACGCCGGCATGTACGCTCAATCCATATTCGCCTTGCATGAAGTCCTGCTGTTGGTGCCATTGGCCTATAATATCAATGCCTTGGTCGGCGAAACATTGTTGCTTTACGTGTCGAGCCTGCAGTCATCAACAAACACCACGCACTCGCTCGCAGTCGAAGAAAAATTGATCGAGGCAGTCAAGTTTTTCCTGCGCTCAGTCGAACTGTGCGAGGATTATGTCCGGGGGTGGACAGGCGTATTGGTCGTGCGTTACCATTTTTTTTATTTTGGTCTATCTCTCCAAATTTCGAAAGCTAACAAACTAGGCTACAAAACGGATCACGGAGATCAAAAAACCATTTGGTGATACGTCAAAATATAAACGGCTATACGACGTGGCAAAGAAAACGCTGACCAAAATTGTCGACGCAAAAGATGCGTCGGACCAAGATTTAAACGCCGCCAAAGCGGTGTTGAAGAATTATTAAAAAATATATATAAATAGATGAATAAACCTTGCTGTACAATAGGAAATGCGTGTATTTATTTTTGGAAAATAATCCCTAACACCCGCTCATATGCAAAAAACAGAACGCACCAAGTTCATGGCAACGTGTCCTGCAAAGGCACTTTTGCCTTCTCCGTGACAGATTCAATCACCGGTAATTGTTCGGCCACCCAATTTGGATCCCTCAGGTACAGGCCGAAATCTCGCGTGCTCGACGGGATCTTGCGTTTGACGTTCTCGTACGAATCCTGTTTGACAACATACTCCCTCAGCAACTCGTTCTCGCCAAACTCGACAAATATCCGACAATCCCGAATCCTAAACACAACGTCATCCACCCGCAAAAAAAACCGACATAATAACAATAGCCGCTCTGGCATGACCCGGATCTTCACGCTCAGCATCGAAATGCCATTGTCTCCCAGTTCATCCTCAAACAAAACAATGTCCTCAAAGAACAGGATCGGGTCCGGTCGTCGTAATTTATGTAATGGTATCTGGTCCTCTGTCTTCTCAAACAATGTGCTTATTGTTCCTCTAATCGTGCCCCGGTAATCAGTCGTGTATGTCCAATCAAACGGCTTCACAACCTCATGTACCCCGTCGCCCCCCGATCTTGCTCTATATTTTTTTTTGGTTGATTAGCGCACAATCGAGAACCCCAACTTGTAAAACTCACTTGTCTTTCAGCCACGAATCCGAATACGACACTTTAACCAACCCCCCATCCGGGTTCCCGTGCTTGGCAACCCGATCCAACGCATCAACCGCATTAAACCCGACCTCGAACCCGCATGAATCATGCCGTATGATCACATGGTTATTGCCAAATATCATTTCGGGAACCGGGATCTTGATCAGCGATGTCATCTGGTCGATCTCGTCGGAATTGAGAATCGGCCGCTTGGCAGTGTGAATCGACCATCCTGCTCGTGAAATCGACGGCGACGGTGCCAGAATCGGCTCATATAGGGACACTCGCTCCTGATCACCCGATTCTTCTTCTTGCCTTGCTGCCATGCTTAATTGAATACTACAACATACAGGATCTGAAGGCCTGACAGTGGCCATCTATCAGCCTCACCTTGCGCATTAGGGTTGTTCAATTTGTGCTCTCTCGCACAAGTTAACTTCAGCTAACCAACTTAACCAAGTTATAACTTAACTACAATAGTTAATTAATTACAAAAGTATCTACAAATTTTGAAAGCTGTATGCACCGTCCGCAAAAGCCAATGACAAAACGTGCAATCACAAACAATATGCGTCTCCCAAACTCCGGTACGTGTTAATCAATCCGTAGTACTACTCCGTCAAAACCAATGCATTATAAAACCGGCGTCTCTTGTACCAGAGATGGATCTGGTCTCGCAGTCCCGGCCGCCGACGATTCCTCTTCCTCCTCGCCCTCGCGAAACCTTTTCGCATCCCGCATTCCCCGCTCTACATCCAAGAAATAAAATATCGGCATTGACAACAAAAGGAGGACAAACATGAAGTAAAACGTGTACCTGATATTGTGCGTGCGATCCGTGATCATGGCCGCAATCGTAGGCCCAATAATGCTCGATCCTTTATCTGTTACGGCATATAGCGAAAAAAAAGTACTTTCTTTGCCATGCGGAATGAGCATCGAGAACACGGACCGACAGACACTGCTCATGCCACCTAGCGCCATGCCATAGATTGCTGCCAATATATACATTTCCCATTGATGATGCAACCCGATCTTATCGGATACGAATCCAAACAGACCATATGTGGGTATTAAAGTCGTCATGGCCACAATCAACATGATAACTTTGTTGGGCGGAATGTTGAGGTATTTTTGAGCATAGCGTGAAAATACGATCGCGCCCACGACACCGAACATCATTGTGATTATGCCAACGACCGCGAGCGCGGCCGGCTTCATGTCCAGCTCTGTGCGGGCAAACAGGACCGAAGTCGCATTGATCGTCGTAGCAGAGTCGGATATTATGAACCAGCCCATCAGATACAACACGACGTCACGCAACTTGCGAACCTCTTTGGCCGTACGCCAAAGTGTCTTCCATGCATACGTAACATATCGAACGACCGCCTTCTCTTTTGGCCGAACGTGAAGCCGTGGACCAGGGCGCGGTCGCATAAACAGAGCTGTCGGAATGCAGAACACGAGCCACCATACGCCAATCCCTAAAAGCACTAACCGGATAGAAAGCATGCTCGAGCCCATAGCAGCTACAAATATAACGCCAGTTGTTTGCACAACAAACGCAGTAAGATATCCGCACGCCACACCTAATCCGCTTAGGCGGTTTGATATCTCAGCCGCCTTTTCGGCCGTCGCGTCATTCACTGTGTAGTCGAAAAATGATCGAGCATCGGGATCAACCGTGTTGGGTGGGAACGACTCAAAAGTCTGTGGTATATCTGCAACGATGCCCGGTGGCTTATTACCGGATTCAACTGTGAGTGTGGCGTCGTCCGGTGCTGAATCTGTGACGGTGAGTGTCGAGGCTGAGGATTCGGTGTTGTGTGAGAATGATTCCTCGCGAGAGTCGAGCTCATGGCCAGTTTCGGCGGCCAGAACTTCCGGGTGATTTCGAACCAACACTGGCAAAAACGCGTTTCCACAAACCGCAACTGCCCCAAATGATACCTGGCCAAGAACTTAACGTCAATTTCCAGGTTTGAATAAATTAAGCTTTCGATATACATACATTTCCGATGATTGTGAGGATTGATGCTAGGTAATACGTTGACGGCACGGCAGCGATAAGCAATATGGAGGATAAGCCGCCCAAACAAGAAAATGCCAGCAATAGTGATTTTCGATAGTTCCCTAAAATATAAGCCGATCAGTATTTGGCTGAACGGGACCGCTCGGTTTGGCACGACTTACCTCGGTCAGCTGCGCCGCTCATGGAAATCACCACAATCGCCTGTAGAAAGACACTTATCGAGAACGTGTACAACGCGAAACTCGCAGGATGAACATAAAATCCAAGTGCAGGTGTCACGCAATACATTTCTGTGCCACTATCCACAAGCTGTCCCGGTGTCGGCCTAGGCACGTCCCCAGGATATTCGTCACAAGACACTGAATGATCGTCTGCCATAACCGACTTCTCTCTCGCTAACTGTTCCAGTAATATCGGTAAATAGATTCCCACGGCTGCAACTGCGAACGGCTCCGCTCCGGTTGCATAAGATAGCCATCCCAGTATTTCTTTCCGACTGGTTGGACGTCGGTCGAGCTGCGAGTGCGTCGAATACGATGTCGGCACTCGTTGCAGGCCGAATTCGGTCACTGTCGTGGTAGAGTCAGTGTCAACGTCGACCCCAGCCTCGTCATACTCCGACGCATCTCGTACGTGAGAATATGGCTGAGGCATCCTGTACTCGACTTCAAAAAAATTTGACCTAGAGGCTGTCTGTGTGGCTGTAGTAGGTCCGATAATTTGTGGTAGCGTGCAGGGTTTTGGCGCTCTTGACCTGACCAAGAGTCGTAACTTAATGTCGGAACACGAGTCTCATTTGAGTTGAGCACTCACTCAGGCTCGACCACATAATTACGAATAACGATGACGTACCCTAGCTACCTTCGTTATGGCATGATGATAGCCAAACTGTTTACGCAACCAAAAACCTCATGTTATATTTCAATTATTATTATTATTTATTATTTGTTCATACGGTGACTGTGGTTTACAGAGCAAGGTAAGGACTGACCGTGATCGAAAACTCGGTCTGTAACATAACCAGACTGCCCGAATAATAGTTATTTACAATAAAACTCCCTATCCAAATAATATTCCAAACACCAGCAACGACCTTTGAAAACGGAAGTTAGTGAACAGCGTGTGCCTGAGCTGCTGGAGGTGCTCCTTCCGGCTTCCCGGCACGCAAATCTGCCAACCTTCTCGCTTCCTTGTGGATATCCACAGCCTCTTTGGACGCGTCCGCATAAAACTTGCGCAGCTTTGCTCCAGTTGGAGTCTCCAGTGCCTTGTCGAAGTACATTTGGAAAATATCCTTCGTCTGACTAGCACGTTCCTTGATGCCATACTTGGACTCCGCAGTGGTAGCCGTTTCAGTCGCGCGATCGCTAATATTGTATTTGGTGTCAATGTCATTCAGGAATTTCTGGAAAGTGGTGGAAACGCCGTGCTGCTTGTCGAACTCGGCGCTTTTCAACACGGCCTTGTCACTCAACACGTAACCATGACTGAGAATATCGGCAATAATCGCAGACTTGGGTTTGAATTCCTGTTGAATGTCGCGTCCTTCCTCCGCTTCTACGGTTGGAGCAGGCCCGCCAGCCTTGCTCTCAACTTTTCCTGCAGGAGCAGAAGGGTCCGGATGGACAGCGACGTTGGTGTTGCCAAGCTTGGTGTCGGTGAGAAGAAGAGCGGTCTTTGCAGCCGACTCGCTCTCGAAGGCAATTTTAGCCTCCTGCAGCTTGGTGGCGGCACTGGCTTCGTGGATCTGGATCGAAGAAATCTTGCCACAGAACGAAAAAAAGTCAGATATCTGTTGTTTAGTGACCTCTGGAGAGATGTTGGACACAATAATTGAACTCATTGTTGGAGCAGCGCTATTTTAATCGTTATGGGAATCAAAGTGAGCTAACGTGAGCAGGAACGGATAGGATATTTAAGAAATGTAAGGATAGACAGTTCAGAACGATTTTATATATCACGGCAGGCCGCATAAGCCAGGCATTGGAATGATGCCCGCCAATATGGCTAATCCTTGCGCGATCAGTCGATCATGTTCGATCGTGACTCTAGGGTAACGTCATCAGGTCTACATGTGTTCGAAGCCGTATAAACCCAAAGCCAGATATAACCCTAAACCGCATTGTTCAATTGAACTAGTTAACTAATTGTAACTTATTTTTTCTTTTGCACAAAAAATCCAGTTAACGTCCAATCGTCTTCAGCGGCAACTTCCTCGCACTTTCTGCCACTCTAGGCGAGTAATGCTTCTCTAACAAAAATGTCTCCCATATATTTGCCGCTGCCGGATTGCTGAGTTCTGGCTCGTCAATCTCTGGCTGGTAGACTCCATTCATAACTCTATCCTCCGTCGTAAACAACGCTGCCAGTGCACCACTTCCGCCCTTAATATCACTTCCGTTAGTTCCTGACCGACTCGAGTACCTGATGCACAGGTTCTCCATGATCTTAATCGCTGCGTAGCAAGATTTGTCCGGAAAATGCAATGCTGCCAGACAAAGCCGCTTGGCAAATGCAACCATCCGTAGGTTATTATTAGTGCCGGTCCCGAAAGAAACAGTCTTGTAATGCTTGTTGAAGAACATGGCGTCGAATGCCTTGATAACCATCTCCATATCAGTAGCCAGATTGACTTTTTCTTCATGCTTCCCAACTACTTCCTCACCCTGCAACGGATCATCCAGTCTGAGCGATTTGCTAGAGTACTCTATATCCGGACTCACCGATAGTGGTATAATGATTCCGTATAGATAAGTAATGAAAAAGCTCAAGTCTAAGCCTATACTCTCCCCGGCCTGCCCAGAGAGTAGCGCAAACGCAGTCACAATGCATAGAAGACCCTCTCGAATAACCTTAGTGCTGATCTCAATCTCGCCGTCTTGGTTGACTCGCATTTGTCGATCTCGGACAAGTTCTTTCAAAACCTCAAGAAGATCGCCAAACAAGTCAGCATTGATCAAGTGCGCAAAGCTACAAGTCGTCAGCGTTGCCAAGTTTTAACTACTGTCGCACAAACTTACCTGGCAAGCCCTTCCAATGTAGCGCCCATCAATGAATTCACTCGCTCTTTCATTATAGTCAAATACGTTGCAAAGACTATCTTCAATGTTTCAGACTGATACCGCTCTGTATCTTCCTTTGATACAGCATGCTCTGCCATTCTCATCTCCTCTTCAATGCCTTTCATTTCCTTCGCTAGTTTACGTTCCCTCTTCGTCCGATGAACCCGATCTTTCTTTTTCAATTTTGGCCGATTGTCTATCAAGCTTGCCCTCTTTTGAGCATCCAGGACATCTAGTTCCGTCAACAGTCGCAAATGCAGGAACGAATTTAGTACAGCTTCGTCAACTTTGAATTTCCGCGTCTTCATCATCTTCGTGATAATCTGAACTGCATCAAGTGAAATGTTTCCACTCTCGTCGTCCTGAAAAAGCGTTATGATACTTTGAATGCATTTACTAAATCCCGCGTCGTCAAAAGTCTTATGAGTCGATCGAAGGCCATCAACTCCTGCTGCCATATTACGTCGCCTACCAAGACGTTGTGCAACAATATTGATTAGTTCTGATCGGAAATTAAAATGAGGGACTGCCACAAGAAGACCACATGCACAGGACAAAGCCGTATTGCCAACTTTATAAGAGGGTGAGAATATATCCGACTTGAACAATTCTATTGCCGTTATTAATATTCCTTCTAATACAAACAACCAAAAAGATTGGTTCTTACTTTTGACATAACTGTTCAAGCTATCGACGTACTGCTTATAATGGAATACCAGTGTCTGCTCAAAGTTGCGAAGTTTCTTGACTTCCTTTGAGACTTTAGCCGCCTTTTCGGCATCAGTCAATGGACGAATTCTATAGCCCGGAATAATATCCTTATAGACCGCTAGTTGAGTGGCTAACGCAAGTTGCTTGATCCTCAATAATTTGTTGCTTTGATACTCAAATAGCTTTTTCAGATTGGAAAGCTAGGAGAAGTTAGAATGACCTATGAACAACAACTCAGCGTGACAGTCTTACATTCTCTTCTGGATCTTCAATCAGATCATTGGCAAACTTGGATAGCTCTTCCTTAGCTAGTCGGATTTGGTCTCGTTCGGGTAAATCAGGCTCTTCTTCCTCCACGCTCGCTTCAGAACTCTGATCTTCGCCATCAGCGCTGTCTTCACGCTCGCTCTCTACAATTGTCTTTGCCTTCTTCTGCACCAAAACTCGCTTGATCTCTCCGCCAGCCGTCTTTATCGGTAATTTCTCAATGATATCGTCCTTGTCGGCCCCCGTCTTCCACTCTCTGGGCCGACGTTCATACTCTTGCTCCTCATTCTCAGATCCAGAACTCAAAACAATATCATCATCGTCGTCATAAAAATCCTCATCATTATCCTCCTCTTCAGAATTATCGACTTTAGGCCCCGTCAGCGACGAAAACTTGAGTTTCGGTTCTTCCGCTGGCATGCCGACTTTCCGCTTCTTGGGGGGTCTGGATTTTGTTGCTGGCAAAGTTGAACCTCCTGTAGATCTTTTCTTACTCTTCATCGCCGACCGAGTAACTTCTTCCAAATAATATACTCCCTGTAATCGAACGTACTTGGTACTGGATGAACAAAGTCTTTCAAATCTCGAAAAAAAAGTTTCGCGATTTTTTTTGAAATGTTTATTACCCGACCTAAACTCCCAATAATGCCCAGACCCTAACCCCATGACCACCAAATACTCTGTCCATCTTTGGTATTTTATAGCCCTAACCCTTCAGTGCTGCGGCGAACCAAATTGACTCCTCATCGTTCAGTCATACATCTAACTGCGAAGCGAATCCGAATGCGTGAATGTCAACGTGTCCGATTATCATTGCTTTAGATTGGGACGCGTTTTACTGTTCTGTGAGAGTTACACATTGCGGCACTGCCGATTATGGTTCCATGCATTGCTAATAGTCAATGCACAGGTTGAGGAGCATTTCAATCCTGAACTGAAAAAGATTGCGTTTGCGGTTCAACAAAAGCAAATTATATGCACATGTAACTATGTTGCTCGAGCTCAAGGCGTCAAGAAGCTGCAGTTGCTTGTCGATGCCGTGAAGCAGTTCCCAGACCTTGTTATCGTGAATGGCGAAGTGAGTAGTGCGACAGTACTATTTAACGACAGCGATCTGATTTGTGACATGATATAGGATTTATCAAGGTACAGGGATGCGTCTAAAGAGTTGTGGTATTTTGTCCGTGAGATGGTTTGGGGCGGGAAAGTGGAGCGGTTAGGATTTGATGAGTTGTTCCTGGACGTGACCGACATGGTGGATTTCAATATGACATTGCTCGACAATGCGCATGTCGCACGAGAATTTACTAGGCATTCGCCACACTCTGTTTTGTCGTTCTTTTTCAGGACGAGTCAGCAGGACCCGTCGATGGGATTTTCTTGTCAATTGCCGTCAGTGGCTGGTAACCTTGCCACTGGATCCCTACCTGAAGATTTTACAGGAGATAATCTTCGTTTAGTTCTTGGATCCCACTTATGCCACTACATACGTTCGCAGATTTTGGAGATAAAGGGCTACACTTCCTCTGGTGGGGTTTCCATTAATAAGACGCTAGCCAAAACTGCAGGGGCAACCCACAAACCAAACCAACAGGTAATACTCATGTTGCATAGATATTGTCGAAAGGTCAACTCATTCGTGCTCTAGACGGTTCTTTTTCCGGAATTTGCCCAAGATTTTCTGGATAGGTTTGATATTGGGAAGATACCATGGATAGGACACAAGAGCAAATCTATTATTTTGGATGCCATTTACAAAGGAACAGACGGTGTGAACCACGACTCGGACCGGACGAGAGATGCCACGGTCTTCAATGTAAGACATGTGGCGAGCAAGCAGCTGTTTACCAGTAGTCTTGGTCAATCGTCTGGTGAGAAATTGTGGGATTTATTACATGGGGTTGACTCAACGACAGTATGTGCCACTCCCACCCTGGAGCTGTTTGATTACTGCTAATGAGCCGCGACATTAGGTCCAGCCAACGCCAGATATACCAACCCAAATATCAATTGAGGACTCCTTCAGGTCCTTAACCAGCATCATCGAAGTCCAAACCGTACTCCGCAAATTATCCAACTCGCTATTAGACAGGATGTACATAGACTTAATGGATTCAAACGGAGACTGGCTCGGACATCCTCAGACGGCGAGACTGAGCACGAGGCCAAGATCGACTGGATACTATGGCTCGCGGATATCAAGAAGTGACTCGCTTCCTTCAATTGTATTCTCCAGCAGCCACAGTCGCGACTACATTGTTGACTATCTGGTTGACAGGTGTTGGATGCCTCTGTTTTCGAAGTTAATTGGTGATACGAAAACTTTTGACCTTGTGCTTTTGAACGTCGCTGTGGTTAATATTGATAAAGCTCCTGCAAAGACTTCGGACATAACTTCTTTTTTTGGAAAGAAGCATCTCGTCGATAACCATGTTAAAGATGCTCGTAGAGAAGAGCTGGTTACCAAGAGTGGCAAAGGTGTGGGAGAACATGCTGACTTAGAGCCCGGTTTGGAGCTCCCATGGCAGGAGGACGAGGACTTAATCTATGAGGAAACTAGTTATCGCGAATCATGCGTTGTGTGCGGTCAGCGGATAATGAGTTTTGCTCTAGAAGCACATATGCGATTTCATGAGCTTGTGGATTGAACATGCACCAATTTCGGGAATAAGTAATCACTTTATCAGCTGGAGACACGGAGACACGGAGACACGGCGTCTGTTCACGGTCTTCAAGACGACGTGGCGTTAACTACCAACTATATTGATAATAAACGGACGACTTCAGTCGCATCTCTAGACGATGTTTCCCATCCATAAGCAACTTGAATTGGGCAAGACCAGCCTTACAGATACGATGTTTATCCAGGCTTTACATAAATCGCTGGCGCCGCCAGTTCTACCAGAAGCAAATCCAATTGCTTGGCTTCGTTATTAATGCGGACGGCGTGGCTATGGACCCTGATCGGGTTAAAACAATAACTGAATGGAAGGAACGACCGTCACAAAGTTACCGAGATGTCCAAGTCCTGCTTGGGTTTTGCAGCTTTTATCGGAGATTTATTCGAAACTATTCCCGTCTTTTTGGACTGCTGATGTTTCGTGGTACTTGGATTCGCGAGCTACGGAGCTACCTCCCATGTGTGCAACGATAGTAAGCTTCAGCTACACCCCAGAGAATCGCGTTTGCGGGAAAGCACTTTGGTCTTGTCTATGGTCAAAATTGCAAAAGTCGGTGGCACTTTCGATCGCCGAAGCAGAATATATGGCCTTGAGTGAAGCCGTCAAGGACGCAGTTGATTTACGCAATGTCCTAAGGTAATTCGGTTATGGGCCCTGTCAGCAGTATGTCTTCCACTAATGTTTCGCTGAACTTGGCAGCAGCAGCTACGGCAGTACAGATCTCAGTCAAGTCCAACCAAAAGTGCCACGGTAGCAATAATAGCCCATTGGATTACAGACGGGTGGGAAGCACGTGAGGCTGTTTTGCACGTCACTGAACTCCAAGGTAGCCACACCGGACTTGCTTTGGCAGAGGAAGTTTTTAGGTGCTTACAGTTCTATGATATTACCTTGAAGCTCATAGCAGTCTCATCCGACAATGATTTCTATGACATTGCCTTGAAGCTCATAGCAGCATCTGTTATTAAAGAGGGCATCCCTGTAGAGAAGATGAATTCGAAAGCGTTGCAAGCAGACAATAGTGCAAAAGAAGTAGTAATAACAGCCTGATGATGTTAACTTGACAATGCTTAAACGCGCTTACGATATGTACGGGTACATTAAAGAGACGTACATCGCCAAAGCGGAATTAGTCGCCAAATAGTGAGCGGAGCGTCACCGTAACAACTTGATTGGTCCGCTCATGCAATATATTTGGTCAAATTAAATATTGGTGCCATTCTATAGCCTAACTATGACTTTTAAGTACCTATGCAATCACAACAGCGAAGTTTGTCATTGTAGTCTGTAGATCTTTGAAAATTCTCTTGTACCCCAGATTTTATGAGTGGGAAGTCATGGCACTTACTCTGTGTCTGGGTTTGGTAGCCAAGGTTTAACAGTTTTCAATAAGCACTCTTACATCAATCCGCAGCTTCAATAAACTACTCCACCAGGAACGTTAAGCACGTATTCTAGATTGCGGTATATTATACAAGGACCGAAGATATTGATTGTGACCTTGCCGTATAACGTGTTCTGACAACAATGGAGAACGCCGATCCGTCATTACTACCATCAATCATCTTTACAACCGCTGCGCAGCTAGTAGATTGTGTCGACAGTAAGTCCCTTCTGCTATGTTAGGAGAACATCAATAACGAAGCGCTTCTTAGAAAAATTACTGGTTGTCCTACGTGACGGCCGGAAATTGATCGGAATACTCAGATCGTTTGATCAATATGGTAATTAACGCTAGTGTCTCTCTCCATTTGCTCAATTGGCCTAATAGTACAACAGCAAACCTCGTTCTACAAGATACCATTGAGCGGATAATTGTTGATGCAATGTATAGCGATATTGAAAGAGGAGTCTACATAGTGAGAGGCGAAAACGTGGTGCTAGTCGGCGAAATTGTGAGTTTCATTTTTATTTTTTGGTTTAGTACAAATGGTTTATGGTTATTAACCAATAAGGACCCCGAGAAGGAAGATAGGATACCGTTAAAAGAAGTGTCTCTGGACGAGATATACGCTGCTCAACAGAACGAAATCGATAACCACAGACGGCGAGAGCTGACGAAGAACAGCAAGCTGATCGATATAGGATTTTTCATAGATTCGCAGCAAGAAGACATGTACTAGTAGCTCACTCGATGATTAAGACGGCAATGGGGAATTTGTACAATACTTCAAATTATCGGTGTTAAAGTGTAAGGCTTAGCTCCAGCATAGATTCTATTTATTATGCAAATCTAATCTCTAGTATGCAGGGTCTACATCCAAAAGCCCGTTGTAGCCAATATCTATCATACGCCTAGCTCGATAGCTTTTTAAATTTCTCCGCAATTACGTCTAGTGCCCATTTTAACATGTCTCTCATATGCAAATCTATTGCTGACGCTGTTCTGATATCCTGCTGGATTGCGTAAGGTGCCAAGGGCCCTTCTATATCTTCACCTTCGAACAGATGCTTATGTGCATTCACGTAACCGGGCCAAACTATATTGTCAAAATATCCCGGCGGGTCAACCCAAAATCCTGAGAGAAGTCAACTTTAAATCGAAAAGAAATGAATTACCAGCGTAACATACCTTCTATGGTGGCATAACCACTTCTAGCCTCGCGTCGTTTCTTTAAGCTCTCATATGGCGCGCGAAGCAACAGCTTTACATCTAATTGCTTCGTGATAATATCGTCATTAAACAGTAAGAATCCATCTACAATGCAAAACTCGACATTATCTGCAATTGAAATGTCCTGGCCTAAAATAGCTTTCTTAATCGCGTCCGCCTCTTCACTGCTAACCGGTGGCGTTCCCAGGTCATTTTGATCTTCCTTGTAGTGCACATTTTCCGGCAGCTTGTGATTCTTCTTTATATAATCTATGGCGGCCCGTAGGGCGATGTAGTCGATGGCTTCTGGACAATCCCAATCCTCTAGGTCATTAACAACCGGGATCTCTGCTTCAGGCTACGTCAACAACAATGATTAGCAAAACTTTCTTGTTTATGCGTATTAAGCCAAACGCAGTGTACCTTGTAGAAATCATCTTGATGCAGGATAAACGAATTTGGAAGCACATATCGAAGAAGTCGCGCGAGTGTCTTCGTTTTGATATTAGTGCTTTTGCCCTTTTAATCAATTGCGGCCACACGACTTACACTCTTTCCTGAGCTTGACGGACCGCTCACGCCTATTATGATGATTTTCGATGCGGTCATCAGTTGCCATGCATCGCCGGTTGACAAAAATACAATGGGCGATAATCTGAAGCAGTGCAACAATAAGTTATCAAAACTAATCGATGGTGCGGCTCAGAGTCGCGTGCTATCGTGTGCCATAGCCACCGTGGGGAACAAAAGTGGAAGCGAAATTTGTTTTCACGATGTCATTGTTTGGTTGGTTAGTTTATGAGGAAGCATACAATTTGCAGCGGGTTCTTATTGTTGGTGGAATGCTTTACCATTCCGCAAAGTAATGAATGATACGACTCGGCCAGCTTATATATATTCGCCAGATCGACTCCTGCTACTCAACTTTTCTGGAATCCAAATTTTTGCATACAAAGATGGCATATGGACTAAAATTAAAGCAGCGCAGCCGCTACAATATAGACAAAGAAAATTTGTAAAGCCAAGCGATTGGAACCTTTAGGCTCATTATCGGTCTGCCGCCATTTATGACCTTGTATAGCAGTCAGGGTCTCAATAAGGAATATGCTCTATGCTAAAACGTACAACAGTATCAGTCGGATCTATGCGGGCTAGAATTCCTCTTCCTCCTCCGCGGAAATATTATTATTGTTAACCGCAGAGTACTGCCTAAAGTTAGCCAGCTGTTTTTTTTGGAGAAGTTTAAACATGTACAACGTACGTCTTGCTCGAGTGCAGCTAGATCCTCTCGTGCTTCATGAAATTCTCCCTCTTCCATGCCTTCACCAACATACCAGTGAACGAACGCCCTTTTTTTAAACATCAAATCGAATTTCCAGCCCAAACGGGCCCAGGCATCCGCAATAGCAGTGGTATTAGCCAGAAGACAGCACGATCGATCTACAGCACCCAGATCACCATCAGGAACAGTATAAGGCTTCTGACTATTAATCCCGAGTTTAAACCCCGTAGGACACCAATCGACAAAGTTGACAACGCCGCGGTCGCGAATTGATGCAATTGCGGCGTTGCATTCACTTGCCGTCACGTCGCCTCGGTAAAGCATAGCTACTGCCATGTATTTGCTTGATCGTGGGTTACATTTTACCATTTGATTTTCCGGTTCGAAGCCTACGAATAGTTGTTAGTATCCTTCACTCGCGTCAATTTTCAAGGCGTACACTGAGCTGTTAAGTCAGTAACCCGGAGCATCTCATGGTCCACGGCTTGCCTAGAAACAATAGGAGCATATGCAGCAATCGGGTAATGAATTCGGGGAAATGGCACCAGATTTGTCTGAAATTCATTCAAGTCGACATTGAGCATTCCATCAAATCGCATGGACGAAGTCACAGCGGAAGCGACTTGGGCAATGAGTCGATTTAGATTCTCATATGACGGCCGCGCAATGTCCAATCGGCGCTGACAGATATCATATACAGCTTCGTTATCTACCAGAAATGAGCAATCGGTGTTCCGAATCGTTCTACATCTTGTTAATAAACGGCTTTTTAAAGGCCTGTAGGACTAGCAATACCCATGAGTCGCCAATACAGCATTGTAAGGCTCCACAACGGATGTAGAAACCTTAGGTGACGGGTATACTGCAAACTCTAACTTTGATTTCTTTGGAAATTCAGCAGCGATATGCTCCAAAAGAAGTGTGCCAAATCCAGAACCTGTGCCACCGCCGAAAGAGTGAAACACTAAGAATCCTTGAAGTCCAGAGCAAGCCTCTGCAATGGTTGATTCAGCCATAATAATGCATTGTAAGGATGGATATTGAACATACCAGTGACATGTCGAACGCGCTCTGTGACTTTATCAATAACTTGTTTTCCGATGGTATAACATCCACGAGCATCTTCGTCATAGTTAGTTTCATTTGAGAGCGAACTTCAAGATCATAAATTTCATACAGTTATTGGCAGCATCTTCGGACCCGCTGATAAGCTGCTCCGGATGGAATAAATCATGCAAGGGGCCTGATCGCACATCGTCGATTGGCTACGCGAAAATTATTTAGCGACGGGAGGTCTAACTAGCAATGCAGACAGTGGATTCATACACCATAGTCCAGATCAATGAATACCGAACGCGGAACGTACTTTCCGTGACCTAAGCATGAGAATCCGTTAGCTCAATCCTAATATATGCATTCTATTAGCTACGATACCCGTCTCCGCGAAGAACGTTTCTAATCCGGGTGTACTTTGTGCTCCTTCAATTAAATGTCCATTTGGTTGCAATCCATGCTCGAGAAGGTACAATTCCCAAGCTGCGTCTCCAAGCTGAACGCCGGCCTGTACAGGCAGTTAGGAGGATTTGCGAGGATTATGCAGCGGCCAAAATCGCACTAACCTGGCCTATATGCAAATGAACAACTTCTCCCCTCATTATTTGTGACGGACACTGAATGTGAGTCGGTAACTTTTGGCGAAATGTTCATGAAACTGCCTATAGGAACGCTCCGAGGCTCGAATGACGTCATCTGTCTGTTGCGGGGCATCTATTTGCTCATTGCGACTCGGAGCCGCACAGATCATTAGGCTTTCCGGGCGATCACATGAACTCGGGACCCGATTTTTCGGTCAATTCGAGATATTCCTTTTGCAGGCACTAATTTAGCGGGGGATGGTCTCGTGTGACTTCGTGAAGACCGCGGTATCAGACTCCCCGAGGACACTTATAATCGAACAAGTTTCGCTTTCAAACATAACCACTCGCCACATCTAGACAAAAAGTCGTGCGCCGTGTGAGGAAGCGAATTAGCAAATAATGGACAGCGTAAGGGAGAGCTTAGAGCAAGTCATTCTTGATCCTAGATACCATGATATCTTCGGGATACTGAAGGGTGTTCGAAATGGTATAGCACGAAATTTTTGTCATGATTGAATGCCTGCTAACGAAACGTGTTGGCTAGCTTCAATTTATGGAGGTAAAGTGCGTTTTGCACACGCCTTGGTCATGACATTTCTCTTTAGGAATGGATCGTATGTGCACACATTCTCACTATGTCATTTTTTGGTCATGTCTTCGAAACTGACGCGGGATCTCCAGAATCAAGGACAAGATGCTGTTGGTCTTCAAGGCAACAAGAGAGCATGCACGAAATCTCGCGACGTTTGTGTTCATATATAAATCGACACTTTACGTGCTTAAATCCGCGAATGGAAAGGAACACGATATAGATACCTTTATAGCCGGTTTGCTTGGTGGCTATGTTGTTTTCGGCCGAGGAGGAAAGTCGTCTGTGAATCAGCAGGTCAGTCTTCCAATGGACTGTGTGTTTTACAAACGGCGACACTAACCCAACGTTAAAACTAGATCGTGCTCTACGTATTCTCGCGAGTAGTTCTTGGCCTGTCCAAGCTGACCGTGAAGAAGAAAGTGATACCATCCCTTCACAACGATGTTGGAAGCAAAGTCTGGCCGGCGTTTGCGGCATTGTGCTGGGGCCTGGTCATGTACATGTTCCGGACCGACCCAGATGTGTTACAACCCAGCATGAAGACCAGTATGGATTATATCTATTTAGAGTCGAATAGATGGGATAGCTTGCGAACGTTGTTTTTGCAGAATGAATAGAAATGGCTGTGGAATAGATGAGTGGATTATTGATGGCGGGCATCGGAGTTGTATATGAATGATTTTTGGGATTTGCATTATACATTGTGTAACTTATACCTCTGTGCGTTCAATAATTTGGTGACACTTATAATTTTTGCGCATATTGATTCGATATAAAACTTATCAGTAGGGTTATCTGGAACGTAAGCTAAAATGATCTTATCAGCCGCAGTGCCTGTTCGCCGAGTCCAGCGATTTTTTGATCAGATAGCACACAGTTTTTTTGGCGTTAACCAATTCACAAGCACATAATGCCGGTTGATTTAATCCTAGGTTCCAACAATGTCGGACCGAACGGCAAAGTGAAGACCATTGAGGACTTCAGCGCCATCTTAGACCTGTTCCACTCTCATGGAAACATTCATCTCGATACTGCATACCTCTATCCGGCCGGCCATCCGGGCCAGGCCGAGACTTTTCTTGGAGACTTGCAAGTTACTAAAGACGGCAAGTTTATTCTTGATACCAAAGTCAGAAGTTTTGAAGATGGTGCACACGCTGCCGACGAGATTTGCAAATCAGTCGAGGCACAATTGAAACGGCTCAAGGTCGACAAAGTCCATACGCTATATCTGCACGCGCCAGACCGCACGGTCTCGTTCGAGGAATCGCATAAAGCCATCAACGAGCTGTACAAGCAAGGTAAATTCGAGCGGTTTGGCATTTCGAATTATCAGCCGGATGAGGTCCTCGGATTTGTCGAACGTGCAAACAAGTACGGATGGGTCGCGCCTAGCTGTTACGAGGGCCTATATAATATCTGCAGCAGACGGGCTGAGACAGAGCTGTTGCCTATATTCAGGGAACACAATATTGCATTCTATGCATACTCGTAAGTACAAATATATTTTTTTGTTAATAAAATATGATGCCCTACGAAAGCGAGGAACTGCTGATATTGAAAAAATCTTAGACCACTTGCGTCAGGATTCTTTTCAAATATCAAGCGCAACGAGCCGCCGCCAGCAGGCGGGCCATTCGATCCGACGACGTTCAATGGTCAATACAACCAAGGTTGGTTTTTCAAAGATGCACTCTTCACGGCCGTCGAAGAGCTGGGCAAAGTTGGCGAGGAATATGGGATCCCGAACAACGCAATCGCACTCAGATGGCTCCGACATCATTCCCAGCTAACAGACGGGGATGCGATTTTGGTGGGGTATTCGAATATAGGGCAATTGAAGCAGAATCTGGAGTATCTGGGCCAGGGACCTTTACCGCAACAGATTGTGGAGGTTGTTGACAAGATTTGGGATGCTATTAAGGACGATGCCCCGGAAGCTGCCATGTAAAATACAAATTTATATTGTACATTTAATCTATCTGTCGGCGCTTCCCAAATTCCACGAATCTAAAACTTGCCCCGAAGAGCACTTTCAATCATTGACTTGGCGGTAAAATACACAGTGCGTCCGAACGTGCCTAAATCTAATGTCGAGAACATCGTGTCCGCGAACCCAAAGGGAAGCATGGCAGGGATCCAACCTAATTGTATACCATTAGAATCTGAGCAAGGAAGAAAGAGTCACTCTTACCTTGGGCAAGTTCAAGAGCAAAGCAGGTTGTCGGCATGGAATATTGCTGTACAGAGCCGCGCTCGAGGACATGCAGATCGCCAGGTTTATAAATCTGTGAACATCAGCATGGAATATTTCTTACCCGGGGAGGCAGGAATTCACTTACAATGGGATCAGGATCACCAAGATCATGGGCCCACTGCTCTCCTTTGAGAATAAAGAAGTAGTCATTGGCGGCGTGCACGCCTGTGTGTCCTTCCGTACCAATAGCAGTTCCAAAAAATATGAGATACTCTGAGATTGACGCGTGTTGTATAAACATTGAGCCCTGTTTTTCACGACTGTTAGCGAGAGTGCCGTTTATTCTAACAAGGGCAAACAGCCAAAAGTTACCATTGCGTTACCGGCGTTATTAAACATCCAGTCGTCGGTGTTGTATGGAATTATATTATCCCCGTACACATCTCTTAGTCTACCATTAATCTCGTAAAAAAGTGCTGTCGTATTTCCCGGAGGTGCGATTGCGATCGAGTCCTGACGCGACACACAATTAATCAATTGCTCTGACAAGACAACACATTTTATTATTACCTTGACAATACCATGCAGGACCTCTGGGTCAAATATGTATAATGTAGGAAGAACATATGTATCGAGGTAATAATAAACCGAAAGCAAGACACCGAGGACAATGGATATCTTGAAGTAGTTCATTTTTTGCTTTCTGAGCTGTTAGCGATTCTTTGTTGCCGCACCAACCGCCTTCCTCCGATCGAACTTACGTGGCGGACAATGGCAGGGCCAATCTCCTGTCGGTATTTACTGTCTTGAGAAATGTAATTGAGCGATAGTATATCCTCGCGACTTTATATATTCGTGGTTATCGTGCTGTTTTGCCGCCGCGAAACCTGTCTCGGACAAACTTTAAAGTTTATTTGCGAGCCCGAAAGTTAACAAAATCCCCTCGTGTTCGGGTCGTGGCAGAATGAACGTTTTTCGGATTAAGAGTCAATATTATCGTAATCGGCTGAGCAAATCTGCTATCCCACCGTACGTACTACTACTTAGACAGTTAGACTTAATGCGTCATCCCTGCTCTATTATAATTCTCGGTATGTAAGATTTCCCAAAACTCATCTCGCTTCGACTCATCCCAACATACTACTTGTCAGCATCCACAGATTAAAATGTCGTCGACCAGCCACTAGCTAGCGGCCTCCCAATGCCCAAAAATGTAGAATTACGCAAACCAACCAAAGAATTTGTCGTGGTAATAAAAAACATGGTAGCTAAACAGTCCACACTCCTCATAAAATTACATCACGACGTGAAACCTGCATCAAGGCCATCTTTGCTTCGATACTTCCAGTAGCGGCGCGACGCCCTCATCAAGTAAATAGCAGATACCAAAAAAACAAAAAAAAAATAAAACTTATGAAACCAAAGGTGCATACAAAAACAAGAGCCAAGAGAATGTAATGCTTTGAACCAATGAGCGACGAATACTATGAAGTTGGGCAAAACCCTTCTAAATGGCCAATTCTCAAAAACGTGAATTGACGGGACGTAAACAATCTAAAGAAAAATGAAGATAATGCCACCTATACCAGCAGATACAACTGCCACAAATGTGACAAACACGACAGCTTGATGCCAAAAACCCGGTATATTATGGCGCCGCAGATACGCGACCAGACCAGACAAGGCGATAACTTCGGCGAAGATAATACCGATCGACGCAAGCATCGAGACATATGCAGGGACTGGGACTCCTTCAGTGGTTGCGCTTTGCATACCGCCTAGGAGGATGCCATCGAGAATGCCAACAAGGGTAAGGGATATGCTGAATGAAAGGGCGTAAAACATTGTCAATGCACGGTCGACGCTGGTTGAATCGCCGATATTAATGCCCAACAGTGCATGACGGTGACGATCGATTGGAGTGATCGACTCGAGGTCCTCGTCAGAGCCAGATAGAGAATGCAAATCTGACTCTGGGTTCGCAAGAAGCGACTCCCGCTCCTGATCATCAGCTTGTCGCCTGGAAGGCGGCAAATCACCGAGTTCAGTGATCTTATGGACCGTCTTTGATACCCGATTAAAGAACCCAGTCGACCAATTTGTGATTTTGTCAACAGAGAGCTTATTGAACAAATTGTTTGACTCTCCAGTCTCAACGTAAAACACTTCATCTTCATCCTCAGGATGATCAAATTCATTCCAATACCGTGATTCTTCGTCTCGCACAATCGTCAACCGTCGTGGATTTTTCGCTGCTCTGGCCTTGGCCACCGCTGCAATCGCTTCGGCTCGCGCAGCCGCATCTGCCGCCTTCGCAGCGCGCGGATCCTTTGGAGTTTCCATATTGGCCAGCACTACCGATTGCTTGCGAGGAAGCGTTGCCGCAGTTGCACCAGGTGCCCAATTCTCATTCGGCGTCTCGACGCTGCTGGTACATTCGACAGTCTCATTTGACGATGACGAAGTAGACGGGGCATGGCGCACAGTTTGGACGCTTGATCTTCGCGACGTTGATTTTGTCGGCATACTTGTTCTCTGCTTTGGCACCTTGTGGATATCTTGAGCTAGTAAATGGGCCCATGGCAGTTGCTGACTGGAAAGACCGAGAGATGAGACCGCGTGAGCAAAGTAGCTGAATCCCGGAACCTCGTAGACTGTGTGGGAGCTCTTGAGCGCTGAGACCCACCTTGGCTCGATTCCTTGCCATTGAATTTCGAGAACGGCGTATGGGAACGTCGTATACTCATTACCATTGGCGGCATCCATCCAGCCGACCTGGGTCGAGACAGGCTTGTACTTGAACGAGTGATCGAGCGTTGCCCAAACCGCGGGTCCGGACGAGCCTATCAGTTCGAACCGCAAGCGTTTGACTGCAGCAGCAACTGAAGGCTTTGCCGCACGCTTTTGAAGCCAGGAAACGACTGACTTGCCGATACTATCAAGCTGCTGCATTTCACTCGGACTGGCGGACGAGTTGACGATGCTCTCGATGTACTTTCTCTTGCCGGATAGTGTGGAACCGCCGGGAGTGCAGAGAACAGCTTCTGAGTTGTCGATTTCTATATCGGCAACAACCTGGGATACTTCGGCGTGTAACTTCTTCTGGTTGCTTATGCTGTCGAACGCGGTTTGACTGTTGACAAATACGATGCGGGTGTCGTATTCGACGACATAATCGGCATTGCTGACCATATTACGGCGGAAGAATGATTCGTTGGGCATGATGGAGAGGTATTTGAGCAAAAAAAACTCCAACTCGACGAAATTGTCGCTATGAACCCAAAATACGGACGATCCCGACGCTGCCATACGGGCGGCTTCAAAATCGAGGTCGCCGTTGGACACGCTCGAGCGGGATGGCTGGGAGAAAAATCGGAGTGAGGACTGGTTGTAGCGGCGAAGAGAGTCATAGAGGAATGAGAGCTCAACGATGGAGGGAGTGAAGTCGCGTCTGGCGAAAGATTTTGGAGAATTGACGATGACTGCGTAGCGCGTTGACAGGGACGATGTTTGTGACCATTTGTTGTAAGTCTTGACTAGCTTTGTAAAGGCTGGTGAAGGTGAGGGTGAGCAAAAGATTGTAACCAAGAATAATCATCAAAGCGGCGTAAATACCTATTCTATGAGAACTGACAAAACGAGCGAGCGCCTGAAGATTCTGATAGATGCTGTATAGAGCAGGTTAACATACTGCTCGATCTGATCACGCGACCAAGTGATCAGGACAAGAACTTACGATTCAACTTCGGCTTCGATTTTGACGAGAGGTTTCTGACGTTGAGCATTCGAAACGGGATATGTCCGGATCGCATCCTGCTTTGTGATCTCGTCGACGGCTTTGTTGCAGTCACGAATGCGGCGATCGAGTTCGCCTGTTTTAGACCGAACGAAGACGTTTACCTAGATTGAAAAAAAAAGCATTCGTTAGCATTTGCCGCGGGATCAAATGCCGCATGCTAAAGCCGTACCCGTTCAAACTGCTCGTTGAGAGCCGTATAAATGATGTCTTCTGTGTCGGGACGTATACCAGAGGCGACGCAGTTTTTGATGAGCGATTTGAACTCATCGTAGTCGACGGCGAATGCCTGCCATTCTGGCACGGCATATTGGGCAAGGACGTAGCCGTATCGCATCGTCGACTTTTACTGGATGGCAGACAAATTAGAGAAGAGAGTGGGAGTAGATTCGTCTGCTTGTTTGTTTGTTTGGAAGATTGAGAGAGAACTCGGAGTGCAAGAGACACAGGAAGGTTGAGTTTATTGGTTGGACCGATTTGCAGAGGCCAAAAAAGCGATCAGTACGATGGTTTTCGGCTCGGCTCGGCCATCACCAGTCCAAGGCAAGCCCACAAACTTTGTGGGCCCATTCCATACCAGCCTAAGTTTAGCACGAATGTGTCATGGACACTGCATCTACTGTCTACAATCAACATAAAGCATCCACATAATAATTGTGCCCTTTAAATACAAAAGTTGACCGTTGCTCGTGCTCCCTATTTGGGTTCTCGAGAAGACCGTCTTTTATCGCCAGGCTCGTACAGGCCCGATTCCTATCGGCGGGACGCTAAGACGCAAACGGAAGGTACGATGCCATAAGCGTAAACTTTGTGAGTGGCACTAGTCCTGTTTAGGCAGTCTCCAGACTTGACTCACAGGAAGATCTTGACGTCTCGTGGAGAACGTGGATCGAATCAAATTTACAGCAGCGCGTTGGGTCCGCATGATTTATGTTATTTGCATAATTAGTGTATTTCGTAATTGTGTCAACATCGTCTCATTGTGTTGCTATTGCATGAATACCGGATTAAAAGGCCAGCCGGCGGAATATTTATTTGGCTTGGCCGGGAATTGTCGCAGATGCAGTAGATGAGGTTATGTCTAACGAACGCATTGCATTGCTTAACGGCGGAAGGTCTGTAACCGAGAAACACGACCGTTTGCCAATAATAATCCACCGACACAATAAACAACTACGTAATTTTGTGTGGCTTCATAACAAAAGAAAAGTATTTCGAATGCCGATTTTTGCAAAACACTCGTCCAGATTTGGTCTAGTTTGGGCTGAGCCTCAGTGGACTGTAATTTTGGACCAGCCGAATGCGGTGCATGGTCACGCGAACACAAACACAACCACATTCTTCAGTCGGATCCTCAATTTTTGTGTCTTCTATGCAGGGCTATAGCAATGTATCTACGGTTCGTTGACTGTTGTCCTGTCATAGAAATGCGATCGCTGCCGATGTTCACGGCAGCAACAGAATGCGACATGGGCCATCTCCATCTGCTGCTGCACCAGCCGACGCCACGTAATTTTACAAGATGCAGGGTTTTTGTTCGTGCAAATGCACGCTAAACTATGCATAACCTGCATAGGAATGGGCCTCTTAATATTTGCTCTAATAATAATAATAATATGTGGGTATCATAACTAGCAATTACAATGATGGTTGCCTCGAAAGTCGAAACCACCGCAAGCGCTCGCTCGCTAATCGCTTATCGCCAATAATAACGTAAAACTCCTTTTTCTGCTGATCTCAAAAAGCTCGCGCCAAAAAAAGGGATCACAATTTAAACGCAAAATGTCACGTGCCACTTGTCACAACTCACTGTTCACACGATGCTACTCTTTTAAATCGTCGTCATACTTTATTATTACTACCTTTTTGTTTATTCTGGGCCGTGAAAATGATCAGGATCGTAGTCACCGGCAATTGCAAAGTTCATGACAACTTGGTGACGGATCGAGGGCGTGCCGTAAAAGGCACCTCTCCATCGAATTGCGAATGACATCGCCAGATTAGTTATCAGATCGCCGTTGGTTATCTGATCCACAAAAGTCAAGACCATACAAATGCGTCTTTGCCCCTTGCCCCGCCTTAGACAGGTGGGCCAACCACGATGTAGCATCCAGCCCACCTGTTGCCTGAATTCGGGGCTAGCCAATTTCCTCCGATTATACCCTAATCAGAGACCCGCCTTAGATAACGAATCATGATAGAACAAGTGCGACAGCAACTTCTGGCATTCGCCTCCAGCCACTGGCAACTTTAGTCTATTGAAAGCTACGATACAACTCAGTGTCAAAATGCCACTAATACACTCTGTACTATAAACCAACCGCGTATGAAAATGTATCATCATCATATTCTTACTTGCTCGAGTTCGCGACCCGGTTCGCGATTACGCACGCCAGTACCAGCAGCACCGCACATAGAGCCTTGTGGGTCCCAATCCAGCTCTGGTTAGCTCGGGCACCATTCGTTGCCGCCCCCGTGATGTTTGTTTCTGATCTTCCTGATCGCAGACTTGACGTATCAAACACACCCAACTGTCGTCCACCGTCACCACCACCACCACCACCATCACCAGCCAACTCCATCGGCCGACCACCATTCTCGCCGTTGAAGACTCCATCCGCAAGCACAGCAACTGCCGCGACAACAGGCGTAGCTGCCGTACTCCGAACCTTGCGCCTCCGCTCAACAATGTACTTCTCGTTCGCCGCAGCTTCGGATGGAAACTCGTCTAGGAACTTGCGATTCTGACGCAGGTTCCACTCATGAGATAATTCTGCCAGCTTGATCTTCTCCTCATTCGTCGATCGCAGTGCACCGGTGGTTAACTCGTCCGACGTCATGAAACTTAATAGTCCGATCAGAATCGTCGACACACTCCACGCCGGGTTCCATGTCTTTGGATGATAATCTGAGATTGAAAGGCACAGTCGTGTGTTTGTCTGAAACCGACCCGATGGGGTAATCATCCGGATTGCCGGAGGTTTGTACGGATAATCTGGCGGGAATGTCAGCGTGCCATGGTACTGTCCGCCTTCATACGGCGTTGATGGCGGGCCGGTTATGAGATAGTGCCATCTACCAAAGTCAATACAAAACTAATTCTATAATAAAATAACCACCAAGTAGACTGAAATAAAAAAATCCCACATTAGAATATTCTTTTCGCTCGGATGCGCGGTAATAAACGGTGGCGGACTCTCTTGCATATGTTTGTATTCGCGAGCGAGCTGTGCACTCTCAGTCAACTTGATCTGTTGTTCTGCCATTATAAATGTATAAAATACCTACCCGCTTATTCGCTGCTCTAGTCGCCATCTCGATAAAAATCTAGCAAAACTAATTCCGATAGTTCCCACGTTCTAAACGTACTCTTCCCGTATCGACCTTGCAGTAGTGCCACTTTGGTGTCCGTTACTGGCTAACCAAATCGCACCACCCTGAACCTCTTTGCGGCAACTAAACTGATCGCCTTCAACAAAAATATAACACTATTCTTTGACGTTTACTCTTTGAACCTATTTATATTCGACTGCCATTTTCTGTCATCGTCGGTTAGTCGACTTGTGGCGCTCCGGCACTGTCCCGTGTGCTTAAGCCGGGTAAACTAATATAGGGGGCAGACAATTTAAAGTTTCAATATGTTCGAATTAATTTGGCTGCTGCTGGTTCCCCAAGATCTACATTGTTTAGACACATTATTATCAGAGAAATTGTGCATTATCTGAAATTTGAGACCAACTATGACTTCGCATGACCATCCAAGTGATGATGATCTTACAAATGCCGACTTGATCCGGCAATTCCAATTCGACAGAATACTGAATCACGGTTAGTTAACTCTGCCCACTTGGAGGCCTTGTGAACTAACAATTTAGTTTACAGACACGAGGTCAAAAGTAATAAATATCCTTGGCAAAATAGACTCGACTCCCGCCATTCTCACGGCTGAAAAGACCGCATTCACCGCCCACGACGAAGCCGCAATCGCAAATCTGGCCACAGTTGATTCCGGAATCTCGTCGATTAGATTGCTTGATCGCAACGATATTTATAGATGGTATATGGCAACATTGGTACAAGACGTCGAAACTTCGCCTGGTGCAAAGTTGTCGTTGATTTGGCCTGCCACTCAGACCGTGAGTCAGAGCTATGATCTAGTTGAGGGTGGCACGAAGCTGACTGGTGTCCATAGCATATTGACAAGTATTCGAAGCAGCGACGGAGGGTAATACGCGAGACTCCAGAGTTGTATAGAAAAATTTTGGTGCCGTATATTGACAAAATGCGAGGTGATCGGATTCAATGGTCCGTGGGCTACATATACAGTGCATTTTTTTTTAATATGTATCATTGGTTAATTGATCTCAAGGGTGTATAACATATTATCCCACAAAGTTGAAGCGGACAGGATTATCTACGAGAATCCAGATCCACAAGAAGGATTCATTCTACTGCCCGACCTGAAATGGGACAGAACGACCATGGACTCGATCTACCTTGTCGCCATCGTTCACCGCCGCGACATTGCATCAATTCGGGATCTCAACAAATCGCACATCCCATGGCTTAAATCCGTGTACTCGGAAATAATCCTAGCTGTCACCCAAGCTTACCCTGCCATATCCGCGACCCAGTTGCGTATATACGTGCATTATCTTCCGTCGTATTATCACTTTCACATCCATGTCACCAATGTCGAACACGACGCCGGCGACGGTGCCGCGGTCGGTAAAGCAATCATGTTGAGTGATCTCATTGCGCGTCTGGAGGAGATGAGTGACAAAGTTTACGGGTTTGTCAATAGTACTTTCACATTTTTGTTGGGCGAAAATTCAGAGTTGTGGTCGAATGGGTACGCAAGCGATCTCGATAAAGTGTAGATCTGCTTAGGCCGAAAAAAAGTGCTTATTTCTATACAAAATATAACATATGTAGCATTTATCAGCTTCTAGCTTTAGTTCTGCAATTTTACTTCCTCGGCTTACTGTAAATGACAACAATTCGTGGGGCAACCGTGACACATATTTGATTAAGACGCTGGGGTTGAGTTGCCAGGTAGCATTTAGCGCGCCGCGCGGCAACATACCTCTCGAGCCTTATTCTTATCCGCCATCAATCTGATTCGGGACGACTGTCTGCAACCACCAAAAACATTAATTCGTTTTCTTGGTCTGGCGGTGGTCGATAATGAAAATTTCACTCGGTGCATTCGCTCTTGCGCTGGCCTACACCGGGCACGAAGTACTCGCCGCCAAATCCAACCACGTTCGAGGAGTTTCAGATGCCGGTACGTTGGAATCTCCATGATCCCCATCGGACACCCAATTGCTATTGGCTATGTAGCTATCTAATTGTGATGTCTATATATGGCTAATTCCAGGACTTAGACCAAGCGCTCTACCAGCCAGACGAGAACGGCAACTGGGCGTGCCTGAATCATCCGGATATAATCCTGCCAATGGCGCGAATCAATGACGACTACTGCGACTGTCCCGACGGCTCGGACGAGCCAGGCACGTCAGCCTGTCCCAATGGCAAATTTTACTGCGTTAATAAAGGACATGTGCCCGGGTACATCCCGTCCACCCGTGTCAACGACGGTGTGTGCGACTACGACATTTGCTGTGACGGCTCAGACGAGTGGACTGGCATAGTCAAGTGCGAAAACAAGTGCCGCGAGTTCGCCGCCGATTACGCCAAGAAGCAGGCCGAGGTGCGTCGGATCCAAGTCTCTGGGTGGAACGCGCGGGTAAAGTTGGTCACAAAGGCGGCCGCCATCCGTCAGGCCCTGCAGAAGGAATTGAGCCAATTGGAGAACCAGATCGCCGTATCCGAAGCTCGAGTTGTCAAGGCTAGGGAGGATTTGAAACTGGCAGAGATCCAGTCTTCCAGTCGGGTCGGCACTAAAGGATCACCATTGTTGGGCAGGGTCAAAGCTCGGATTGATGAGTACCAGAAAGCGGTCGCGGCTTTGACACATCGCATTAGAACGCTGGAAACACGGCTGGCCCAGGCGCAGGATATTTTGCAGAAACTGAACGAAGAGTATAACCCGAACTATAATGACGAAGGTGTCAAAGCCGCCGTTAAGGCCTACCAGGAATTTAAAGAGTCTGATTCTGGTGATGAGGACTATTATCGCCAATACATTGACATCAACGAAGCTGATGATGATGAACTGTTCAGTGAAGAGCAGATCGATATCGATCCTGACATTGTCGAGTATGATTCATACCTCCCCCTTCAATGGAGGCTATGGATTCACGACCAAAAGACCAAACTGCGAGAGTTTTTGATCGAGCATGGTCTTTTAGCGGACCGCAAGCCTTCTGGGGAAACTGCTGGTGCGTTTGGTTTGACATTACACCGACTTTTAAAAGAGTTCGGCTTGCTAACACATAAGCCATATCAGGTGTCGCAAACGCAAAGAAAGAACGCGATGCGGCGGAAAGACAAAACAACGAATTGAAGAGCAAACGCGAGAATGTTTCCAAAGATCTAGCAGCAGATTTTGGTGATGATGACGTGTTCCGGGCACTGTCGGGCGACTGCATGGATATCGAAAGCGGCGAATTTACTTACCAAATGTGCTTTAACGACAAGATAACTCAGAAAGGAAAGTCTGGAGGGCCGATCACTTTAGGGTATGTCTGCTCTTCTACAGAGGTTTTATTTTTTGTGCTGTGGTATTGGAACTGACAAATTTTCTAGCAACTTCGATAAGATTGAAGGCAACAAGATTTATTTCGCGCATGGCGTCAAGTGCTGGAACGGGCCGAACCGATCGGCAATTGCTGAAATGCAATGCGGTGAAAAGAACAAGATCTTGTCTGTGTCAGAGCCGGCAATGTGCGAATACTTCTTCAAAATCGTCACGCCAGCACTCTGCACCACGCCACCTGAAACAGACACAACTCCGAAGGATGAGTTATAAACTCTCGAGACAATCATGGATTGCCAATGATCGTAGTAGCGGTAGCTTATGACTACATCACTGGATAAGAGAATTTCTATGTCTAAATTTTGTAATTTCTAAAAGTTTGCTTGTTATTGAGACATTTCTTCAGATTGGCCGCGAATAACAGCCGCCAGTAAATAGTCGCCATCATGTGTGACGGTCACAAAGAAGGCCTCGTCTTTATTAATCGACCCACCGCTGACGGTAGGCCGTGAACCTGATACCATATGTGAACAAGCTAACAGAAAGTTTACGGTCGGATAAATACGTACTTGTAGGATCTATCGTGTTCCAGTCGCGCATTTGGAAACAGGATTGCCGACCATTATCCAACGACTTGAACAGTGCTTCCTTAATCGCCCAACTACAACTGTCAATCCACTGCTCGTTGCCTTATCAAAATAGCAAACATACCATCGTGCAATAAACAAATCATGCCTCTCGCGGCAATCAATCATCGAAGTTGCCCGGACGTATTCCGCCTCATGCAGGATCCGTTGGGAGAATTTTGCCAAGTACACTGGCTTGCGATACAGTAAAGCCGTTATCCGTGGGACATATACTAAATCAACCCCGAGGCCATGGATATTTCTGATTGCTGCATTACTGATTGCAGCTCGTGCGAATGAGACAGATTTAGATAGGCTCATCGCAATTCATAGATTTTCATTCATATTGATCCGCGACTCAAGAGCTATACTCTACGATACAAATAATGTCCAACCAACGTTGATCTAGAAAAGCGATTATTATTTCATGACCCCTGAACAGCCCTAACCCAATTATTCCCAAGTCGGACCAGAAACGCTCTCTCCCAAAATTTGCCGCAAACGGCATTATTGACCGTTTCTTCAGTAAACGGCACGCCGCAAAACGTATTTCAACGCACAAGTATCCATTTGAACACGAAGGTGTAACGAACAAGCGCATCTCAAGTGACCATGTCAGGTCCTACGGATACCGGCTTTGGAGACGATGGTAATCCTCCTGCGACTTTCATATCGCTGCAATCGCCCGGTTCGGGATACGTTGTTGACACAACTGCGCGGGCTGGCAAGAAGAAAAAACGAAAGCGCAAAAGCGGTGCTAATTCCACTGGGCCAAATACGCCAACGACAACAGCCGGTTTGTCTGATATCAATCCACCAATATCCGGAACAGGGGTTGCAACAACAGACTCTGCAACGAACGACAACAGCAGTCTAACGCCAGTCCCACCAATTCCAGCCACTGTTAGTGCATCGACCAAGAAGAAGAATGACAAGAAAAAAAATCGGCAGAACAGAGATCGTGACATTCAGGCTCTTCAGACCAAGCTCGTCCAGAAGTTGAATAACATTCACAAGTCAAAGGCAAATAGTGAAAGTGAGCCAACTAGTGCGGGTAGTATGAACCAATTTGGTGCGTTACGATCACCTAAATCCGACCTTGTGTCAGTAGATGGCGAGGATTCGATCCTGGACGACGGCGCATCGCGTTCTGCTACTGTAGAGGAAGACGACTATGAACCGCAATACAATATGCAAAGTGGTTCCAGTATACAGCCTTCAGAGGAAGATATTTATGATCCATCGGACTTCGTACCACCGGCCGTTGGTGGCAAAGTGCCACACACTGATAATGGCGATCTATCAATAAATGGTGAAACTGAGACGCAGGCTTTGCAACAGGCGGAGTCGATTATTAGCATATCTCCTCAGCGTCGCGCGGAGAAATTAATACCAGACGAGAGTGAGGCAGCATTGACGCAAGGTAGCACCAACCAGTCAGTAGAAGACAACGGTTTTATTGCATTTGACTTGAGTGACGAGGATGAGCAAGATGAAGTGAGTAGTGAAAAGGGCGACGTAGAAGATGCAGATGGTGATGCAGTCGATGGCAAGCATAGGAAACGTGGCATCTTGGCCAAGGTTGCTGGAGCTTTGAAGATAGGTAACAATCGTGGAAAGAAGCGGAAACGCGAGGAGGAGGATATAAGCGTGATAGCGCCTTGGACTGTCGGTCATAATTATTCACATGAACCAGAAGTAACGACGTGGCTGCACAAGGAAGTCCTGGATTTCATTGATTTCATATCGCCAGACGACGAGCAAGTCGAGCGCCGCGCTGGCACCGTTGAGCGAGTTCAGAAATGTGTAAAGAGCTTGTGGACTGATGCCACGGTGTGTGTATTCGGATCCTATGCGACGAATTTATATCTTCCGGATTCGGATATTGATATCGTGATGGTATCCGACAGCGGTCACTACGATAACAGATCAAGTTTGTATCAGTTGGCCAATGCTCTGAAATCTTCAAAAATTGCTATTAATGTTGAAGTAATTGCCAAAGCGCGTGTTCCGATTATCAAGTACACAGACAGAGTCAGTATGGTTAATGTCGATATTTCATTTGAACGCTATGGCGGTGTTGTCGCCGCGAATACCATTTTACATTGGGTGGCAGCACGTCCTGGTCTCAGGGAGGTTGTGATGGTAATCAAGTATTTCTTGGCCAAGAGAGATCTAAATAGTGTACCAAATGGCGGACTCGGAGGATATGCTGTCGTGTGCATGGTGTTGTCTTTTTTCCAGGTTGGTAATCATATTCGAGTGTCAAAGATCGCTGTGGTGTTGACAAAGGTATCCTAGATGCATCCGAAGATTGCTTCCGGGGAGATACTCCCTGAAGAGAATTTAGGGGTGTTGCTCATACAGTTCCTCGAACTGTACGGCAAGAACTTTAACTACGACGTTGTCGGCATATCAGTTAGCGAAAACGGGTCATATTTTGACAAAAATCGAGACAAAGTGCTCGAAAGCCGTAACAGGTATTCATTAGCAATCCGAGACCCGAACGATCCTACCAATAACATAAGCCGGGGAACATATAACCTCAGGAATATCAGACGCGCGTTCGGGGGTGCATATGACATTTTAACGACGCAGTGCTACGAGATGGATGCGTTAAGTCGCAGAAAATGGGTTGGAAAGAGTCTGCTGGGTTCGATATTGTATATAGAAGACCGAGCCAGCATGTCCTACCCCGAATTCTAGTCATTATGATGTACATATATTCATTTCGTGTATTATATGGTAATAGAGGGACTGGGCATGGGCGTTTCACTAATGTCAATAAATATTTATTTTTTTGCTGATTGCGGAAACCAGTTAGTTAATCACACAGTTGTGTGGGATCTGTGACCAGGAAGTACCTGGCATGATCGCAAAACCTTAAAAGAAAAAACCTCCAAAAAGTAGAGAATTCATGAACGAAAATCTAAGGAAAGAAGTCCCAGAATTGCAACAAGTTAGAAGAATTTTTTTATAAAAATTCACAGTATCATTTGACCAAGGATATCAGGAAGTGTACGCATCCGACTATTAGAGCATTTGCGAGCAAAGCATACATCGGCATGTCTTCTCAATCCCCACACCACATCAACCACGCCCCAGCTAGTTCAGCGTCCTCAGGCCACCCGCATCTCCCTCTTCCAAGGGATGAGAATGGTAGTCAATCATTGCCGTCACCTATTCCACCTCAGTACGGACTCCAGCCATTGCCGCCAATCATTGCAGATCTGCAGGGCCGCCCCTCGCCTGCTCCAGGTGGTGTCTTTTATCCACCATCGGCTGCACCAAACATTTCCATGGGCGGGCGGATTCTGTCACCACATCTGCATTCGTTGCCTATGCATCTAGCCGAAAACGCGAGTCCTTTGCCCGCGTCGTTTCATCTCGTGCCGTCAGGATATTCGCCTTCAATTGTGCCAAACGGCAGAAGTGGCATGATGGCGTACTCTGGAAGTGCGAGCAGCGGAGGTCAAAGTTCTGACGGCGGCATCACCAGCGCTGAGAACAGAAGGCTAGATGCTCCACAGCCAGAGCAGCATATGCAGAATGGAACTGAATCTGGCAAGGACCTCGCCTCTGGACTAAACGGACTCTCTTTAACGCCAGCTCAATCCGCTCCCCTAGATTCGGCTAGCAATCCCACCGAAGGGTCTGTATTCGCTCCTTCTCAGGTAAGCCTGTGTGATTTAGTGGGGAAAGTGGAGGGAAGATGTCAACCTGTAATTTTAGGATCTTCAACCTTACATCTACAATATGGGATTCATTCACGCTGCGTGGACCGATACATTTCTCTCTATCCCCCCTCATACGACGCTGCGGCTACATGCTCTCCTGATTTCACGGTCGCCGACACTGTACCAATTCCTCCTTCCTCTTGCTGGTCAAGGGCCGCCATACAACATTCAAATAAATGACGCTGATACCAATCTCTCGGCTGCCGCAATCTCCATGACACTGGCCACATTATACGGTCAGCCACTAGGAATAGACAGTCCGAATCTCGACATTGCGAAGGGCCTGATTGCTGCTGGGCATCTCTTTGGCCTCGAAGACGTCGCGAGGGCTGGATACGGAGCCCTACAGTCTCTCTTTTCTTTGGAATCCCTCCCGGAACTTTTTGCTTTCGCCCTTGAGGGCGGCCTTCCAAGTCCTGCCTCGGCGGCGGGGGCGGCGTCATCGTCGTCGAACGGATCAACACCTTCTACTGACGAGGCTCAGCGTGACAAGCGTGACAATATCACAGTGACATATCCTGGTCCATACCCGAAATACACCGAGACCCTGCTTGCGTCACTTTTGGCGTACTTGATCGACAACATTGATCACGATTTCATACAGCGGCCAAATACCCCTCCCCAGTTACGAAGCCTCCTACTGTCACTTCCATTCCATCTCTTTAAGCATGTGTGCGAAAGTGATAATCTCAAATGCAAAAGCCAAATGGAGCGTTATGGCTTTGCCCGTGATCTGATTGGTGAGCGAGAGCGACGGCGGCGGAAGAGTGGTAGTGGTTTACATGAAGAGGGCGTCGTTCTTGCATTTGGTGGCGGCAAAGGTGGTGTGGAAGTTATTCGGAAACCGACTGGAAAAAAGAAGGTATTATGGAAAGCGTCTCAGTAAGAGGCATCTTGTCACGAGGCGGATTTTGCTCATTTGCTACATTACCTAATATTAAGCAAGGGAGATGTCGTGATGTATAATTGGATATTACTACAGTTGGATATTCGTCATTGGTGTGCGTGTTAGAGTGGTAGTATTGTGTACATAGGGCAAATGGAACTCATAAGCCATCTAATTTGCATTATTACAATTGTTCACGACCTTTGCTTATTCGAGACAAGCTATTATTAACAAATCCAAAAGCCCTAAATCGCGAACGGTCGTTTCGTCATTGTTCTTGTTCCCGCTCCGGCGCTGATTGACTCCCAGACTTCACCATTTGATCAGCATGCTTCGAAGTTTGCTTGTCCATCTGTTCTGCCTCTGCTTCTAGGTACTCTTCCCAGTACTGGACTAAATCGCCTTTTTCTTTCCGTTCAATCTCCAACTCATCTTTCAGGCTTTCTATAATTTTCTCGCTCTGTTCCAGTTTTTCTGCCCACTTAGTCTCGACTTGTTTCTTTAAGGCAATAACCTTCGTTTCGTGTTTCTTGCTGTATTGAACATGCAACTCTTTAGCAATTTTCTCCAGCCGGTCAGTTTCATGCTGACATCTCTGTTCCATAACAACGTTTCGCTCTTCAGACTGCCGTAACGATTGTCGCAATGCCATGAGCTCCGCATCCTTACCCGCTAGCTCTGCCCTCAGTGTCGCAATCTCTGAGAGATATCCGGCCTTAAGCGATTCTACTTGCCTCGACGACATGGTAGGTATAGACCGTGGTGTCATCGTTGGAAAGTCCAAGTCGAGAAGACATTCTTGAGAATTGCTATTATGTTCTTCCTTCTGACTTCTTTGCGTTGGCGTAGAGTCACTTAATACTGAAGGCGAAAACCGGACATTTACAAATTCGGCCGGTGTGGCCAAGTCAAGGAGATAATTCGTTCTTGTGGTTGACGGTGTGTGAAGAACAGAATGCTGCCTTGGCGTCTGAACCGCCCTCGGTGTTTCTGACCCTTCTCTTGTATCCTTGTCACTTAATGAACGAGTACTAGACGCTTTGGATGTGTTATATTTGTCGGGAACACCATTTGCCATTCCTGGGTATTGCTCAAATGGCGACGATGGTAACATGCTATCATCCTCGTCACCTTCTAAAATAGTCGGTCGACGAACTGGGGTTATGCCAGCTTTCCGATACTTCTGAATATCAACCTTCTTCGCGCTCTCGGGATCTTGCAATACTGATGACAGTCCAATAGATGATCGCGAACTTGACAAAGATAATTTTTTTGAAGATTTTCGCGCGCTGCTGGTAGTCGATGTTCCTGGTTTCGGCTTACTGATCGATGAATGGGAGTTGGTGCGTGTAATTGAGGCAATGCCGTACTCGGATTTGCTGGAACGTAGACCGCTAGATTTGATGGATGATCTCGGGCTGCCACGTTTGACCGGAGATGTAGGACCGACTCTTCGTGGCGTGACAGGGACAGTATTTGGCGACGCTTCAGTTAGTGGAAGTATACTTGACATTGTGAAACCGCGAATATGATTGATCAACTTCTAATAGCCGTGGAAATTTTGGGGGTAGTTGGCTTTCGTCGCGACATGTATGGCGTGCGGCTGAGAGAATTGGTGCTAAATAAACTGTGTTACTATGGCAACCACAATCTTAAATTGTGCAAGCCAACTGACTGATGACATAAGTTGTACTATTGACAAAATTCAGAGTTCAGAAAATCTGAGGGCCAGCAGCTACAACCTTGAGACTATTTCTCAAAAGATCATGAGAATCTTTGTAATGCGCATAGTGCAATGGATATTATTGGAGCCAAGTGCACGGCATGTGTATAGCTACACTGGCTCGAAAGTTTATTATAATTAAGAAACAGTACCCTCTAAGCAAAAACACGCAGGTATATATCTTGTCTCATCATTGAGATTGATCGTTACACTCCAATATACGCCTGAGACCAACTTTTTCATGCAACTGTCAGAGTATGTCTATACTTCATTTTATGATAATCAATTTGCTCGATAGGTATAGACGGATCCAGGTTTGTCGAGCTAATGAATACTGGATTTGATATGCCCTGGGATCTTATATTCGGCGGTTTGTTGCTGCGTATTGTTGCTGATCCCCGTCGGGATCCGAATGAATTAAATGTGCTAGAGATTGACGCCGGGGAGGAGCCGAGTGGCTGAGCAACGGCGCCTGTAGGGGTCACTGGGGATGGAACTTGGGTACTGGTTGGCGAGACGGATCCGATATCATCAACTACGCCCTCTACGGGTAAGTTCACTAGCGTCACTGTGCCCTGCTCTACTAGTGGCCATGGCGTTTTCTGCCAGTGATAATAAGAAATTGTTCGAAGAGGGTTGCGAGGCGGGATCGTAGGGACTTCGACTTCGATTCGCACAGATGGTGACGAGATTTCTAGAGGTCATTAGAGTGTCACTTTTCAACGAGACGATAGGCTGCTCACTTTCAGCAATAAAACCCTCTCTTGCAAAATCTGTCGTAGCGTCGTCATTTCCAGTGTACACACCAGTATGCCGTCTGTGGCCTCTCCATACTGGAGCAGTTCTTCTATCCAAAACGGCTTCTGGCAGAGAATCGAAGTTATGTGCAGATACAGACCGATCCGCCACTGCTCCAGTGGAATATGACCGACTTCGTCTACAATACTCTTCGACTAGACAGCCGTCTAACTGAGACTCTGAAGACCTAAGCTGCTCAGCATCGTTCGCAATTCCGGCGGAATGCCCTCGCTTTTCTAGAGAGGCGTTAGTATTTGGTAGGCTCTCAGAGTCGATGACATATGCAACAAAGTACCAGATATAATTGTGGACTGTGACAAGTTCCGCAGATGCCGCTTGACTAGTGTAGAAAGCGACGGCGTCCAGTTCGACTCGTCATTCTCTGCCACATCCAATCTGGTAGTCGTGCCAGCAGGTTGACTGGAATCAGTTTCCAAGGACTCCGTTGACATGGTCGACGGTGTCATCACAATATCCATTGATACAGCATTTGTCATATTCGTATCGCCAGCACACTCGATAGCAGCCTCGTCCGGCAACGAACTCACTGACTTTGACTTCTGCGTTCCTTTAATTGAGGTTGATGAGTGCATTGACAGCCGTAGTGGCAAATCTGACAGATGGACTTCAGTTAGCTCGTCCATATCATCATTGTGAAACCTGCTCTGCGTGCTTCCATCCGATGTCGGCGAGTCGTGTATCTGTGGCGGCTTGTTCCATGTCTGAGTCGCATTTGCGCCAGTCAAGACCGACAACGGTTTTGACGGCATAGCCTGCATTTCCGGTATTGGAACACGATAACTGAACAGATCTAATTTTTGTGAGCGGATGGTATGTTCATAAGCAGGCTCATCGGAGTTCAGTAAGAACGGAAATTGTCGAGCTAAGCTTGGCAGGATGAGTGATTGTCGGAAATCTTCGTCTTTCGGGAGGGCGTTTAGGATGTCTGTTTCCGATATTGATGTGACAGAACTGCCCTTGTACTTTTGGTGTCGCTTCAAGCGAAAGAGCATGGTTGAGAATCCAGAGGTACAACAGAGAGATTACACGGATCGGGGTGATGGCGCTTGCGATATCAAGAACAATGCAAGGAGGCAGTAACAGAACCAGTAGGCAGCAGGGTGAGCCTGAAATAAAAGTAAATCGAGACATGTACAGACAGATCAGGATCTGGATAATGAGCGGACCAGGAAAGGGTCTTGGGGGTTTTGCTGGTGCCACGTTGTGTCGGAGGCGTAAGAAACGAATAGGGGCTGATTCTCACAATCAGTCTGGGCACACGCACAATGGCAAGTTGGGAACAGCATTATCCATGTTCGTAGTATTCAGTGGACGGTGTTTGTTCGAAACAAGTTGCTACGAGGTGAACGCCATGCTCAGTTACAATGCCAAATGAATCCGGGTTGGGCCAGGTGAAGAACTGAAGATTACGACCTTTCACAGTTGAGAGTCCAAAAATCCTGTTCCCAAATCTCCAGCTTACAACTTGCCCACTTTACCATTGACTTTTGAATAACAATTCAACTCTAATTAATTGACAGCCGCTAGAATAGTGTTTTGGACCTGGAGCGAGTTATACAATCTGCACCACGCATGTAACGTTCTAAGGCACCAAATGGGGCCGAACCTGCATGATCGCCGTTAAGGACGCGTGTTAATACATCTGCCGTTCTACTGAACCATCGCTAAATGTGGCAGTACTTTTTATTTTATTTGAATATTGCTTATAATGATTTGAGTTCGACTTGGTAAGTTGTAGGAATTCAATAATCGAACCCAAATCCACCGATCTTGCCACGCACAAAAAAACTTTGTACGCTTATAATGTCCGATGGCTCTGCCAATTCTTGCACAATGATTAGAATACACGGAATGAACAGGTATAAGATCGATAGGAGAGTATTTATTTAATCCAGCGTAACATATACGAATGCCATAAACACGCATGTAACTAGCCCATGTCCCAACCTTTTATACTGTATACCTTTATCATGCCTGTCATCTCATCTCAAACTTCCAAATCGTCCTGCTAACTGCCGCTCGCCGTTGCATTTGCGCTTTCACTTGCCGGCGGCGGCGAACGCTTCGCCAGTTCCTTGTCTATCCGCTCCTTCGCCCGGAACACTTTGCTTTGTATATAAAAACTTCCTCCTTTGTCCTTGGCGTTGACATTAAATAGATGTTCGTAACGTGCCTTAATCTCATCTGTTTTTAATGCTTCCGAACGGACATTGAGAATTAAGCAGGACTCTTCAAGTGATATTCCTCCCTCCTTCACTGCGGCCGATGTCGCTTGCGCGGCCGACGTTGCCGCGGCCTGCTTATATGCTTGCACGAATGCCTTACCAAACACCTGGGCACCGGTGAAAACAACTTGCATCAAAATCCTGTGAGCCTTTGGAATCAATCATTAGCTTAAATCTCCCTTCGAGCCATTTACTCATCCATCGTTTACCTACCATATTGTGCGCCACTCAAATCTTTCCAAACGTAGAACACCAACACCACTCACGTACGCAGAAAATGCAATATGGCAGTACTATCTAGCTTTTCTCCCCTGCTGGCACCGATCAAGCTAATGTGCGTTGGTGACCAACGTTATTTGTGATGATGGGGCGAACTTGCAAAACGATGGCAATTTAGTCGCGCGGCTTGTGTTACCCGGACTTCACGAATTTAGTTCGGGTGGTTGCCAACACTGGATCCCGTTAACTTTACACGAGAAACGCCAATATTTTGATATTCTAGCAGCGGAATCTGATAAGACCATTCGTTACTTCAAGATAGAGACTTACCAGACTCATCCTTGAAACGTACTGCAAAGAGGATTGTAAGTCAATTGGAGTGGAGTGCCTAATGATTGAAGCTGGCATATCCTTTATGATACACAATTGACGTGATACTCAAAATTTAGTGATTTGAACAATGGCCGAAGCACTACCTGATCAGTCCGTTAAAGATGCAAAGAGAGTGCAGTCTCTTGTATATGAGGCGGTAAGGGCATTTTGAGATGGTTAATTGGATTCGCACTAAGGATCGTTAAGCTTGAGCGTAACCAAACTCTACCTGTCACTTTAACGGCTCTCCGGATCCAAGGGGCCAATAACACACGATCCTCATTTTTACGTGCACAGGTCGATGATCTACTCAGCAAGCCATATACTGTCCGAACCCTCCTTCAGGCGCTCGACGGCTCGGCAAAGCGGCTCAACTCGTTTGGGATCTTCAACGGTGTCTCATTCGGTCTTGATCTCGCCGCTCCCCAGGAAAATCTTCCCGGTGTCGTTGCTCTCGAAGGCACTCTCCTCCTGCAGGATGCTCCTACCAAGCGATTACGGACAGGGACCGACGTCGGCAACGGTGAAGTTAGTGCCTATGCTTCTGGGGCTCTTTTGAACGTGTTTGGCGGTGCCGAGTCCTTAACCATTGACGCGAACATCGGCAGCAAAAAGCGATCATCTTACATTGTAAACTACAGCACGCCTATCAAAAATTCGCACTTATGGAGGGCGGATATCTCGGGCATTGCTTCGTCTGGCAACAAAGAGTGGGCGTCGCACGAGGAAGTGGTTCGTGGTCTTCGTGCGAAGGCGGTCGGACCTGGTGCGTTTGGAGGAGCCCAAGAAATTGGGTATGAAGCGTTTTGGAGAACTGTGACAGGACTGCAATCGCATGCTAGTGAGAGCGTTCGAGCGGCGGCTGGAGACAGCTTTAAGTCGTCGGTCTTTAATACTTGGACATTAGACAGGAGGAATGATCCGTTATTTCCCACGGAAGGATTTTACATCAAGGTTAAGAATGAAGTTGCCGGTTATTTGCCTAATCGACAAGGGGACATTCAGTTTATGAAGGGAGAGGTTGAGAGCCAGATCGCGAAGAGTTTTTGGAAGGAAAATTTCACGATATCGCTGACTGGACGGGGAGGATTACTGTGGAGTTTCATGAAGGACGGAAAAACTAACATTGTTGACCGCTTTGTCCTTGGTGGTGCTAATGACGTGAGAGGTTTTTACTTGAACCGGATGGGTCCCAGTGATGAAGGCAAGATTGATGTTGTTGTGTATCGTATTCTCTGTTGGCTAATTATATTGAACAGAGGACTCAGTTGGCGGAGAAGCATATGCTGCAGGTGGTCTTAGTTTGTTCTCTCGTGTACCCGGTGTTGCCAACAGCTCGCCATTGCGACTTCACTTATTTGCCAACGCTGGCAGTCTGCTCGGTTTAAATCGAGAGAATCCACGGGAGACTATGGCAAAGCTCTTCAAGGAGCCCTCAATAGCGACCGGCGTCGGTCTTATTTATAAGCACCCTGTGGCTCGCTTTGAATTGAACTTCACACTTCCGATTGCCGCTCGTGCCAGCGAATTCCCACGGAAGGGATTCCAATTCGGCTTGGGCATGTCGTTTTTGTAATTTGCATATTTTCAGACAACAATGCGCAAAAGAAAACATGTTAATCAGATTAGAGAGTGGAAATGAGGTTGCCGCCAGTGTGGTTGGTCGAAGACAGTGTGGGAGCGGACTATACAGGCTTAGCGCATAGCCAATTCTGCATATAGCTAGTTAACTATATTAATGTATTTTAGTGGTAATATTGTGCGATCCAGCATTATTTACTTTTGTACCTGATGTCCATGGGGTCAGGGTTAGTGCATAAACCCAAACTTAAAGTGAATCCACGATACAAACGCGAAACTCACGCCTTGAATCTAACCGATCGGCTTGGTCCAACAAGAGGACAATCCTGTAACCAGTTCTGTCTACTGGAGAAACTGGGACAAGTCAAGCACTGGACGGACACAGGTACGGTGAGCATCATGTGGTGGCCGACGAAGAAGGAGCCCGAGATTGAGCCTTCACCGCCGAGCAAGCCTGTGACCGCGACTTCCCCACAAAGAATACCATTGTTCTCTCTCGAGACTATACTAGAATCGTCTATGCTTACAGGAACGGTATTATTATGTTATGCGTTCTATTCTCGGTACTTGCGCCGGTTTCCGACAGCCCTGAGTATTCCTCAGTCGTTATACGCTCAAGGTCGAACACTTTCTGGACGGGTCGTTTTTGTCGGCGACGGTGACAATTTCAGATTATACCACACGCCTGGCGGGGTTTTTGCTGGATGGGATTGGTTGCGGCAAGTCCCTTATGAGCACTACTGGTACCCAAGCACTAGTGTAATGCACCGATTTCGCTTGAGATGGATTCCGTTGCCAAGGAAGCCTACACCTCCAGATGAGCGACAAACTCAGCAACAACAACCACGATTGCGGTTACTACAGCGGCCACAACCTCGCCGCCCGCGTAAGCTATCTGCGGAGACAATCCACGTGAGATTATGCGGCATTGACGCTCCAGAGTGTAAGTCGTATGGTAAATCAGGTCAGCCGTTTGGGCCAGAGTCGAGAGATTGGCTACGGCAGTATTTGCTTGGCAGGAAGGTCAAAATCAGGTTATTCTCGCTCGACCAGTATCAGCGTGCGGTGGCCAAGGTCACCATACGTAGTTGGACCGGACGGAAGGACGTGTCCAGCGAGATGTTACGAGCAGGGTGGGCGATTGTGTATGAGAGCAAATTCCAGGCAGCCTTTGGCACCACCAAGGAAATGTATCAGCGCGAGGAACAATATGCTCGGGCTAACAAGAACGGCATGTGGAAGTATGGCGAGTCTCTAGTTGAGTCTCCTGCCGAGTATAAAAAAAGGATGAGACTGGGTATTGACCCTCCTAAAGCTCTAAATTTAAATGCTTTAGGGCCGAGATTACGGACCCCCGAGTCCGACACTGGGGAAGGATTGTTCCGTCGAATGATAATATCAATTTTCGGTATGCACAAGGCGGCAAATATACCAACGGAGAAGATGAATGAAGCGCGTGCGGATCGAGTGTTACAATCCATGCCAGCTGCCGTAACGAACGCTCGTGTCCAGAAAGTGCATGCCAAGGATGAAGAATCTACCCCAAACACTCATTCACCAGCCTGACCCTGTGGTTTGGATTGGCTGGTGTGCCAAAAGCTAAGACGGCTCTGGCGAATCACTAATAACTCTCTCACACAGGGAAGGTAAAGTCGATCCGAACTGTCCGCGGCGGCCTGCTTGTAGATATAGATTAAGTGCTTCATTATGGATGGGGGTCGGGCATTTTGACGAAATGGTATCATAGAGGTATTTTTACCCTCCGGCATTGGTGTATAAACCTTGGAATCATTGCATAACAATAATATACGCAATATATTAGTTGCAAGTTAGGTTTCATTAATTAAATTAGCAGATAGATACACGCCATAATAAGTGGCTTGGCGCTGCTTAACGTATCATACATAGTTTGAAGTTGCCAGCGAACTGGCAATAATGCCAATAATTGCCGATTACGCAACGTGCACCCGCAATTTTACGCTACTCGCTCTCACAAAGCCCTTGTCCAAAAACTATTGCAAGTCGCTCCAGCAAAAGATCTCGATTCCACTTACTATTTACCAGGCATTTATATCTATTGTTATTATATTGAACCATTACTATTTTCATCGTAAAGATATTTGAGAATCATGGGCCTCACGGCCCTCCTGCTCTCCGTATGTGGCTTGTTATTAGCTCTTTACTACTTCCTCCGACGAGCGAAGACGCTCACAACGCTAGAGCTCTCAGTACTTGGTGATCTAGCACTGGACGATTCTCCTCTCACACAGCGCGATGGTCACATCCTCACTATTGCTCACCGTCTTCCGAGCTCAGGCAGCTATGTGAATGTGTCTGTTCGAGTCGTGCACGTCTCGGCCGCAACTGCGCGCAATCCAAATCCGGCCAATCTACCGGTCTTCGTGCTGATCCACGGTCTCGGAGGTCAACTCGCGCAGTTCGACGAGCTTGTCGATTTCTTTGCCTACTACGCCGACGTGCTCACTCTGGATCTGCCAGGCAGTGGCAGGTCACCGTACGACCCATCGCTGCCGTGGGAGACGTACTCGACCCCGTCGCTAGTCAAACTGGTCTCGACCATTATCAACCAAAAACTGGGAACAGATCGCGAGGTTGTTATAGTCGGGCATTCACTCGGCGCAGGCATGGCTTGTTATCTTGCGATTTCGAACGACATGAAATCTCGATGTAAAGGACTTATCGCAATTTGCCCGGCTTTACCACTCTCACAATCTGCACTGCGAGCGCAAAAACTTGCAAACTACATTCCGGCCATGGTATTTGACTTGTTCCGGTATTATGACCGTCAAGGTGGTTTGCATTCCCCGTCCGTCGAGAGAATGATGGGATCCTTCGATGTTGCTTCTACGGTGGAAGAGAAGATCCGGCGGCGACAGTTGCGTTGGAACTTGCAGGTAAACACGCGGGTATGGCTTGCCATGGCCGGTGGAGCGCGTGTGCCGATGTTTGCGGAGTGGAACAGTGTCAATGTCCCGGTGTGCCTAATTGGTGGGGAGCAAGATCGTGTGACGCCGCCTGAGGCAGTGTCGACAATTATGGAATGGATAAGGGATGGGATGGGAGGTAATGCTGCTATTGAGACTGTGAGAACGACGATAATTCCTCGGGCCGGTCATATGTGCTTGGTAGATCGACCCGAGACGGTTTGCGGTGTCATCAATGACTTTGTCGTGGCCTGCGTAGACCAAAGGTTATCCCTTGGTTGGCAGTTGGCTGATTTGGCGACGCGAGACGATAAATGGAGTTTAAAGAACGAAGAAAAATGGAGATCTGTGCAGTCGGTATCCCAAATTATAGGCCAGTCGCATTTTCGAGCAATGAAGACACTGCGACAGGATGACCTTGAGCAGAATCCTTTGGCCCTGGAAGAGAAATACCCAGATATCACTGATATTATCGACATTTCGCGTGATCAGCCGCCGTATGCGCCGGCGTCATTTAAGAGAATAATTTACCACAAATTCCCGACCGTGTCAAAAATTCCGCCCACGAGCTCGCAAGTGGACGAGTTTATTGCGTTGGTAGACAGTATCTGCTATGGTCCGGATGGCGTGGACAAGGGCCGCGTCGTGGCCGTGCATTGTCATTACGGGTTTAATCGGACTGGATTTCTAATCTGTTCGTACATTGTCCAGAGGATGGGCAAGTCTGTCCGACAAACAATCGAGGATTTCCGAGTTGCGCGACCGCCAGGGATCAAGCATCCGCATTTCATAGACGAGTTATATGTGCGGTATACTCTATAGATCGCAAGACGTATTAGACCATATGTGCTATGATAGATATTTCTTGGGTCTTTGGGATGGCGTATGGATTTGGCATAACTATGTATATTTACTCTCCTCATTAACAGTGTGCCAGGTAAGTGGCCAGTAGTGGGTGTTAATTGGCAACATATTATTTATTGTTACGTGTAACTTAATAATATATATATTAACTAAGCGTTTGAGCAAAATTCACTTAACTCCGGTAACAAGTATCCTTGAAATAAGACAGTACGGTAATCAAAGCAAATGCATACCCGCGCGCCAGAATTCTAGACAATAGCAAGTTATCAACCTTTACCCTCGATAGACAGACAGATCCAAGAACAAATCCCCCATTTCTATTTACAAAATATCGTAAACCCTCTGATGAACGAAGATACCAAACCAAAAACCTCGCACAATAGTCGTACCTCCTTGATATGGAAACAAATAAGATCAAAATCTTCTGAAAAATTACACGGAGGCACTCCGTACATCAAATTCTTTTGGCCGGCGCGAAGCTTGCGAGTAAGAACTATTACCGTCACTTGTCGATTCCTCGGTAATTTCGCCATCTAGAGAACCAAAATCATCCGGGGTAGAAGTAGCAGTGAACTGTGTCAGCGTGCCGGATGCGACGTATTGTACGGGGACCTCAGGAACTGCTTCTGGCTCTTTCTTGCCCGAATTCATCAATATCATCCGCATGACCATATTTCCGCTGGATCGCTTCTGCGTACTGCTGCCTCTCCCATTATGCATTGGTCTACAAATCAATCCGTCCTTTCGAAGTCCACTCTTGTCAATACCAGCAAACGTGAACTCATCATTAGGACCCCACGCAAACGCCTGATGTGAGAGACTTTGTACCGGTCTGGTCGGGCAACTTCTGGCCACATCGTGGGCAACAAAGCGCTGATCGCGACTTGCAGCCCATATCGCTCCAGCTGGACGCTGCCGGGGAACTTTCTTTGATCCCGTCCGAGTTCGTTGCCGCCTTCCATCATCCAGCTCAGTCTCGCAATCCGACCGGTCCGAATCGTCGGCCAGCATTTGGGATCCATAAATCCCTTCGTTAGCCCATGATAGTGCAGTGATTGGTGCTTTGTGATAGTCGATTATATATGCTGGTATATACTTTCTCCGCATGTTCCATATTTGTATTCTATAGTCCCCCACACTCATAGACGAGCTCGCGATATAGGCGTCATCGATGTTATCTGCCCTTTCTGACCCACAAGGTTTTTTCCAAATTACATTTGACAGGGCACCAGACGTCGGTATTTCGTATATTGGACGTGTGATTTGTGCCGATTGGTCTGACTTGTCCGACTGCCTCAGGTCCCATACACGAATTGTTCGGTCGCGACCACCGGTCGCAATAATTTCTAGGTACGGGTGGTAATCGAAGCAAAACCCTGCCCCACTGTGGGCCTGTATCCGTCTATCTGGAGTCGTGAGATTTCGAGAATCCCACCGAAGCAGGTATCCATTGTCAAATATCGCGCAAACCTTGCTGCCATCAACGTTAGAGACCTGGACTCGCCTTGTTGACTCGGGCCCGTTGACACTTGCGACTGGACGGGTAGGACGGTCACTGCGCAAATCCCAGAACTTGATTGCGCCGTCCAGACAGCCAGACACGATGATATGAGGACTAAACGGATTGAGTGAGATAGAATTAACTGTTCTTTTATGGCCGGTAAGCCGTTCTGGAGAAGAATTCGGCCTATTGAGATCGTACATTGAGATTGAGCCATTCGTGGAGGCAACGGCTGCCTTGTCCGATAGATTTCCTAAGCACCATTTCATGTCGGACACGTACCCGATGCGGTCACTGTCGGCAGCCTTCATTGACTCGCGCATGTCGACCAATTCGAGAATTTCATTTGGATTGACCTTAACGATACGCATATCTGCAAATTTGATGAGCTATAATTGGCCTATTGCAATTAAACTTCCTCTACAAACATACATCCTCGGCCAGCAAGAAGAGCACGGCTGCTTTTCGAGTCATTGCAGGCGGCTGTGAGCGGGACATCTGTCTCTAACACGAGATTAGGTTTCTTGAGACCCGGCTTTGGTCGTGCAATTGTCGAAGTTCCAGATATTGCAGTAGGTGTGAACGGTGATGACAGTGAGTGTGGCGAGAGTATTTGTATTGGTTCCGTTTGCTCACTAGACATACTTGACAACGAAGATGCAGACGTCGAGAGATCCGACCGGTTGCTGGGCCAAGTGGGAAGCGGGCTCGTTCCAGCAATGTAATGCGTAAAGCGTGCAAGTGTGCCTGTTGGTCGAGTGGCGGTAGTAGCAGGCTGAAGTGCCGAAGAAGGTGACAGTGTAGAGAGTGTAGAAACAGTTGAGGCGGAGAAGTGCGAGAAAGGAGATGATTCGGTGGACGACGTCGACACGGCATCTGCTAACGGTTGAACGGGAGCCGGCATTGTATTGTTTCACGGACTAGAGCAGGGGAGTGACGGGACGAGGACTAGGAGAGGAAAAGTCGTGATGACAGGCGACGATGTCAAAAATAAGCGCCATACGAAGCTCCGGGAGCAAGGAGAGAGTAGCAAGCAGACTGTACACACTGTACGGAAGGGCGCGGCTGTGGCGCACAGGAACCGAGAGCTTAAAGTCGTCCAAGTCGTGCGCTGGTGCGGCGAGAATGACCCCGGAGGGGATCGAGGGAAGGGTCGTCAAAAGCGATGAGCTGGCGAGGCGAGAGTCGCGTGTATTTGGGCCACAAGTCGCTTCCAGTCGAGATCAACCTCGATGCGAGCAGGCAGCACGAGCTAGCAATTCGGATGCGGCAGACACGAGTGCAAGCACGATACGAAAGACTTATGTGTCGACGTGGCGCGAGACTTAAAATGTCTGCTGGAAGAGTGTTCTAATTGATATTTGCCAGCGTGGGGGCAAACCGAGGGTGGTGATCGTTCCCGACTGCGTGGCGGGGAGGCGACGAGCCACGAGTCGGTGAGCAGTTGAGGGTCTTGTACCTGTCCACTTCTTTAAAGATCTCTGCTCCCCGCAAATTTGGAATCCAAGATTCAGCCCTTCACCGGAAGCGATGCCAGCTTGGGTTTGGCCTGCGTCTGCCTCGTGACACACTATGAGTCGAGAAAACAGAAACGCGGTTACATTGAATGAAACTGCCCGTGTTTGTTTTTATTAGCTCCTGTTCTACATTTTAGTGTGTGGCCGTATTGTTGGCCCGACACTGTCGGCCTGGGCTGCCTCAACCTATTACTTCATCAGTTGAAGCATTGAACAACAGCGGCCACTTGTCACGAATCGAGTGCGCGCAGGTTCAGACCGAAATTACGTAACACAATCGTTGTCTGCCTTGCCTTTGACTTGGAACCCATTGCATAGGCAAGTTTGTGTTCCATCGTAGCCGCGCCCGTCATACGGCGAAGACCGGGGAGGGAAGCTAGAATACATTCAACAAGAACGACAACAGGAGTGATAGAGCGATGTTAACTATTTCTGTTATCTGCCGTATCATCAAGAATTGTATTAAGATACTTTGGGATTGGTCAGGACGTCGCACTTTGTTGTTGCAAGAGCGAACGATGGCCTCCATTGACTCTGTAGAATGAAAACATGATGTCGCACGCTCATCCAGTCTTCCTAAGGGCCCGTACGTAGAGATAGTAATCACGAATGCGGTTATCCTACCTGACTTTGTCGTTTTTGCGGCTGTCGATGTCACGTCGTTGCAGCGGCAATCGAAGTTCGCATGGATGACCCGTTCGGGCTTCAAGTGCCCCTAACATGCTGTCGTATTATTTATTCGGGTACTTTATTTGTGTCGATCAAATGTTGTGGGTTTCATTTACGCTCATACTGCGTTGAACAGGCACAAACTGGTATAAACACTGATTAAGGTTTAATGGCTTTTTTAAGCATGCCTATTGATCCCAATGTTTTTGGATGTCTGCTGTTATCGCGGTTCAAGCGACTGGGTCCACTACTATGATATCCGAAGCCCAGAGTAAGCTGACCGACGAGTAGTACAAGTAATGAAGCTGATATCGAAGCAACTCGACAAGGAAGGTGCTGGTTCAATCCGCCTACAGCCGGAGGAGCCTGTTGATCTATGGCATGCCTATAATCTCATACAATCTGGGAATATCCTCAAAGCTAGTACGTTCCGGTAAGTGGCCCCCTGTTAAGAGTTCGCCCGCGTCGTGCCTCTTGTTTGCAGATTAGGATCTGGCTTGGATCCAGCGTCTAGTTCATTCGAGGCGACTGCCCCATTTGCTCAAAGTGCTGATTGTAACTCGTGAACTTGTTCAGGCGAATAACGAAAGAGAAAGATCGAGATGTGGCTGGTGGAGGTATCAGCACTCCTTCGTCATCCGGCTCGTCTCAGCGCGTCCAACTCACGCTAGCTATCACGGTGCAAAAGACAGACTTCGATCCATCTGCCGGTGCCCTTCACGTCTCAGGCCCGGTTGCTGAGGAATCACCTCACGTCAGACTCGGTGCATATCATACGCTCGACCTCGCTCTCCATCGACCTTTCACGCTCTCAAAGTTGTCCAACGCTCCATGGGACTCAATTGCCCTTCAAACCATCGCTTCCGCTTGCGACCCTGCTTCACGCGCCGAAGTCGGAGCTGTCGTCCTACAACCCGGTCTCGCAAACATATGCCTTGTCACAGAGCATATGACACTCCTTCGTCAACGAGTCGAGGTCGCTATTCCTCGCAAAAGAGCCGCTGATTCCGCCGTCGCACACGACAAAGCTATCACAAAGTTCTACTCGGCCGTGGCGGTGGCCATGCAACGACATTTTGACTACGGAGTTTTGAAAGCCGTCATAATTGCGTCTCCCGGATTTAGTGGAGAACAGTTACTAAAATACTTGCTTGACACTGCAGCAAAAGACGTTGATACTGGGAGCGCCACGGCAGGGTCTAACAAAATGTTGATTAAATCAAAGAATAATTTCGTGCTGGTGCATTGTGCATCCGGTCATGTCCATGCATTGAACGAAGTTTTACGGGCACCGGAAGTATTAGCTCGGTTAGCAGATGCGAAGTTTGCTCGCGAGTCTGCCACACTGGAGAAATTTTTCAGTGTCCTTAGCGAGGGTGACGAAGGCGGCGGCGTCAAGGCTTGGTACGGTCCGAAACATGTGGCCGCGGCTGTTGATCGGGGTGCGGTCAAAACTTTGTTAATCTCGGATCGATTGTTTAGGAGTGATGACGTAAAGACAAGGAAGCATTACGTTGCCATGGTTGAGCAAGTTCGGAGTCAGGGCGGTGAGGCGCTGGTGTTTTCGAGTTTACATGAGTCCGGCAAGCAACTTGACCAGTTCACCGGCATTGCCGCAATATTGAATTTTCCGATTCCGGAGTTGGAAGATATGTCGGATGACGACGAGCAGGACGAGGTTCAGATGGAGAGACACTGAATACCTGGGACATAGTTGTACAACCGACAATCGGTGTATATTAAATGGCGAATATCACTGTACATATAGTATATTTTACAATAACGCCGCTTGTATGCTGTTGGGCCTATGCCGACGACTCTGCTTCGTCTTCTGCCGGCGAGAAATAGCCCCTATACTCCCGTTTTACTAGATTCACATACCACAGCTGACCCTCAGCAGCTCTCAATGCATCTTGTAGCAGTCCATATATCAATCCCAGCCTCGCGCCGGATTTGACCGTACTCCTAATCTGGGACCGTGGTAAATTTCCTACATTACGTCAGCCGCCGCCGTTACCATCCAGTGATAGCACAGTTATATATACTCACGTTGCCTGGCAGCATATAGGAAACCAACGGCAGAAGCACCAGCAACTGTATTCAGAAAATCAATCTGTCCCCGCGCCCAATCCAACATCGCCTCGATCCCAAACATAGTACTGACGAACGCAATCGACCGTGCACCAAATTTGAAAGACTCAATCATCCCATCCTTTAAAATAATGTAATTTTTCTGCTTGTGGTAAAAATACCAACCCTGGACCGTGCCTGGTAACCGATGAGAATTCTCGGCCAGGTATTTTAACCCGCCGACTTTTGACCCACGGAATAATCCTAGTGGAAACGTCACGATGCCGGTCGCAACTAGGAGGAACGGAAGGCGGACGCTCGGGTGTGTGCCCAGACGATATTTGGGATCAATTGCTTCGTCGAAGTATTGCTGTGCCAAAGCTTGCCGGGCATCTTCCGTCATCGGTTGCTCCGGCAGCGGGGTGTGATCTATTTGGTCCGCCATTTCGCAATTTTTGTGTTAACTACTAAAGGGTCTAACTAATTCATTTCCACTGAAAATGACAATCGCGGATGAATACAGCGGCGCCAGTTGCCAGGTAGTACTTTCCGAGTTCCCTGGCCGTTATTCCAATATGCACAGAGTTCTCTCCGAAATATCATATAGTTGCGTTGTTGAGAACGACAAGTTGGGAATGAGTTCGCAAGGAAGCCTAGATTTACTTTGCATGCCGCGAGCGCAATGCGGCTTCGCTACCACCCAACCTCCATACTTAGCGTTTGCCTTGTGGTCACGATTGTGCGTTCTCCAAAATCGTACGGAAACAGTACACTCTCGCTCTACCTATCGTCGATACGTTCGGCATACATCCACGCCGATACGCGCGCTCACAATGGGAAACGAGCAATCACTGCAACAAAGCGCGGCCGCCAATGCCTTGCTGAACTCTTACGGTTTCCGGGTTCTCAAGGTCACGGACAATTCGATCGCCAGTGATTACGGCTTTGAATCGTTTTTCGATTTTATATGTGGCATAAATGGTCACCAAATTGTAAGTGTAGCCTAATTTATTTTGTGGGTCACAGTCATTGTTGCGGGATCGATCACACATTGATTGTCGATGTTGACGATTGTCATAGGAAGACGGCAACGCGGCTCTGTTTACGCAAGAGATACAAAACTGTGCAGGTCGATCAGTTAAATTTGCCGTGTTTAGTGCCAAAGGTCAAGTGCTGCGTGAAATCCTAATTCCGCTTCCATCGTCGTTGGGAAATCAAGCCCAACTCGGACTGTCGCTGCAATGGGCGCCACTGGCATTAAGTGACGTTACTTTCCACGTTCTGGATGTGCAGGAACATTCACCGGCATACACAGCCGGGTTACAGGCGGATTCGGATTATATTATAGGAATTGAAGGGTATCAGTTACTGCGCGAGCATGCGCTGGGAGATATATTGGACGAGAATATGAACAAAGAACTGAATTTACAAGTGTACAACCGTGATTACAATACCGTTCGATTGGCGACCATTGTCCCTGATCGGTCATGGGGCGGAGAAGGTGTACTGGGTTGTGGAATTGGGTTTGGATTTCTGCATCGGCTGCCAGAATGGAATAGTCGGATCCCAATTCCTGGCGAAACCATTTTCTCAGTCGATGACGATGGAGACTTCGAGAAGCCTGGAACGCAAGAGGAAGGCGGTGATCAGCCCACAAGCGACGCAGCTACTGTCCCATTAACCCAGACTGAGTTGTTGTTCAAGCACATGCATATTGACGAACAAGAAACTTCCCAGACTGAAACAGTGCCGACACCGACATCACCGCCACTGGCGACAGTGTCGTCACCTACATCACCTGGAGGAATGTCATCGATGCTACCTGCTTATATGCGGCGGAAACACCATTACGCAATCGCAAATCCAACCTCGGTTTCCAGTCAAAACCGGGAACTTGACGCTTATTTTGACGAACAGGAACGTATCAGCAAAGAGATCGACTATCACGCTCCATCAGGTACCGCTATAAGTAACCCGCCTCCACCGCCAACGGACTCCGAACTTCGGAGAAAGAGTGAGGATGAGTCCGAAGATAGGAAGCACGACGAAAAAGAATCTTCTGAGGGCGGCGAAGGAAAGGAATCCGATGACGACATAGACTAAGCTTTGAATGGTGTATAATTAGGTGCTGCAATTAAAATCTATGGTTGGATTCCGTGTAGCTAATGGTCAATGTACTACTATCACTGACAAGATAAGCCCTGTAGTCAGCAATTAATTCAGACCGCCGTTGGTATACTTTTCCGTAGTTGGACAGCAACCACGACAAGCCTCTACGTAACATTAATCTCTATACTCGTGAGCCACATTGGGCAGAATGCCAGATGGAAATTTAAAGCATATCAACTATGGGATTTGCTCAACATGGCCTTTTGAAGGAGTAAAGTGCACGCAGTACTGGCAGCCTCTCATTTATGGAACTGAAGAGAATCAATAATTAGCCAGTGGTTTGCTTGGTTAGGGGTCAAGTTATTGTCAACTACCAACTCCCAAGCCGCATAACGTGGCTATGCAATTTCTCCTGCGGCGGTAACCGAATCTATTACGAACTGAGCGAACCCCGTCAATGAAGCTACGCCAATTGGACTCTAGATATGCAATCTTCTGAATATAGTAGCACCGATGATGTCGATCTGGAGCCATTCGATGATGGAGCCGATGTGAGTTACCACGAACATGCACCCGAGCAAAATATTGATAGGCGTATTAATGCCTGATAGATTTGGGATCAAATTTCCTTCTCGGTAAAGACAATCCCGAATAACTTACGCAGGTGTGTAATGTAAGGGTCATGGAGTGGACAACTGGGAACTAACGACGGCTGCAGATATTGGAAAAATCGGTTTTTGCTTTTTTCAAAGTATTCTGAAGGGATTTGGATGGACGAACAATCGTGGTATAGCGTGACTCCTGAACTGGTCGCGAAGTAAGGTTTGTCTGGTTGTCATTTTCGGACGAGTAATAACGAAGACCGCCTTCCAGAAATATTGCGGACCACATCTACAACAGCTGTAGACCGTCGGTAGTGTTGGATGCGTTTTGCGGTGCGGGGGGAAACACCATTCAGTTCGCGTTGCTTGTGGATAAAGTTATTGCCATTGAGAAAAATCCTGTTACACTTCGGTGTGCGAAGCATAACGCTGAGATTTATGGTGTGGCGGACAAGATCGAGTTCATTGAAGGTGACTTTTTCGAGCTCGCTCCAAATATTGAGGCAAGTTTTTCAGAGTTGAGACTGCACCGGGAGCTGACGGATTTATAACACAGGCCGATGTCGTTTTCTTGAGTCCACCATGGGGTGGGCCTCAGTATTTTTCTTACGAAGTATTTGACCTTAATGCGATGGAGCCATATGACTTGTAAGTTGCACTATTACATATGCGCTATAACCATTGGACTGACGCGGTTAGGACAACTATTATGAACGCAAGCCGTCCCATTTCTCCCCACATTGCGATATATCTTCCCCGTAACTGCAATATTGAACAGCTACGCGACTCCATTGAGGAATATGCCGATTCGGACTACGACGATAATACCGTTCTCATTTCGTACTTGCATGTGCGCCGGCAATGCAAGGTAGGTGGCCGTGTCCGTGTAATGCTGATGAATATACTAAATGATTCGGTAGGCAATCTGCGCGTACTATGGAGCACTGGCAGTCCCCTCCTCTACAGATTACGCCGTACTCCAGGCAACATCTGCCAAATAAACTATCGAAGATAATGGGAACGCGGAATCTATCAATGCAATTCTCGCCATTGCGATATACTTTCTGACGGATTGTCTCGCCGCTGTAGTAGCTTGATTTTGACTGTGTAGCTGTTTCGTCAATATTGACTCTTCGTTCACAGTGACGCTGCTTAAACCTTCACTGGGTTGTTGCGGATGGGAAAGTGAGTCATGTCCATGCGGTGGTGGCCTTCGACTTACGACTGGTCGCATATATGAGAGCTACTAGGTACAATTTTGCATAATTATATATCTATTTATAATTAACGTAGGTGCAGCGGCGCACTTTGTGCCCAATCTGCCACAAACCATCTGAGTGGTTATAAAAATGTCTGAAGAAGACGATTCTGAGTAATTTAAATTGATATAATGGTGTTTTTGTGGAATTAAAAGGGTGTTTATTAAAAGAGTGCGTGAATAGGGGGCCCCTCGCTATGCACCTAAGTTATATAAGTTAATATTTATATATTATATAATAAATATAAGCTGGATGCTGTCTTCGGTGAAATTTCAAGTGCTTGATGAGTAAGTCGCTTTCTAAGAGGTTCCACTATCAATCTGCCCAGGTGGAACATGAGCCAAGGGAGTAGTAGTCCGCAGGAAGGATTAGTGCAAATAAAAATGGGCCCGGCGAAATTATTTAGAAAACAATAATACTTCTTTTGCCAAGAAATCCTTGAGTTGGCAAGAAATAAAATCACTCATATTTCGACCCAAGTTCGGCCTAGCAAATCCAGTAAGGTTGGGACACAAAGCTTGATTATTAGTCAAGGTTTAGATGTCACTTTATATTAGTACAAAAGAGGCTTAGTTAAAAAGAGTTTAGTCCCGAAATAGACTAGCGCAGGAGTTGCCAAACAGGGGGGAGTTTAGCCCAGGCACAAAGTCGGATTTTTTGACGTCAAAAATGTCGATGTTCGCGAAGTTCGTGCACCGCAACCGAGGACTGGTACGGAAGCCTGATAACCGGAACAGCCTCCGCACAGCAGTTTATCAGTATTAGATAATTATCATAGTCTGCCCAGGGATATTTGAGGAGGTGCTTGCCCGGAAAAAGGACGTCCCGAACAGTGCGTTGCATTTAGTGTGCACCTTAATAGTCAAGTACGGAGCAATTAACAATTTAGAGCACACGCACGAACAGGACAGACCACCAAGCCTTCACGGCCAATCCATATCGGCCCCTCTAAAGCACGACAACTGTCTTGCAGGCGTCACTAGCAAATATTATTACCCCTGTTCTTACGTCGATATCGATAATATTGCCATTAAACCTGTCTCGGCTCTCTAATTTATCCTCCATTTCCTTCAGCTACACCGCACTCGAAAGCTGTCCCGCATAGTGTATTCCTCGTATCATGGTCCCAGATTCTGTTGACGCGCGAATTCTCGAAGAGCACCTGCTCCGCGACAAATTCTACAATCTCGACTACACCAGCATGTCCTCCGGCGTCAGTTCGGCGTCATCGTCACTCCACGCTAAGCTCGGCTATGTATATGACGTCTTCGTCTTAGCCTTCATCCTACTCATTGCCGGCGTTGCTCTCTATGTCGTGCTCAGAGGTAAGGAGAAGTCAACTTATTAATGCCGTATTAAACAATGCGACTGACTGTTTTGCAATAGCGTTTATCCTCATTCGGAGAAAAAGTCACTCGGACTCTGCCTTGCTTCCTTTATCAACGTCAGCCACCACCGTATCGTCCGGCATGCCGTCCATCCCATCCACCGCCGCCGCGTCGCCGTTGATTTCGACCCCGTTATCATCATACTTCGGTTTTATTTCAAAAATGCATGGGGAAGGTCGACCTCGCAAGGACTAGCATCAGGTTGTTTCGATTTTTGATCCGCATTCGACGCAGAGTGCCAACGCTATTCATTTTGTTTTATTTTTTGGGTATCCAACAGCCGATTACAGGCGTAAAGTGCTCGATACTTTTCCCGTTTTCAGCTTTCATCAGCGCTGTGACTCTCTGCGGTACTATTCCGCGGAGCCAAACTGGAATATTAAACTTACCAGCTGCTGTGACAATTATTTCTAATCCGTCAATCTATTGCAGGCTTTTGGGTGTTGCATTTTTGTGTACGGGATTCATTACAATTCTTTGATTTGTATACGCATATTGGTTCGGCGATGAGCCACTGTACATATATTTGGGCCAGCCAGAGATTTTGATCTGCTTCTATCGCAACGACGCTATGTACTTTACCTGGGAGATACTCATCACTTACTCATCACTTCGATTTACGGATTAGTCGTAAATTTAATATATTAATAAGTACGACCACAAAATCCTCTTGCTACTAGTAGACCACTGACTCGTCTTTGCTGTAAGTCCAGCATAAAGGGTTACTCAGGGGTATTTTACCCTACCGTGAACGATATGTAATTGCGATCATATGGTATCATTGATGATGCCACTGATGTCGTCACAATTGTCTAGGTATACTCCGGGCCATTCGTAGGCTAGATTGTATGAGGTCTGCAGAGTTAATTGGGTAGGAATATCACCCAACAATAACTAGTGCAGAATATGACATCAAAGTAACTTGACGGAAATTCCGAAGATTGCAGGACGAACTTACTCGGACATCCCGCCATCTGTCCCAGACGCACGCGCCAAATTTCCTTTCGAAGGCATTTTAACAATTTGCGTCTCTTATCGTCCTGTCGTCAAAATTTCTGTTGCACAGGCTAGGTTCTCACTGACATTGAATGTTGACGTGGAACGTGAACTAACTATAGCCGGGATGAGAAACCGCTGGCAGACTTGCACGAAGTATGGGAAGTAACTAATGAGTATATAATTGTAAATTCGAATGTGCATTGTGTATGCTAACTGAATGATAGATTTTTAATTGAAGAGCGAACCTTGGCGATTTCTCTATGACGAAGACTGAAGCTCGACAAAGAGAGGCGGAGGCCGGCCTCCAGGACCAAATGAATCTGTTGCCGCGAGCGAAATTATTAGCAGTGTTCGCAGCTTTATCTGGGGTTTTTATCATTTCATATGTCGACCAAAGTTGCCTGGGCGTCCTGTTACCGACCATTGGCCGTGACCTCCATGCAGAAAGGTCGGTTTCTTGGGCCTCCACTTCTACCATGATTGCAAACACGACATTCCAGGCCTTATACGGCCGACTATCGGACGTATTTGGCAGAAAATATATCTATTTGCCAGCCCTATTTTTACTGTTCTTGTCTGATCTGCTTTGTGGATTTGCACAGACACCGACTCAGTTATATGTGTTTCGTGGCTTTTCCGGCATCGCAACTGGAGGAATCAGTGCGTTGACCATGATAATTGTTTCGGACGTCGTCACTCTTCGTCAGCGCGGTAAATATCAAGGTATTTTATCTTCCTGTGTTGGTATTGGAAACACCACCGGACCGTTCGGGAGATGTCTGGCCAGGAATGTAACTGGAAGTAAACCAGGCAAGTGCCCCTGAAATGCTGCGAAGCCGCAGCATCGTCTACACGATTGTTCGTTCGAGCGAAGTGTTTCGACTGATCGGTGGTGCTGCCGATCTTCAGCCAAGAGAAACGTTATTGACGATGATAACTGGCTACGGCTACCGACTGAACTTGGAGGCGGTGCGTCTATTTTTCACGCGGGGCGGCCTACTTGGCGGCCTTGTGCTACCACACGCACCATGTTGTCTCTAACACGCTGACCGATGCTTGTTCCAGGGGTTGTGCCCTTCGCTACTCCTGGCCTATTAAAGTGCCACTTTTCCTGTCAGCCTGGTGAGTTTCTCTTATTAAGTCTAATCTACTCGCTACTGCAGGTTATCTAGCACTCGTTATATCTTCGATATGGATTCCCATCCTACTGACAAAATTACGCAAACGAAGGCGACCGAGCTCGTCAATTCATATCACCTGATGACTATGACACTGGGATGTTGGGAGTCGGGTACCAAACCACATGCAAAAGGCTATCTTTTTGTCACCCTCAGTTACGCAGGCGAGTGCATACGAGTCGGTCTGCACCAACTCGCGTTAATTGCAGACAATCGAAGGGCCGAGCTCAAGATGTCCCTTGGCAGTTACAGTTTCGACGTATCACACCTGTGTCACAACCGGAAATGCTTCAATGCTGAACATTTGGAAGGTGTAATGCAGAACGGTGACGAGCATCTACCAACAGAAGCACCTCCGGCAACACATCTGGATGATACAGCGAAATATAATATCGGTGCAGACAGGTTTGACCACATCACGATCACGATGGCACGAGAGCTCGTCAATAAATATCACACCATTACGACGGACCTCGGGTGCTGGCGCTCGAATATGACACCAACTAATGGCCACCCTCTGGTCAAACTAACGAAACTAAATGTCAAACCTAACCTATCCCACTTGTCTCTTATTGCGAACAATCGTATGGCCGAGCTTAAAAGGGCCTTGGGTAGACGGGGATACTATACTATCGCACACATATGCCACGACAACGGGTGCTTTAACCCTCAACATTTAATTGTCGAGTCAAAATCAGACAATATTGAACGCAGGGATTGTAAGGGTAAGGTCATCTTAGTTCGTGAGGGTATTAGCTATCACCCGTGTGTGCACGGTAATGTCGACGGCATGCATAAATGCATCCTGGGGGTGCAAGAAGTACAAGGTATACGGCCGGACATGCAACAATCAACAGAAGCGACCCCAGCACCGGATTTGGGTGATACTGCCCCATTAGTTAACAATGTTGCTGATAAGTTTGATGATATTACGCCGGCAAGGGCATGGGAACTAGTTAGTAGATATCACGGTAACACTACCGATCTTGGATGCTGGGAGTGGAGTGAGTCTCGAAAGACAAACTGGACAAAAGATTACTGTCGTGTCGATGTAAGGCGAAATGTCACTGTTTTCATGCACCACCTAGCTGTTATCGCGGATAATCGTGGTGCGGAGTTAAATTCTCTTGGTACAAGAAGCTATCACGGCTAAGTCACAATAGCATGTGCTTCAACGCTGGTCACTTGGTCGTGGAAACAGCGCAGCACAATCACAGACGCAGGACTTGTAATGGGCACAAGGTTATACTCTATCGGAACTTCGAATACAACCCCTGCCAGCATGGCGAAGTTGAGAATATGCGAAGATGCATTTTGCCACGTCAACGTCTGGAAGCTGTCCCGACACGTGTTAACAGCACACGGCTGCCAACGCCAACGCCCGGTCCTGAACACCATTCATGCCTGTCAAAAGCTGAACAAGAGTCTGGATCGACGTAAGTTCTGACGCCATATACAGGAACTATATAACGCGGTCAGTGACCTATGATAGTATTGCAATACAAAGGCTCACCATTGTAAGGATCGTCAAGATGCCAAGATAAAGTCCCGCCCAATATCCAAAGCGCTCAAACACCCAGTGCGTTAGGACAAACCCTTCAGGACAGTTTTTTCTGACCATTGGCCCAACAAAAGCAAAGAGCATAATTGGAAGAGCGGAACTGAGAGAGTAAACCAATACACCTTGTACGCCGGCCACAATGCCGATTTCAACTATCCCAGCGCTAGTCAGAAGCAAAAAAGCAACGCTGCCGTCATTGACCACACTACGTGGCGTGTTCTTTTCTGGGTTATGGGACCCTGTGCATTGCTCGGCCTTGTCATCGCGTATCCGATTATTCCAACAAATTTCAAAGGAGGAGATTATCGGCACAAATTGAAGCAAGTCGACACTCCCGGAATTTTATTGTCATCTATATTTTTATTAATTCCCGTCTCGAGCGGGGGAACAGAATATGCGTGGAATAGTCCACTCATTATATCTTTCCTTTGTATTTCTGCCGTGGCAGCAATTGCATTTGTCTATGTCGAATGGAAGGTCTCGCTGCTGCCTATGATTCCACGCAAGTCTCCGTGACTACTAGGGAAACCTGACGTTAGGCTAACCAACTTTGTAGTTAGGCTGTTTAACAGTAAAATTTGCACGGCCATGTATGTCCAGATCTTCTTCTCAGGTTGCACGTACTACGTCCAGCTCAATTTCCTTCCCGGCTACTACCAAAATGTGCGCGGATATTCGAATATGACATCTGCGGCTCTCACTATCCCCCTGGTCCTCGCACAAGCATTAACATCGGTAAATGCAGGGACGTTTATGACCAAAACAGGAAGATATGGTCCGTTGCTTTACTTTGGCTATGCAATGCTCACAATAGGCACGGCAATCCAATGCGCAACCTTCAACCTCACCATGTATCCCGCTGTACTCGTGATTGCCTTGGTCCTACAAGGTGTTGGGATCGGCTGTACGTTTCAGACAACACTCGTCGCATTGCAAGCCAATAGCGCGAAGACGGATCGCGCAATCATCATCTCTGTCCGTGGCTTGATCCGTTCGTTAGGCGGCGCAGCAGGATTAGCCATCGCTTCGGCATTACTATCTAATGTGTTGCTGAAGAACATTCCAACATATTTACCGCCGGATGTTCGTTCTATGATGGAACACTCCGTTTACGCGACGCCTGATATGACTTCGTTGTCGTATGAAGAAAGGATAACGGTAGCACATGCTTATAGGATTGCATATCGCGCAGTTTTTATATTCTTTGTACCATGTATGGCGCTATCGTTAACCGCATGCTTGTTCATTAAGGACTCCGGTCTCGAACGTAAGGATGAGAAAGTAGGCGAGCCTAATATGGTTGAGGAGGATGTTCACAACGTCAATCAAAATCGTTAACGTTCAGGCAGTATTGAATAGGGATCCTTCTAACAATGATTCAGAAAGCTCGAAGTCAACTCAAATCATATTAGAGAAAAAAAATTCTTGTTTAGTTTCAATTTTTGGCAATTCTTGACAACTCTTGCAAGACAATTAGAGGGTTGGAAAAATTAGGTATAGATATGTTATGTCTACGATCTCGAGCTGTTTGCTTACTGGCAAGGTCCTGATAACATTGATGGACTGCGCAACCTACAAAATATTGATACACTAGTTCCCAAACACAAGACTTCCACCCCATCGATACGTCTTGTAGGACACATCCATCTGAGGCAGCGTCTTCGCGGCCTCCTTCACCCTAGCGATATACGGTACACGAGTGCTAACCTTTCTCGTAAACTTATGTCTTGATTATAAACTCCTAAATAATACAATGCAAATTCCCAAAAATAACCAATTCCTGAGTATACTTTGCTTTCCCGCGAAATTAACTATGCGCAGGTGCAGCAGTTACAGCAAGTGCCGTAAGATCCTTTTTCTGTGCATTCCAAATGCGGGCAATCTCCTCCTCATAAGCCTTCTGCTGAAGTGCTACATTATAACTGTGACCTCCATACTTGGACTTATCCACTTTTTCATCAGTCGGCTCCCCCATTGCTTTAAACCCGCCCTTCATAGACGTGCGAATAAAACTAAATGCAAGACCGCAGCCACTCGGGTCACCTTCACCGTGTAGCTCTAGCATAGCCTTGCCTTGAGTAGCGTTGATGAAGTTCTTACTCGTGATCCAAGGAGCTAGCTTCTCCTCCGTACTCATGCCTTCATGCTGTTCGTCATCTTCCTTACCGCCACCGTAACCGGCATCTGCAAGGAATTGTTGACCGACCTGCATCGTCTCAAGCAGCGTAACCTCTTCAGGACTGACCATTGACCGAATTCCATCCTCATTCGGCAGCGTGTCGGTGGCTTTAATCTTCCAATATCCCTGATCTTCTCCAGTCCGCTGGTACTCCATAAACTCCTTCAGTCTCTGTCGATTTTGCATATCGTTTTGGTCTGGAAAATGCGATGAAATCCCTTTGACCAATATTCTCTCGTTTTCTGATTTGTGCAGAACACGGAAAACAACCATCTTCAGTCTGTTCTTACTCGCTGTCGTTACACGACGTGACCGCGGGCTTGGAACCTCAGTGACCGGAAAAGTCTGGCCGACGGTGTACAAATTAGGTATACTCCGCAAATAATATTTCTGCCCCTCACCACCCCCGGTACTGCGAATCATCAAAAAGTCTGTGTTGTTAACCTGCTGCTTAAAAATTGGGGCACGAACAAGCCTATTATAATATGTCGGTACGATCTCCCCTGGTTCCACAAATCCGAAATTCCAAAACGGGCTTCGATCCTGCGATCCTAGTACATAAGTTTCTCCAATATTCAACTTCGGGCGAGACTCGTCCTCCGTCGATTTCTTTCGGTAATAATTTATTATTTTGCTTCCCATTCCAAAATTTGACATAACCGCTGGATATTCGTCAGAATATTCAAGCATGACGTACTGCGAACCATCGCCTAGAGATAGGTCTTTCGAAGTCGCGAAAATCTGAGCGACGTCTTTGCCCTTGTCTTTCTTCTTCTTACGATGACGCAATCTAGAGAAATGTATGACAGTATTTGGACGAATAACAAAATTTGGACGATGGAATGAACGGGCTTGTGATTTCGAGAGCTTGACCTTGTACTGTAAATCGATTAGCGCAAATCTATCTAGACGACAGATTAAACGTACATAAGGCGATTGCAATCGGTTGGCCACCATGGAGTGGTCAATGGTCAGATTACCAATTGTCGAACGAACACGGGACCGGTAGTTCTCTTTAAGAAGATCGTAGGCTTGATCATTCGATATGTTATATCTCTTCTGAAACAGCTGTTCCCCAATTGCCATGGACGTGGTACTTTTCTTATGTCGATCGGCTCTCCGGGAATCCACCAATAGCCGAACATCATTTAGGTCAAGAACGACGCGGTTGGCTTGCTCCTCGAGATTGCCTTCTAATATTGCATCGTCACCAACTCCGGAGACATACTCGTCGTCGTCATCAACCCAGTATATGTCGTCCACTGACGGTGCGGTAACTCGGACTTTCTGCGTGAACATATTAGTCGGCTTTGCAGGTAATGAAACAGCAACAATAAACAACCTTGTGGACGGACTCGTGGTTACTGTCAAGGCTTGAGTCGGAATCCCAAATAATTTTGCTTTCCCAGTCGTAGCAAGAGAAAATTAGTTGTTTCTCGAATTGGGTTAAAGTACGCTCCTGCTTGCTGAATAAGCGCTTGCCACGTTAGAGACATATACCAGGGCATTCAAACCTTTTGTTGCTTTATTCGTTTCCTATTTGATGCATCTTTGTTTCGAATTTGAACCACTCCTGGCTTCTCGTAGATGGATCCACGAGGCCTCGTATGTGACCGGAAGAGTTTCTGCTGATCTTTATCGGCATCTAAGTTGACTCGTGTCGGCACGCACGCTGTTGTCCACACTGGTCAGCTTACAATTCTCACCAACTACATTAGATTGTAACCATACGTTTAACTGAGTGCGGCTTCGGAAGTGAGAGTCTTACTGGCTCTGGAGCAAATAAGGCTGACATTCGTAAGGGTCGTGATTCTTCGGGCGCCTCCATGTCTTGGAAAAGCATTGTGTTAGCAACAAAATCCTCGTCTGGCAGTACCTGGTGCTCAAGCTCTTCATGTGACGGTTTGATCTCCTCCATCTGTGAATCATCTTGTAACGGATAGCCACCGAAGACCGACTCAGGACCACTAACAGACTGTGCACCAGACGGTGCAGAGGAGGAGAATGATGAGTCTGCCACAGTAGATATCGAATGTTGTAGCGCTAGCGATGCACGCGTAGACGGTATCTCCGGATGGAGCTTATCCTCATCCTCATTCTCATTCTCATCCTCATCTGAGTGGAATTCCTTTTTGATCTTCAAATCTTCCGAAAACTCCTTGGCCCAATCGTCCTCGTCCGTCTCGCCGTCCTTCTTCTCTTCGACGTCATTCATCACGCTGTCTTCCTGTTCCTCATCCGCAAGCTCATCCTCGTCTTCATAGTCAACAGCATCATCCGCGTGAGCGACATATTCCTTGGAATCGCCAAGCTTCTTTCCACTTGCAAGCGCAAGTGCAAGTCCATCCCCAAGGAACATATTCAAGGCATCGCTATCATCTACGTCAACATCTTCTTCAGCTAGAATTGCTCCAAGTCCATCATCTCCTGGCCCTTCGTCGACGGGATTCTGAGGTTGCGCCATCTTGCAATCTAGCTGTTTTGATTCCAAAGTAGAGCAAAACGGCTTGTGAAGAGCGCCGACTGGGCATGTTTGGACTTTCGGGCAAGGGTTGCGTATTTGGTGGATGCTCAAGGAACCAAATAAGGTTTCAATGTCAAGACCTAAGGCCAAATGGCAAGATTCCAGTCTCACGATTGAATCAGTTTCGGACATAATATGAGGTTTGATGATCAACTATCCTCAGTCACGTCAGCGGCGCAAAAGATACAAGAGCCCTGTTAACTAGTGTCTGTTAAGAAGCACGCGAGGCAATTAAACTTCGGCATTTATTAATCGTTTAATATGATGTTTCCGCCTTCATCAATGATACCTTTTCGGACAAGAGTTATGAACATGCAGTCTTTAGTTGAGAGGTCAATTGATAAGGATATGCCTGTGCTCTTTGTCAACTTCAATTACAGATAGTCTCTATATGATTTTCTCTATAAGGACTGGCGTGCCAACATGGACTGTATGATCAGTTAACGGCGCTTCAATGGGTCAAGCTGCACATCGCCGACTTCGGCGGTGATCCCGACAATATTACTTCAATGGCGAGTCGGTCGGTAGCCTGGCAAATGCATTATCACTCAATTCGAAGGGCCTGTGTAGAAAAATTGGTATGATGAGCACGGTCATGGAGGCCAGAACTACACGTCCGCTGGGGAGGCTTTAGAGATTGTTGAGAAGGTAGCATTATTACTGGTCAGGCTGGCAAGAGGCGAAAAAGGTTTGTGGTGCGAAGACTTACGAAGAACTTCGGTCAGTTCCTATGAAAAACTTATGGGGGCCGTAACTATCAGTCCCGTCGTGAGGGCGGTTTTGTGTGGCAGGGTCCATTCGTTGACAAGCTTCCTCGTGCTGACGTTGGAAGCATCGTCTTTGAAAATTGCAGATTTGAAGCCAAAATCTACGGTCCACATTCCAGCAGCTTGTTCCAACAAATGAATTTTGCTCTCGCCAGGTCCCCAGTGCGGATGCTGAAATCGCAGAGATGTATAACAGCAAGCCAATCGAGGATAAGGAGAACTTCACGGACATACCGGCTGGGGATTGCCACTGATCGCCGAGCTGCTAGATAGAATTCGAGATGGCAAGATCTTTACGCGGTTGGACCTTCGAGGCGCCTATATCTTGCTTCGAATCGCTTTCGACCATGAATGGTTGACAGCATTCAAGACTGGGTTTGGGCAATTCGAATATCTGGTGATGCCTTTTGGCTTAACCAACGAACGCCCCAGCCACTTTCCAGGCCCTCATGAATGACGTGCTGAGCGAGTTCATCGTCGTCTACCTGGATGACATTTTGGTCTATTCGAAAGACATCACCACAAATCGCGGTCATGTACGAGCGGTACTGGAGACTGTTCTTCAGAACCACTTGTATGTGAAAGGAGAGAAGACCGAGTTCCACGTGACGAAGACCGATTTCCTGGGATACACGGTGTCCGACCAGGGAATAGAAACGAACGATGAGAAGGCCGGAGCCATTTTGGAGTGGCCTGAACCGAAGAACCTGCGGGCATTGCAACGTTTTCTGGGCTTCGCAAATTTTTACCAGCAATTCATTGAGACCTATAGCCGGAAACATGAACCTTTTGACCCGTTATTGAAAAAGAACGCACACTTTGTGTGGACCCCGGATATGTAGACGCGTTCGCTAACTTCAAAGAAGCGTTCGTATCTGCACCCATGCTAAGACATTTTGACCCCACGCTGGAAACGATCATAGAGACGGATGCCTCGGGCACGAACATCGCTGCAATAGGTATTCAGCGACAGACAGACGATGGACTTTCCCATCCAGTGATGTTCATGAGTCGTTCGCTGAATCCTGCTGAAAGAAATTATCATGTGCACGACCAAGAACTATTGGCAATTGTTGAAGCGTTCACAAGCTGGCGACACTATGTGCTTGTGGTTATAGACGAGTGCGTTTTCGTTATGTATCATTTCCTAACGGAACCATGACTGTCAACCTATCCCGTATCGTAGACGCGTTTCGCTATTTTCTCCAGAACAGCAGAAAGGTTATCGTGATGCAACATAGAATACCAGAGTCTTGCATAGCGTTCTATATGGACAGTATGGCGTTGGAGTGGGGATCTTTGCACATTGCACAACCCGAACTGGCAGAGCAAATTGATTCTTATCATGTGACCTAACGGTATTTAATGTAGAATAAAATTAATAATTACTCCATTACTCAGAATTGTGCATATTTTACAGGCATCCTCTATAATACATATTTACAGATAAAAGCAAAGCCTGCGTTCGCTCTAGGCGGTGTGATCCAGCAACTATTGTAATAAATGCTAAAACATATCTAATAGTCATAATCGAGCCCATCACTCATGGCGAGATCATTGCCAAATTTTTTCCTCCAAACGGCATAAATCTGCGGTGATGCCCGGAAACTATGACGGAAATAAAGCGTATACTTAGTGGAATTTTTTTTAGGCTTCCCTTGCATCTTGTCATCCATCATATATTCGGCATCAGCTTGTGCGGCGTTATTCTGACTATTCTGTATAAATACCAACTTCGTGTGAGCACGCCCTGTATAAGCACTCCTTAGTGCTCGCCCAATATTCGGTGGTGACAGAGGGGAAATATTGTCAGAAGAGATCTCAAAGTAGCGTATCTTAGGCATACGGGTCATGGCCACGCTAGCAGCAAGGAATGTCAAGTTCAGCTTAGCAATGCAACCGGCCTCCATCTCGGACGTCCGCTTATATGCAGACAGTGGAATTGAAAACATGGACATGTCACGGTCATAGGAGCCGTAGATAGAGTCCGAAATTGGAAGAAAATATGGATCACCAAATGAGTCGTAGTCTTCGAATTCAATCTCGTAATGCTCCATATTAGGCCAATAAGGTTCCTTGATAGCCGCCACAGCTTTTAATGCCTCGTCATTTTCTTCAGCATCATAGTACTGCTGGTATTCTGGTCTCAATCGCTGATCTTCAAACAGTTCTAGCGAGACCGGCCCTTTAAATGTTAACCACTTTAAGTTGTATGATCGCTCCCTAATAAAACGACACAGTCTATCGCCCGTCCCTCCACGGTAAGGAGCACTCTCATAAGGCATAAACTCTGTTGGATCCTCGCAGTCCCGGTGTCGAGTCCGTAAATCTAATTCAAGTGTTGTTATTGTATCAGGAATTAATTTGATGACTTCCAGCACCCCTATTGTTGAGATAATGTCGGTCAGAAATACGCGCTCAAATACTGAACCAGCCAGAAACTCACTTGGATAAAAGTAATGACTCGCCTTGGAACCCATAGACAAAAACAAGAAGGAGTAAATGAGAGTCTCCACATCAGGAAATTTCGCCAGCAATGACAGTACTGTCTCTGGTGGAAATACCCACTGACTTCCAACAGTACTGCAAAGTTCTAGAGATTTTATTCTGCCCATCTGTGACCACGATTTTAAAGACTGAGACAAGTCTAGCTCGTACATGGGGGGTTCGGATAGGAGCCAATCATAGTCGATTTTGTAGTAATAGTTGTCCGCAAATTCACCCACGATTCCAACTTCTGGGCGGCCACCGCCGTCGTTGACAACTATTGATACTATTTCCAACAAGGCCACGATGCACTCCAATACAGTTTGCTTGTCGTAGTCATTGGATATAGCGAGACTTTCGTCGAACCGCAATTCGAGAGTATGAACATATTGTCCAAGCCCAGGTCGCTCCCGAAAAAGTTCTAGAGATAGCTTCACATGGTCGACAGTCCTCTGGGAGTGTAGGTCGACAGGCAACGTGATATGCTCGAATATTTGCTGCTGTATGATATCCCTCCACTGGCGGCAGACGGCACTCCAAGCCTTTTCAAATCTATATTGCGGGTTATTTCTGAAATCTGTAGCGTAACGCAGGATTTTCAAGTGGAGCTCGTATGGAAGTCTCTCAAGGCCGGAAGGACGGTATCCCATGGTCGTGAGCATCTCCGCGAAAATTGTGGTGATATCTTTTACGCGGAACAAAAATACGCCCACACTCGGCTCCACCCGTTAATGTACCTCAGTACCTATCAGATCGATAATATGTTAACTATTCGTCAAAGTGATACTTGACAATCTCTTCGGAAATTGCACAGTCTTGAAGAGATTATCGGTTTGTTCACTGTATCATGAACGTGACACGCATCGTAAAGGAGACGTGGGGATGTCCCGTGGCTTTACGGCAAAGGGTCGAGCCGCACAGCCCAAATTTGTAACGCGCGTAGTCCTCGCGATTCAATTACCGTTTGGAGTTGGATCGGCATTAAATTAACCAGCAGATTTCCTCATAATCCTTATATTATTGTATAACTGGAATTCTTGATCCTTTGGCAGAGCTACAGTCCTTCGACGTGATACGAACGAATGCATAGGAGTCCAGATAGCATCAATAGCCCAAACCCCGACATATATATTTCCGTTTACCCCTGAAAATTGAAATTTTCTAAACTTGCAGAGATTTCCATACTGTAATGCCGTCCGCTATCTTCAGATTGATAGTCCACAATAGCAAGATTTAGGCTAAGATGGGTTCTGAAGGAGGTAGGGCTCGTCCAAAAACGACGATCTCGTTTCCTAGCACAATTTTTGGCGTGGCTGTCCATCCGTCCAGGCCTCTAGTAGCGACAGGATTGTCCACCGGCCATGTGTTCGCTCATCGCTATGCAGCTGATGAAATTGATATTGAGACCAACGGTGATAGCGGTGACAGTGATGATGGCGGCATTACAGAAAAGATTGATTTGATATGGAGGACAAGGCGACATAAAGGTAGTTGTCGAGGAGTCGCATTTGACGAAGAAGGAGCTTGTAAGTGCTTCGGCATTTTTATAATAATGGGATAACTGACTTTCAAAAATTGTCAGATCTTTACTCTGTTGGTACAGATTCAGTGATCAAGCAGGCATTGCCTGATACTGGTAGTGTCATTACCAAAAATTCGTACGATATCGAGTACGCGTTTCCTTTAAAGAATGCTGCACGTCGAATTGAAGAGTACTGACAAGAAAAACAGTTCGAGCCCGTCCGCACTGACAGCTACAACCAGTCATATTTTGGTAGGTACGGAGAAAGCCTCGCTACAAGGATTCGACAGACGGACACTGAAGCCGACGTTCACATTCACTGATCTCCACAATGACTACATCACAAGTATATCGCACCTAGCGCAATACCAAAACTCATATCACTTGATCACCACTGGATCTACCACTGTCACACGGATTGATATACGGAAGGGAAAACTATCTACAAGCGAGGATCAGGAAGATGAAATTCTTTGCTCGTGCATTTCTTACCCACCAAATTTTGAGTATAATCCAAGTGAGGGACGTGATAGTAAGGCAGCGGTTCCAGAGAAGAGGGTTAATGTTACTGCTGTTATGGGTATGGCGACTGGTGTGCTTACTTTCTGGATGAAGGACAATTGGGAAGATCAGCAGACTCGTGCAATCATGAGCAATGAGAGTATTGATTGTATGGCAGAGTATCCTGATCAAAGGATAATTGCGGGCGGTGCTGATGGACTTGTACGGTTAATTGACGTACGTGGAAGAAAAGTGATTAAGGAATATGACCACGGTGGTGAAGACGGAGTTGTCGCTGTTGCCGCAGACTCATGGGGCCGTGTTATAAGTGCTGGTGGCGAAGTAGTTCGCGTTTGGAGTGTAGACGATGAGCTGGACGAATTGAAGCGGTTGTCTGATAGTGACGACAATGGCACTGAGAGTGACAAAAGTGAAAACGAATCAGACGACAGTGATGACAATGGCAAAAAAAGCAAGAAGAGAAAGAAGGCGAAGAAACGAAGACGAGGAAAGACAAAAAATCGGTTAGTTGCGAACGCAAGGTCCAGTTCAAAGCCAAACTTCTCTGGCCTGGACTAGTTCTGTAAATATTTTCTCATTAGCTTTATGATCTGGAATTAGGGAGTAAATTGTCAATGCATAGCCAATTCAAGTTAATCTCGCAACAACTTCGCGTCTACGATCCAACACTGTGTGTTTCCGATCGCTGGCACGGTGTATCCCACTGTGGCCAGCAATAACATAATTCTCCCGTATCTTAGACGACTTGCGTTTATTTTTTAAGTTAGCTTAACGAAAACTTTAACTTTAGCTTGCTCTGGTTATGACTATGACGTCATGGGTTAACTAATCGTGATGTTCTAACTGTGACAACTTGCTGACCTTGCTCTGTGCGATTCTTTACACGACGGAAACGCATAGCTGGATATATGTTATTGATGACTTGACTCTTACATTGAGCATATTTGCTTTGAGATCGGCATTCAATTGATCTCACGTTAGTTTAACAATTGTGCGTTTGATATATCGTCCAACTCTCCTAGCTCCCTCACAGCGCATCGGTCTTCTCGTGCGCGGAAAGACGCCTTACAGTATGCCATCCAAACCAAGAAACCTGGGTCCGGTGGTAAGTAGTGAGGGCAAGTTTGGTGTCTTCACTCTCCCACACGCGCCTGCTAAGATCGCGTACCATTTCTACGAAACTCCAGAGAGAGATCTACCGGTTATCATGCTGTCGAATGCACTATGCGCGAACTTCAAGGCTTTATGGAAAGAATTCGTGGAACATTTCAGAGATAGCTATTCAATAATTGTGTATGATCAACGATTTCATGGCGAGTCACCTCTGTCAAAGGGCTACGATTACTATGGCAAGGGGTTGACATTCGAGGAACTAGCGGATGATGCGGCTGCGATCTTGGATCATCTTGGAATCGCACGCATTCATGCCTTTATTGGACTAAGTATGGGTGCTACCACGGCTTTGGTCTTTAAAGCTCGGCATTCGGCTCGAGTAGGAAAAATCGTAGCTGCTGCAAGCGGACTAAAAAGTGCTCCTCCCGGCGCCGAGGATGTTTTCGAAGCCAGGATCAAGGTTGCTACAGGGGAGCCAGATGGTATGGCAAAGCTTGCACCCATGACACTTGAAAGATGGTTCCCCGGTGAACCGGGAAGAAGGTTCCTGGACATGCACCCAGGCCGCAAGGATGAGTTGTTGGCAATGCTGAGAGACGCGCATGTAGAAGGGTTTGTCGCTTGCATTCGCGCACTGCAGAATTTCGACCTTACCGGATCGCTTGAAAGTATCAAGGAAAGAGAAGACAGTAAGGATGTGCTACTTGTTGTTGGTGAAATGGATGGGGCACTTCCTGAAGTCAACAAGTCCATGGCCAAGATTTCGGACGCAAGTCTGGCAATTATCCCTGAATCGGGCCACATTATGAACGTGCAGAAGGCTGGAGAGTTCAATGCTCTGGTGGATAAATTTATCACTCCTTAATTAACGAGTACTTGGGATAATATTTGCGAGATGGTGTCATTCTAAGGTCTGCACTTACACGACTTCACTATAGCAGTTACATAACTGTTTTCCAGTAGTGGATTTAGCAAATTGATTAACCTGTTTGACCGAAAGATTTTTCTAATTCCTCCATCAGGGAAGTCTTCGCTTGTGTCCTACATATTAGATATAACCTCCCTCTATCTCTTGCGTTGTTAGACTGCAAATCAGCCGCCCACCCCGGAATATTTTGAACTTGCGTACAAAATCCCGAGTTCCGATGGCGTCTTGCATGCACATTCTGGCCACACCAGAAGGCAAGGAGGCAAGCCTCAGCGGGCAGCTACAAGTAACCAACCCTCTTATAAACAATGTACAATCCACGTCTATGGACATCAATAAAATAGAAAGTTCGGCGTCGGTAGTGAGTCACGTCTTAAGTTGGGGCCACAGCGGAACCTGTCAGCCGCATCGATTTTTTTTCGAGACTTTCCCCCGGGTCTCCACCCTCGATATTGCTCCCACTATCCGCGATATATTATCTGCGCGCAACCCAGCCAAGATCCGACAATAGCCCAAACCAAGTACCACAATGGCCACGAACGGAGCCGCTCACCCTGCGAAAACGCTGCCCGCGGCGAAGGACCTGTGGCACCATCTATCTCCTGAAGCTGTCGCCCGTCGTCCATCACCGCTAAAGACTGCATTCAAATACGCCATTGACCCCCGAATTGTCTCTTTGGGTGGCGGTCTTCCGCTCCCGGCTTATTTTCCTTTTGAGACTATCTCGGCCACTGCTCCTGCAGCGCCATTCACACTTTACAATGACCCGGAGCTGTCTGCAACTGCGCCAATAGTCGAGGTCGAAGTCAATAGATATAATCGAAACCAGGAACCCGGTATGATTCCCCTTGCAACAGCAATGCAGTATGGTCAGTCGGATGGATGCAAGCCGCTACTGGAGTGGATCTCTGAACACACAGAGATGGTCCATCACCCGCCTTACTCGAACTGGGGTTGCCTCATGACAGTCGGTAATACACAGGGCTGGGATGCAGCTCTGAGGTTATTGACATCCCGAGGTGATACCATTTTGGCTGAGGAATACACTTTCTCGTCCGCTATGGAAGCTGCAAACGCTCAAGGTGTTCGACCTGTCCCAGTTAAAGTTGACCTAGAGGGTATCCTTGCAGACAAACTTGACGAGCAGCTTACCAACTGGGAGGGACCCAAACCGAAGCTTCTGTATACAATTCCGTAAGTAGAGATATTTCCGATAACGGCACTGGTTTTTTTGTATAGTGTTGACTCGAATGATAGAACTGGTCAGAATCCGACGGGCGGTACGCTTTCTCCCGAGCGTCGCCAGGCTGTCTACGACGTCCTCTCCAAGCACGATATCATAATCGTTGAGGATGAGCCATATTACTTCCTCCAGATGGACGCTTATATTCCTGGAAGTTCGGCGACCAAACTCCCGTCCCCGCCGACCGCCGAGGAGGAACCAGACAAGTACAATAAGTTCCTTTCGAAGCTCGTCACCTCGTATCTCTCTCTCGACGTTGACGGTCGTGTTCTCCGCCTTGACTCTTTCTCCAAAGTTATGGCGCCAGGCACTCGTCTAGGGTGGATTGTCGCGCAGGAGCCCTTCATTGAGCGTCTAACTCGCCAGAACGAAGTCTCCATCCAAACTCCAGCAGGTTTCTCCCAAGCCATCGTCTACTCTCTTCTTTCCAAGTGGGGTCATAATGGCTATCTTGACTGGCTAATCGAAATGCGCAAGGAATACACTCACCGCCGCAATGTGTGCTTAGATGCACTCGACAAGTTCTTTGTCCAGCCATCCGCACATGCGCCAACAGGCCTAACTAGCGTTGTTCAGTGGAAGGAACCCTCTGCTGGCATGTTCTTCTGGCTTAAGTTGGACGTCCGTAAGCACCCCTTGTATGGGGAGCTGACGCCACTGCAGATCGAGAATCGAATCTACCATGCAGGAATCGATCACGGCATTTTGTTTATTCCCGGCTCGTGGTTTAGAGCTGACCAGGACCCGGTGGACGAGACGGTTAAGCCGACTAATGGCGAGGAAGTCAGCGTGTTCTTCAGAGGCACGTTTGCTACAGTGCCACAGGACAAGCTGATCGAAGGCATCAGATTATTTGCGGAAGTTATAGCTAAAGAGTTCTTGAGTTAATCTGTTTGGGTTGAGGATATTACGGGTGCTAGCCGTGGTTACATAAACATACAAAGTGATGCTAGATAATGCCGTTGATAAACCGTGGTAAATAGCTGTCTTGTCACAAAAGCTGGAGGATGTTATTGTTTGGATATTTGCATCAATTAGACTTGATATGTAGAAAGCAAGAAAGTGTTGCATCTTACTCGCTTTTGATAACTGGCGGAGTTTGTTACTGCTGGTACTACTACATCGGCGTTGTCTTCGACTTCGAGGACCGCTAAATAGTTGATCCGTCAGTGGTTGATTCACCCTTTGAATGTGCTGCTCAGTGACAAATATCGTCAAGAGCGTAAACTTAAGCAAAGGCGAGATGAATCCTGTGAGCTTTATGTTATCTATACTTGGCAAGCTCCCTTACGGTTGAACACAATGCAAATTCATCCTCGAGGGAATGGAGTAGACACATTTTCAGAGCCTAGCCAGACCTTTACTCAATCCAAGCTGACAATGCGTTGGGTAGATTGCGGCATTTCACAACTCGGGTCCAAGTCATGTCCTAGCTTTCTTCGGCAAGTACACTGGAGTAGATTCACCAGATGAAACACTACGTCCAGCCGACCATTTCACCAGATAGTCCTCTGAACAGTATCCATGCGTGATTCATATATATTATAATATAAATAATAAGTATATACTTCAATAATCCCCCCTGACCACCATACCATCATACGTCATACGTGTTCGTGTGCTATCGTAGAGTCATGACAAACTCTCTCCTTGAGTAATCCAAATGCAGAACAGTATCAGATCTGGTCCCTAAACGCAGTTCTCCACAGCTCTAGTAGCCGTCTTTGGCGACATAATGTTAACCGATATCGTGCTGATACTCCTCTTGTTCTTTACTGGCGATTCCGGTAAGGAAAACTTGGGATTAGCTACATAGCGGTACTTAGACACAGACACAGAACGAGACTTAAAGGGCGGTCCACCTTTTGCTGATCTGGACCTTCTGAAAATGGGCAATGATGATGACGACTGTGTATTTTGCGCCATGTTGTTTTGGATGTATTGAGTAAATGAGTCGACCGAAGACTGGCTACCGATAGAATGCTGATACCCGAGGTCATTTGCGTCAGATGCTTCATCGGCCTCGCCCTCATTAATCCTCTCACTGAAGCTCTCCTCAAAATTAGCTAGTAAGCTTTGCTCACTAGTAGATCGGCTGCTGTTTTTATAGGTTTGACGATTTTCATCTTGCATCGTGCTATGCTGACGCACCGCAACGGCCTTTCCATTATCCGAAGATGGCCAGAAATCACCTGAGACCGATTTACGCTGTTCCCGGAGTAATTTGCTATCTGCTGACGTAAGTGACAATGACAGTCTCGAATTTGCCTTGTTAGTAATTTGTGTTGAAAGAATTCTAGCACGTTTGATATTATCCAATAGCTTCAGCTTGTGACGCCGGAAGATACTGGTAGAAGACTTCAGATTCATTGACGGTGACGTCGGAGTAGCTGGACCATCAACACTCAAGCTCACGTTACGAATATAAATACCAACTACATAGGGCACTATATGATAATCTTAGTATCTAGCTTATGCAGATGAACACTCAGGAAAGACTGTGACAGAGACAAACCATGGCTTGATCGCAATGAGAACTTCCAATGTAATTCATTCGCACTTATTTCACGCTCAACCCGTAAAAAGGCAATACTCCGGTAATATAGCTCATGGATTGCCTCGCGCATTCCACAGACTCCGGCAGACAGAAAGTTGGATACTGGCGCAAGCACAAATGTTGTAAAAACATGCGTATGAAATTCAAGAAACAGCACCATCAGCGCAAACAAGGATGAAGTCGATGTCGTAGTACTGGGAGTCACGAATGACTCAAGATAGCAGAATATTCCATGAAGCTTTAATCGGTCCACGAAAAACAGCCCATTCCAGTCTCGAATAGAGGACAAAATTTGGCTCCTTGTAATCATAGTGTCTGCCAACCAGTGGCCGTAGCCATAACTTGTCAGGCGAAATAATGAGTACAGACCAAACACTGCTAGCATGACCGCAAGTACTAGCCCAGCCAGTTTCGAGAGATATCGCCAACTTGGCGCAGCATCGTCGCGATAGCGAAGAGAATGAGCTACTTGGCGCTCAAACTTTGAAAGGCAATGGTCACAATACCAGACACTTGCAATGTGCAGAGCAACTGCTACCATCAATTTGACTCTGTTTGATATCTTACTCTCATGGATATCTGGAATCATTGTCTCGTTAAGCACAATATCCAAACTCGCTTTCGGATCTGCATGTCCTGAGAAAAACACGTAAACAGCCTTCTGTATCATACCGGCCATGATTTTCAACACGATAACATGCTGTATTAATAGAGAGATTGTCCAAGCGAAAATCACCAGAATTGATGGAATTAGCCATGACCTATTCTTCTGCAATAAGCGAGCATAATAGCTCGGATGTCGCGTACGAATTAACGGGGCTGGCATTGTTATGATAGCTTCCATGGAATGTTACTTCTTGTCGAACCAATAAGTTAATTAGTTGAGTGTAAACACGAAACCTAACAGAGTTGATTACTTGAATGGGGTAACCCTTGCCCAAAGAGGAGGTCTTCGGGTTTGGAGGTATTAAATACCATGCGGCATGCAACAAGATGTAATTTCTAGGACATTTGGCATGTCGGGTGGGAGTGTTCGATCATGACACTCTTGATAGTGATATGGTACAATAGTTAGCCGTTGGTATAAGGTATAGCAAAGAAGCTTTGGCGGGGGGTAGGAATGACTGGCTTTACATCACTTCCCATTGAGGTTCACCGCAAAATATTTGAATATGCTGGCTTAAAAGAAGTTCTCGATAGACATGGCCGATATGACACGGACTTCGATCTCAACTTCGCATTACTTTGCAAAGCATATCGCGAAATTGTGCAGGCACATCCATTTCGAAGGTGCATAATTGATGTTACAGACACCAATGATGAATCTGGTCGTAATCGTCGGTTTGATTCTCGGCTGACTAAGTCGGAGATATTTATGCGGCAACTGCATTTGGCCAAGCATGTTAAGAGAATAGATTGGACATTTCATGCTAACCAGACGATATGTGACACTTCCAGTATACAACTTCGGAAGAATATTGAGCCTGGAATTTGATGCTGGATATTATTGAGCTGAGCGAATCTAGTGATAAAGTCAGAGTTAGCTTCGTAGCAGTCAATCAGTACCGTGATCCGGACAATCAATTGACGTTGATCAAAAGATCTAAGATATACCATGGATTTTACTCTATGATGCGAATCCCAAACTTGCGAAATGTTAAAAGACCGGTACAACTGCGATTGGAAGACACTACAAACCACGGGGCATATCTTACACCCAGCTTCTTACGGGAGACTCTGTCATATTTTGAGAACACCACAGATATAATACTGCAATTTCTCCTTTTTGAGAAGTCAGCAGAAGCCTATCGGCTAATGTATCCAGGTAGTACTTTTCGTTGGTAAGTTATGGTGACCTGTATTAACTAAACGCTTCTAGACGTATTGAAATTCCTGTCGACTTTTCCAAAGCATATCACGCGCTTGACACTGTCCTTTGGACCCAGAGATTTTTGGGATGGTGGCTATCATGACGTCTACGAAAGCCAGTATTATAGAGGTGGCCAGGGCGATAGACTTTCCCGTGCCATTCGGATGCTGAGCACTACTATGCAAAGTTTCCGGCTTGAAGGAAGAATTTCAGAGGAACTGTTCTGGCCGCGACCTACTGGAATATTTGTAGAAGCCTCGGACGGCTGCGGGTCGCATGCTTTCGTTGAAGACATGATCAATTTAGAACGCAGATACGCCCATATGGACGAATTTAACAGATATTGAAGTACACTTTGACAACCTAGATCCCTTTGGCCAGAAGTATATGGAGCTCGATTATGACTACCAGCCTTTCTCGTGCAGCACTAAGAAACTAGACTCCCTTGTAGCCGCAAGCTTGGCTGCTACGAGGAGGATGCCAAAACTGGCAAGCTTTCACCTTCACGACTGTGAGTATTATATGTATCGGACAAATGCTGAACACAGGCACTTACATTGTAGATTGGGATATGAATCGTCTGATGTTCGGTTACAACCTCGAGAACCGTGGACAAAAAGATATACTTTTGATACGGACTCCTATGGGTCCGAGCCCGAGAGTCATTGGGCTATGGAGAGAGAAATTCAAGGATGATGAAGATTCGAGCCTGATTGTGATTGAACCTGCTGAAGACTGCCAAGACTTGGAGGATTCGGACACGGAGAGTCGAATGGAGCACTACAGAGAAAGATTTGGTGATGAAGATGACGATAGTGACGATGACGATGGGATGGAAAGCGACGATAATAATAATGAGGACGAAGACGAAACCGATGCATATCTCGACTCTGATGTAGAAATGCTCTCATCAGACTGGGCACCAATAATTTTGTAATATATAACATGTGATAGGTTTGTTGGCTAAGCTTGTACCAATACGATTTATAAATAGAAAAGCAAGAGGTTGACGCGTATATAGTCAATTGCAGACTTGGCCAAGAGCGATATTAAAGATATGGCGTTAGGTAGTAAAGATGCCATGCGCCTAACATAGCGTAGAATACGAATCTAACATTTCGGGAGAGTAAGGGATGAAACGATATCTTCACAGTTCGCTTCTTCCTTTAAATGACCAAAGCCAGATTAAACATCCTGCTCATTCTATTTTTGTAATTGACAACGTCGAACGACGCTATACAATCGCCGCAAAGCTATACTTCGAAGAGTATATAAAGACGTAGAGCGTGATAAGCACAAATTGGAAGACTAAACAAAATCATAGATTCCAAGCATCTGCCAACTGTCTAACCACCAAACACAAACCCCGTATTTTACTATTAATACAACATCATTTACATTGGCTTTAATATTCTTTCTAACCCTTACCAAATGTAGTACCTAAATTTTCCTGTATTAGCTTAGAAATGAGGAATATTTAAACTCGTCATGATCATTGTCACTACGCTGAACAGACCCTCTCCCTAGTCGTAGTTAGCCAATCTGATCATTTGTAATCTTCTAAAGCAATCATACCAAAACTAAACCACTAGCACTGATTACAAGCGCCACCGATTCGCTGTGGTGGCCTGATCTGCTCTTCAAATACCAGGCCGCGAGACCACCAACGAACCGCGCCAGCGTAAACGACGGTGAGTTATAAATTCCAACACCAACAGCGACACCAGACGGGATGTAAACAGCCCATTTTCGATCGCCGTACAACGCCTTGATAATTGAAAATGCTCCAAAAATAATCGCGAAGAGCAATGCGAAGTATTGAGCGTTTGGTGGCAGGCCAGCGCCGGTCACGAGACGTGAGCAATCAATCCAGACGACGGCAGTTGGAATTCGGAATACCTCCCCTGGAATTTCGTAGACAGCGTTATACAATCTGTAAACAACTGCAGAAAGAAGAACAGACCAAGCTGTTCCAATAACCTGCGCGTAAAACTGCGCCTTCGGTGAAGCACCAAGAATATGGCCCGTCTTCAGATCTTGCATGAGATCACCGGCTTGCTGGGCGCCAGCTTCCGCAACACCGCCAGCAATCAAATTGATCAAAACTGCCGCAGGATTACTTCGTGGGACAATAATGGCAAACAGAAGCTGCGAGATTTTACCAATACCGCTCACGGGGTTCAGATCAGTCTCCCCCAAAGCGCGAACCCCGAGAATAGACAAAACAAATGCGATCAAAATGGCCGCTACAGTAGCATAAAGCGGAACAATTGGAAACACGATCTTAATGGCAACAATGCAAAGCAACGTTGTGCCGATTATTCCAATAATGGTATGCCTCTGGGACACAAGATGCTCTGGCGGTGCGTCGTCTTCTACCTCCTCCTCAGCAATCTCCACCATATCCAAGCTTTCGGGGTCCACTTGTTCAGATCGAGTATCAGAGCTACCACGTTCCGAGGCCGAATCATCAATCGGTTCCTCAGCAAGGCTTGAGTATCGCGTACGTTTGCTGCCGAATGATCGATATAGACTTCGACCGACGACAACTGAAAACGAAATTACACTGTCCACTACCATAATAGCCAAACTGATCCATAAAATCCACCCCTGACCACCAGTTTTCCAGTCATTGATTGGCCCCGGGGCCCAACCAAGTTTTGTAGCCATTGGTGCCAGAATACCCCATCCGAGGAACGCCCCCAGCAGCATTGAGCTTACAGTAGGGAGTCCCATGATAATACCTTGACCAACATAAGCCGGAGAGGGTTGAAACGTCCATAGCCAGTTCTTTGCCAAGGTAGTACCAAAGATGGGCAAGCTACGCAGAAAAGGGATGAAGTAAGCGGCAATCGTGTACCCCGCAGAGACGTTGAATGACAGAAGCAGATTGTGGATATTTCGACTATAGGTGTCGGCATCTTGCTTACTAACATCTGCCGTGTCGTCATCCTCTGCAGGAGATGAAGGCTGATCGACAAGTTCCGTAGCAGTGACTGTGGCATCATCCGGCTTCTCGTGGAGAACACTAATCATTGTCGCAGTCGCACTTCCAGAAGGGAAACGAAGCTTTTCCTTGACTATGACTTGCTTTCGAAGCTAGTAGCAGAATTGTCAGGCACTAAGGTAAGCTTGAGCACAATGATAAGGACTTACAGGAATGGCAAAGAAGACGCCGAAAAATGCAATGCCAGCACTCCAAATCAAGATTTGTAGACTTGAGAGACTAACCGGACCTCCTTCCTCAGGCGCGAGAAATTTCTCCAATGCCGGAATAATACCCACGAGACCGAATCCCAATGGACCAGTTCCAACAGCCACAGCGACACTATAATATCACGTTAAATAAAGGATCTCGCTCAAACTCATCGACTTCCTACCTTTGAACGAACACCTGTTGTCAATTAGCTTATTTTATCACCAATCATCTTGCACGTTAAAAAACTCACATTTTCGACGTCTGTGAAGGGATACGTCAAATACTTATTAAATGTTTTAAATGCTGCAAATGCCAGTAGCGCAGAGGGCAAGCTCATCATGGAAATCCATCCTGTCTGCAGTCCGAACTGAAAATTTGAAAACAGAACAATTGAACTATACGTAATTAGACCTGATATATCTAATTATAAAAAATATAGTCCTACCCGATACATAAACCGACGGCAATGGCTCGTGGCGTTGCCTGCGGTAGACTGATTTTTTCTAATCTAGCTTCGGCAATCTCCTGCTGGGGCGACGGCGACGTCGATGCCAAGCGCTCTGGATCGACTGAGGACATTCTAATAGCAAATATCTTTTCTCGTCCCCGTTGTTGGTAGATGCGGTAACGGCGGACTGACTCTTATATGACTGGATATCTATAGGCACAACATTAGCACACCTTATCACCCACTAACCACGTATCCGTGTAAAAAGAACAAACTAGCCTTTACTTAATTTCAGTTCTTCCAGTACAGAGCTTTACAGCCGATATTGACTATCTCCTGACGGATGGCAGACAGATAATTAATTATCAGAAATCAGGTCTATCAGGGTCTACGGAGATAGTATCGCTCGGCTGAAGCGCTATTACTAATCGGGTTGATTACATGTTAGGGTTTCTGATTCCCATGCTATCGCTGCATGATAACCTCCACAAATCTACTGCTACTTTTACCACTGCCTTGACTATTCCTAGATATGATAGTTAAGTTCAGTTACATACTCGACAACAGCGGAATAATGTTAGAATTTCCGGTATCCCCTTTCAGCGAACATAATGAATCTTCTATTTTACATGTAGAGACCGCCGAGATTGCCGCGGACACTTCCACATTGGGCTCTTAACGGGGTTAACGCGCGCCATTGGAGCCCTAACCCTTTCAAAACGCGTCATAACTCAATCGCGAAGACGCGTCTCAAATAATTTTTACCATCCTTGATTTTGTTGCTATTTTTACTACTGCACGCCGATCCAATCTTGCTTTCAATTGAAGTCTATTATCCTGGTAATAATCGAGCAGAAATATGACTGACGGATTAGGATCGTAAGTACTTTCACAATTTTGCTAAGAAGATGCTGGCGAGATGATGCAGATCTCTTGGGAGGATCTGGCTAACGGGCAATCTACGATATAGCACACAAAAGGCTTATAAAGAGCTGTCTAAGCTTGAGCGTGACTTCGAAGTAGCGGAACTCGAAATATGCAAGTCCTACAGTTAGAAGAAAGATTGTGCGATATTCTAATATTGACTAGTAAAATATTCTACCGAGAAGCTCAAGCCGCTTTATGAACGACGAAAAGCAATTGTGGATAAAATCGAGAAGTTCTGGGGCATAGCTCTCGAGCAGATGGGCGATGATATTGATCAGTATATTACCCCTCAGGATGCAGAGGTATGAACCTTTCATGGAATCGTTGCTTCAAGACGTGTTATCAACACACAGTAGCTATTTGAATATATATCTTCAATCGAAGTCGATAGGGACGAGACTGATCCGAGGACATTCACGCTTACTTTCAAGTTTAAAGAGAATCCATTTCTTGAAGACAACACCATCTCGAAGACCTTCACGTATGTCGATAAGCCGACTGACAACGAGGAGGAAGATAGCGAAGATATCACTGAGGCCGGCCGGATCAAGTACAAATCGTCGAAAGTCGACATTAAGTGGAAGAAGGACCAAGTTCTTACGGATACACCTTCTGGTTCGCCTCCAAGCTTCTTCACCTTTTTTGATTGGGAGAATAGTGAGGACGAGAATAAAAAAGATGTCTTTAGCCAAGCCCATGAAGTCGCTATCTTGATTGCTGATGAGTTATATCCAAATGCTGTTAAGCTCTTCAGTAAGTTTAAGATCGTCTTGGACATAATACATATTGCATTAGCTAATCTACGTTACAGCGGAGGCTGTAGAAGAAGAGGAAGACGACGAGGAAGACGAAGAGATCGATCTTGAAGGTATATTTGCGAGACCAATTGTCCAGTATATAAGAGGAATCACTAACGTTCGGCAGAAGAGGAAGAAGAAGAGGAGGAGGAAGAGGAAGAGGAAGAGCCACCCAAGAAAAAATCGAGAAAGTAGTCCAGGTAGTGAAAGTTAGGATATGTTACATTAGATCTATTTACACCTTTGTATAGTGGTCAAAATTTTTTGTACCCAAAAGATTGGTTATAAGTTATACTGTACAATACAACGTTCACGTAATGTGAAAACAAAATTGGTAATGCTGTCATTACAAACGTAAAAAAACTTCCATTATAATTCCATTAAAGATCACCAATGCACAAAGATCATAGCCTTGGCGTTTGCAAATAAATCTGACCTAAACGTTCCACTTTTCAAAGAGTTATGCGAGTGTCTCTACTTCTGGACCATTACTTCCCAAATGTTGATATTTCCGTCGTCTCCGCCTGTTATAATAATTTCTTCTTGCTCTTGGTTGCTTTCGTCTTTTTCCTTGTCAACTTCTTGGCCATGTGGCGAAGTTGATTTCCATTTCTTGCTCCAAACAGCTGTATTGATCTCGAAAACGGAATGGGCATCCTCTTCCTCCGCAATGACTGTCCATTCACCTGTCTTGACTTCCTGATATACAACCAGCAGTCCGTCTGCGCCAACAGAAACTATGCGGCCGCTTTGCCCACTCCAACTGACCGCGTATATAGGTCCGCTGTGCCGCTGCGGCAGAATAGCTTCCTGCTGCCAATTCTCTGATATAGGATCTGATCTAAAGGTAGATGGAATATCCCTGGTCGAGGTATTTCCGGTCATTGATTGCCGGCTCCACACTCGGACGGTCTCGTCGGCTGAGCATGAGACTAGTCGCGCTTTACCCTCCGCTGTCGTTTTGTCAAAATCAATACACCACACCGTTGACCGGTGGCCTATTATTTCTCCTGAACAAACCCAGTCGTCGTCATCCTCTCGCCACAATCGTATAGTGTCATCGTAAGATGCGGATGCGAGTAACTGACCTTGGTAGTTAGCATACAGATATCAGATTGCGCGCGGTAGCAGACGTCAACTCACGTCTTCGTTCGGATGCCATGCAACATGTTTCACATCCTGTGTGTGGTCTTGTAGGACCGCCAAGCACTCGAATTCCTCATTGTCCTCATCAGCTAAATAAATTAGTAATTGAACACGGTCGAACTGATTGTCGACAGTTGATACGAACTAACCTTCCCAGATCCAAACACTCTTGTCTCGGGAACAGGATGCTAAATAAGTTCCCTCACATGACCAATCCACACATTTAACCTCATTTTCGTGTCCTTCCAAGGCTGCAACGAATTCCCATTCTTCCAAGCCGACATTGCCACTATCTCCGGTACTCCCAAAATTCGGCGAGTACTGCTCACTATCCCGGATCCAAACGCCGACAGACCCATCAAAGCTTGCAGTAGCCAGAACCGCTTCAGATTGTCGACCTGAACTAGGCTTCCATGACACTGACCGTATACTACGCTTATGATTACCGTCTAACTGCGCAACCGGGAAGTATGTATTTAAAGAGTAGATCTGGGCGGACTTGTCTGAAGTCGCCGCCGCGAGCAGAGGAAGCTTCGGATGTGGTGCGAGATTCCATATCCGGTCCACATGCGCTGGAATGGAATGAACCTGCTTAATTGGCATCCCTGAATGCAAAATACCCCCTTCCGTAATGCTGGAACACTGACGAAGGCTGCTGCTAGTATATTTTAATATTAAGAATACCGAGTCACAAGATTGCATACGATACCCTTTCTACTATATCCGAGAGCAAGAATCCACAACTGTGGCCCGGGGTCGTCTAGTTATCGCTCTTCGAGGAATCCACCTCGGGATGGATAAACTTTTAGTGTTTGTTCTGGACCCAGGATTTCTTGGGTAGGATACAATAAGCCAGCATGACTCTCGCGTCACTCAGCGGTGATGCCCCCTAAGTTTTGGGATGCATAATGATCTCATACCACCTGCCCTCAGCTCATACTTTATATTCGTGTGTTTGTCCACTAACTAACTGGACATTACAGTAAAATATGCACGATTTTCGAGGTGTGAGTATAATTTATCGCCAGATACCAGTGTTTCTTTGTTTAACCCTATTATGGCAATAGGCCACAGTCGAGGATCTCGATCTTCCTCCGGCGTTCTCAATTACCCCAGAGACCCCTCTAGAGCATGCTCTTGAACTATCGTTCGAGCGATCATATTCCTACCTGCCAGTAATCTCGTCCCGATCGCGATCTCTGCTTGGTTATCTGTCAGCTGAGCAGGTGCAAAAGACGTTCAACTCCCCGAATCCGCCTCGCCCAAATGTTAGTGATCGCGGAGCGAATTTATCCACGGCCACGGTTCGATCGTTCATGCGTAAATTTCCCAAGAAGCAGGCATTTCAGAAAATTACGCCCGACACGCCTCTAGAAGATCTTGAGGAGTTTTTTGATAGCGGTCATGATTTCGCGGTCATTACCGACACTGATAGGAGGTTTGTCCTGGCCGTTGCGGTACCGGAAGACTTGCAGAATTTTGTTAAGCGAAGACCGTCTATTTCTTTAGCAGACGTTTGATTGGCAAAGATTCGTATTCTCAATAAATACACGCACATTAGCATTTTCAAGAAACCTTAAACCTTTTGATTTCTGTATTAATACATTCCAACACGACTCGCGGTAAATTATAAACCAAAATATTTGTCCAATAATCGCAAGGTAAACAAAAAAAAAACCACGTTAATTGTACAAAAACGCATAGGTCATTCTCATCCATGGTGGTTGCTATTTTCTTTGCTAGAGCTGCTAACTCTCGTCGCTGCCTTGACAACTTCCTGAAATACGAGCGCGGCATTGCCCTTACTACCAAACGAGCTCCTACGTCCCTGATTTTCCGTCTTTGGAACTTCTAAACCGCCACTACCGCTACTTAGGCTCGAAGCAGGGGATGCAGAATCGATATCCTCATCTTCAAATCCAAGGGCTTTGATCCTATTTTGGAGTCTGACAGCCTCAATCGCTTGAATGAGCTTCGATCTGGCATTGAAACCTTCCTTGATAGCTGGCAATAAGTCCTTAGTAGTTGCAGTTTCTCCGGAGATCCATCGATGCTCAAGCAGTTGCTTTGTCGTGTATCGCTTATGCGGGTCAATGTGCAGCATCGCCAGGATAAATTCTTTCGCGTCCTTGGAAATATCTCTCCAATACTTCTCGTGGAATATGACACCGTTCTCCCGGACTTCAATTAGGAATTCATCCACGGTCTCACTCCTGAAAGGAATGTAACCGCAAAGCAACGTGTAAGTGATGACACCTAAACTCCAAATATCGCATGGCTTGCCGTGGCCGGCACGCATCAGTATCTCAGGAGCTGCATAACCAAATGACCCGGCCATTGTCGTAAGCACCTCGTTAGGGGTCTCTAGCATCTTGGCTATACCGAAATCAGCGAGTACCAGCGCTGAATCTTTATCTGGTGTAAGGTAAAGTAGATTTTCTGGCTTGAGGTCCCTGTGGACAATATTTTTGTTGTGAAGATAGTCGACCGCCTCCAAGATTTCCGATACAGTCTTGACAGCATCCTTCTCGGTGTACTAAATCCACTAGGTCAGATAACAATTACCTTATCACGAGACAGAAAGGCGAGTTACTCACCTTACCCCTCTCTACAATCCTATCGAACAATTCACCTCCCGTAGCCCTGATATCGAGTTAATTGAGTGCATTATTGATACTGTATAGAGAACATACAATTGAGTGGCAATATAGTATTTATCCTATCATGGTCGTTAGCAAGATAATCGCCGCCCAAAAGAATAATTAAAGATTTCACCTTTGATTCAAACCAGTCTCTGAACCCAACAATATGATCATGATGGACGAGTCTAAGCAGATCTAACTCATCCTGGACCATTGATTCATGTCCCTTTACATTCTTCTTGAGAATGATTTTGATAGCAACTTGTTCCCCAGTCTCGATCACTGTGGCCGTCTTGACGATGCCATACGTTCCAGCGCCCTGTGATCGATCAGTACGTGAGTAATTCTACGAGGCTAATATGCCTAAACTGTCAGGTATCAGTACTTACAAGTACGCGACCAAATCTATAGAGCGCCTTTCGCTCATAGGAGGCCGGCTGGTGGGCCAGCTTTCCGTAGATTGAATACAAGGATGAGTGAGAGTGCATTCTTCGCACGGTAGACGTCTAGGAATGTAGGAGTTCTTAGCAAGCAATGGGGTGTATTTATAGGATCTTGAGAAAATATTCGATGATTGTTACGGTTTATGCAATATTTGTAGACACGGGACGCGTACGCGCAAGACTCGCCCATTACTACATCGTGGGCACCCAAGTTTAGACCTCCAAACCAACCCCAGCTATTCTGGGGTTAATTGGCAAAAGGTATTGCCAACTTTACCTGCTTTGAAGCACACTAAGGGTAAGTCGTATCGTCACCTCGTACCAGAAATATGTCCCGTAATAAAGCGGATCTGCGATGGCTGTGCTGCGGCTGAGGACTGTGAAATCTGTTCGCGTGTTTTACGTATTAGTTCAAGCCATGTTCCCTCTGCCCTTAATATGTGATAATTTATATGTGATCTTGCTGTTGTCTGATTCGAAATATTGTCGTCTTTGGCGATGTTCTTTTTTTTCGAGTTTGGGACCTAAAAGGACGTCCAGGCGTTTGTCGTTTGGTTCTGCGAGGGGAGCAGCAGGCGAATGTTGGTCTCGAAGTCAGAGCTGGTATTTCTAGAACCGCCAAAACGCCAATGTTTAGGCAATGACATTCTGGATTCATTAATATATAGTAGTTTAGTATAGTACACTTTAAATTGCTATTGGATCCGGTGCTCCCTATCACAGTTATATTATACATTCATCAGATCGGTAATGGAACCCGTCCATAGCTACACGCGCTCGTTCTACATGCCTTGACCAGGTCCCGAGTAATTATTATATGGCGAGTCGCGGATAAGCCAGACTACCCCCCTAATTGTCCTCGTCACATGTCGCTAGACAAAGAACAACCGCAAAGAAAATATCGAAGCCGTAACAAAACCATTATGAACCGTATAAATCAAAAAGACCAGTCTAATAAATATCCCATTATTGTCGTAATATTACAAACCCTCAAACGCTAACTCTTTTATTTGGCCATCGACCGCTGAGCAATGAACTGTTTTTATAAATTTCAGCAGCTGCACTTTCACAACAAAATCCGAAATTTCCTTACCTCCCTGTACTTTGCCAGATAAATCTTCAAGGTCTCCGAATAATTCTCGAAACCCAGGGAAGTCATAGCAAACAGAATATCTTCTCCGTTGACGGTCTTCCGCTTTTCGGCCGAGCACTTTTCGGATGCTAAAATGACCAGCGTCAATAGAAAAGACTCGCCCAATTCCAAAGTAATGCCAACTCACCTTCGCTAGTAATAAACGATATGAACTCGCTTACACATTCTTGCATACATTCCTTTGCTTCCTTCGATATCTTTGCATTTTCTGGCAATGCCATCTTCATTATCCGGGCAACTACCACGGTGGTCAGCATCAGCCCCTTCGAACCGTCACGGTCGATATTAGGAACTCACCATTGGCAATTGGCAGCCACTTGTCCTGTTCCTTAACTTCGTAATCACCATTGAATGGTCCTCCACTTTCCCCCCCCTCGCCGCTATCCATAGCCTCGCCATTCTCGTTCTCCAGAATATCAAGGATATTCGCTATACCATCCTCGTGCTCTTCTGACGATTCCTTATTTGGCGACAGTGACATCTTAGGTTATTCTAGTCACGGCTCCGGATCACTGGAGACTACAGCTCATCTGGTGTGTAAGTATTACTAAGGTCTTGTCGAGCCTGTGTGAGACAATTGTGCGCCGGGTAACTTGTGCCACCCTCGGTTGGATGCGTGGATGTTGGCGGGCTTCTCATTTGTGCTTTAGACATAAGTTCTATTTGAGTGGATAATAATGCCAAGTGGAATTGGATAGACGGCAGTAATTGGCAAGGATGCTGGATACACCGGGGCCATAAATATCAGCACCGCGACAAAAGTGCCCTATATTGGACGAGACACAAATCAAGGTCGATGTCGGTATAACTTTCTGTAGACACCCGCCGTGGCCATTGGCCATTTTGGGACCATCTAGCGAGTGGCATACATGTTGTATCCAAAAAATTAAAAATTATGAATTATATTTTGAGGTCTGTTGGTAGCAGCTGGCAACGCCACAACGTCAAATCCATTGCCATAACTCGCAGTCCAATCAAAGTCGAGCCCAAGTCGATTCTCATCCGCGAAAGCCGTCAATAACTCGACGGCCTGCTTCCATCCAACGCCATCCGTGTGCTCGACAGGGACAACAGTCGCCGGATTGTCTCTGCTTTTTCTGGTTGAACCGACGCCATATAGAAGTAAAGGCTTGTGAATATCAGGATACACAAACGTTCCGATATAGCGAAACGTTAAACTGATCCTCACGCCGTCAAATTTTTTCTGCTCGACTGTTTTGTGAGCAGGCGGTCGCTTGTCAGGGTTAATCGCGTGTGTCCATAACTTATTTGTCCGAAGACCCATAACAAGCAGCGATCCATGCTTCAACTCAATCGCTTGGCGCATTCTTGAATTCGGACCAGGACCACCACCACCAATCTTGGTGGCGGAATCCTCCATTCGTCTACCTTTCTTTTCACGAAACACCAGCCTCCGTTCCGCGCCTAGACTGAAGTTTACAATTTTAGAGTCAGGAACGACATCGACCGTCTTGTCCGCATGCTCTGATATAAAGTCTTCGCCGCTGCGGTATTGCTGGATCAAGACATGGTTTACTGGATGTTTGACTAGTCGCTCGATACGATTACTTATATATTTGACAGATTTTGAAAATTGCGGCGAGATCGTCAAGGAAGAAGTGTCAGGATCGCTGGGATGGCGATAAAGCGGGGTCCTAGAAACCAAAAAGTAGTCAACTCATCTTGCATCCTGGCTCTCCAGTGGTCAACAAGGAAAATTTTACCATCCGGCGTCGTCAGGTTGCGTTTCGATGCACACCAGTCTAGGTACCGGGCCGCCGTGGTGGTACATCGTGCCCCATTGCATGCCGAGGCAATCGTAAAACAAAGCATCACTAATTTCTGGCGGTATGAAATCGTAGGTGATATAGGAATCTATCGAATCCGAAATCGCAAAGTCTGCAGATCGTACGTCCGTGACATGGATTGGTAGTTGTTGAGTCAAGTCAGTCATCGCCTTTTCCTTGAGGTCGCCATATGCGGCCTATCGCTCCAAGTTAACTTTGGTTCGACGTCTATGATCACATCATCAATTACCAATAAAAGTTAACAAACTATACGCTTGGGAAGTACGTTAACCAGGACTCAATCCTCAGTAGCGATGACATCGTACGGAGAGACTCTCCACGGACAAAATGGAAATGCCCGGTGAAGAAAACCTAACCTGATGAGCAACAGGTCGACTTTCATAGGTCTCGTATTGTTATACAGGGTTATCGCTTGTTTTAGACGGCCAGACCCCTCCGGGGCATACCCCTTAACAAAGCAAATACAACAAAAGGGGCCTGGTAAACGCCCTGCCATGGGTTACAAGCAACAACGCACAAGTCCCTCGCCCAAAGGACGAGAAACCGTGCTCGAATATGTATGTATATATGTATATACATAGACATAGACATAGATAAATGACATCCTTATCCCCTAGGGTTATCGGTTTGTTGATAAATTTGGCAGCGTTTTGAAGATGATAAATGGATAATTACCAAACCGAATTCGCTTACTTATTAGATTACAGCGAACCTGCTAATTACGCACAGCTTAACCTTGATTCATCCCCTGAACCGTTTTCAACACAAATCAACGACCGTTGCCCAGACGCGCGTTCGCCTTGGCTCTAACATCCTTTATAAAAACCCAATGGACAAAGTCCTTCTTATTATGAACAAAGAGCTGAAAATTTGCAGTTAGAAAAAAAAAAGCAGCTGTTGAATCCGCATCAGATCTGGACCTACTGTTGCAAAATATGAAAGAGGAGTAAGTCTCCTTGCGAGTCTTGTCTCGCTTCTTCTGCCGGGATGAATCGGCAGTCTTCTTCTTTCCTGCGTCCTTCTTGCCGGGCTGCCTGGTTCTGCTGGCAGGGTCCTTGCCAGCAGTGGCGGCATTGCTCTCGGTAGCATTTGACGGCATTGCTCAGTTAATTATTTACTGGGAGTATGGCTGAAAAAACCAGCTGGGCATATTCCAATCGGTGATAAGTTCTTACGTCGGGAGATAGCTGATTACATTTACGTCATGAAATAAGTTATCGGGATCAAGATCGACAAAGGCCTCACCGAGTGTGGCGCTTCGAAGACGGACTGCCACGCGAGTTAACAGATAAGATGCAATTCATATGCGATGTGGTCAGCAAAGTACTTTGCATTCACATGCTCGTGTTGAGGTCGGGACATATTGGCGAGTGTCTTTGCTAAGGTTTTGTCGTGAATGTTATAGTATGTAACACGGGTTCTACGAATCAGCGATGCTTCGCAATCCCGACGCTGCTTACGAAACACGGCAGATGAAGGCACGAAAACCAAAAAGGCTTCCAAAGCAGTGTTGTGCAGGGCATAATTACGTTCGAGTGTCAAATATTGCAGTGAAGGTATCACGCCCTAGATAAATTATAGGCCTGGACGGGTCGCTGGTGTTTGCATCTGCAAATTAATTACATTCTGTTTGACCAAACCATGGTCCGACGCACGTCTATTGATTGAGTAAGCCACCGCATATGGTGACGTTATTGGAAACTACCCTGCTATGTCACTGCAAGCAAGGTCCGCGGGGAGTGAGCAGAGCGAATATTCCTAATCAAGCCACTCGATTCAGCGCCGCACGGTCTCGCCCATATAACGCAACGATCGGAAGTTCCATAGTCATTCTGTGAAGACTCGCGGAGCACTGTCGATTAAAATGAGAGTTGCAACGGTTTTATCTTTTTTATTTTGCTCGTGATTAAAGATTAAGGGTGTAAAATCGTACGGCGGAAGTTCCGTTCCCGAAGAAAAGAAAGTCGGCTAGGTCCGAGAACTGTATATGGCATGATACGATTCTGTGTGGGCGGAGGTACCGACGAGATTTTTTATTGAGGGCTGGTGGAATGGTGTCTGTGCCAGCAAAAAATAGGTCGGCGTTTGGCGGGATTAGAAAAGTAGATGCGGTGGCTTTTTTTTTTGTGCAAGTGCCCCCTACGTTGTTGTCCTAGCAGAGCAAATGCCGGAGGCAGTTGTTGTATTGGGGATGAAGGGGTCTGGCCGTCTAAAACAAGCGGAAGCAGCGAGGATACAGGCGTCGGCTCATTATTGAGGATTACGAAATCGCAAATAAAGTACGCGGCATCTCAAAACGTTAAATCGTTTGCTTGGTTGTCGGTTTTGTGCAAACAATCGAGCACAAGCATTTTGATTATGTCGCTAGGGGCCATATATTTACATCACCGTGCGTATTGCCTAAATAGGAAATTTTGTCCAGAGGATGGCGGATATACAAAGGCACAGAGTGACGGCCACACTAATAATAATACTCATTTTCGGGAACTCGCTGATTTTTATTTTTGACAAAAAAGGCTTCGCTTTGAATATGTCACTGTTGACGTTTATATTTTTGGCTGCAAGTTGGTGGTAATAATAACAGACTCGAAAACTCTGGAAATATATTCCTATTAGAGCAAGTCGAGCCACTGACAAAAATCTGATTCGGATCTGCCGAAGGTGGGAAGAGGCAATTGGGAAGGGGTTTCGTACCCCACTGGACCACTTGCTACTGTAAGCGAGCGAGAACAAATCCGGCAGAAGCGCACGCAGTAAGCACTCAAAAGAGATTCTTTTGATAATATGAAACAGACTTAGATCACAAGCGAAAAACAATTTCGGTCTGTCTAGATGAGGTTGATGTAGATCGCTGCGGTGTGTGTAGTAGTAAGCAGATCGACGTCGGTTCGGCGGCTTTTGTGCGGTGTACGCGTCTGTCGGATATTGCGGAGAAACAAAGGGGATCGGACAGGTGACTAACAACAGCCACATAATTTATTGAAGTGTCAAATGAGATGAGAAACCAGGGTGAACAAAGGGGCATTATTTGTGACCATGGTTTGTTGAATATTAATGTCCACTATAATGTCCGCTGTCGTAGCAAAGTGTAGGCACACGATATATCAAAGGGGCAGCCAGACAGTTAGCAGTTGAGAAACGAGTCTGGCGATCATTATTATGCGGAACATTGCTAGTGTCCGGACATAAAATTATTATTGACAGCTTGTCATTACGCGGTCGATCACCTCAGGCTCAGGCGCATTCGTAGGCAAAATGGAGATGCCGACATGGGGCTTCCGATATTATGATGGAACGGGGGAAACGCGTCGATGTCGCGTCTGACGAGTCCCACGCACGTACATTGTAACTCCGCTACAGGGTTATTAGGACTAATTCCGCATTCTTCGACCTTCTGGTTTTGTAATGTAATAGCCTGGGCTAGACACGCAACACGGGGTTAAGCACAAAGATGGATGAGTCAACGAAGAAATGCTTGGGTTACGGATCTATTTCGGGATTAGGCAAAACCCCGAGCGATTCTTCGAATACAGTTGACATTTGTACTGGTACGCTGTGGTGTTGGTGTATTTTGTGTGTTCTTCCCATGTACCGGGTACAGCGCCTCGGCGTTGGGGCTGCTAAAGATGACTCGTGTTCGCCTGCGGGCGCGAGCCGAACATAGCAACTAAGCAGCAGCCACTCCATCATTATTAGTTACCTAGAATTACTAACTAAAAGTACTTTTCACTACTCTGGACGCGTCAGTCAGTTAGCGAACGGCTCCCTTGCTGCTGCTGCTGCTGCTTGCTGCTGCTGCTTGCTCGCTTGCTTTGTCGGCCTCTCCGCTAGCAATGTTCGTACCACGCTGCGCTCCGGCGGATTGCTGCTGTTGGCGATCTTCTTGTGTTACCGTTGGCAAAACCCCATTTACACTGTCGTTATACATATATATTCTCGCGTACCCCTCTCCCCTCTCGCTTTGATCGCTCTGCGAAGAAAAACTATTCTCTCAAATTGCAGCCCAGCAAAGTCGATCAAACGGCTCTGCCCCCCTGCAGAATAGCTTTAGCTCAATTGACTCATCATTGTTACAAAAGCATATCTGTACAGTTTCACTGCCAGTTCGCACCCTAACTGTGTCAGCGTTCCTTTCACCATCCTCCCGCTTTGTCCGGTGTTAGTTAGACAGCGACAATTAAAAAAAAAGTCTTTTTTTTTGTTCGGCTCTGTTACGGTACCACGAACCCAAAACTGGCGTCCTCAGTCTTTTCGCGCCGCTTTCTTAAGCAGGCGATCTTCCATTCATCATCGTCTTCTTCTTCTTCTTCTTCTTCATCGTCGAGTTCAAGCAACAGCCTGTCTTCGCATGCTCCACAAGCAGATCTCTCTCTGAACCTCAACGCTCCTCCGCCGTACGAGAGCGAGCTCAGTCCCACATCCTCAACCTCTACGATTGACGAATACCGGGCCCGCCAGTACCAGCGCACGCTCTACAATCTCGCGGATCTCAACACCTCGGCGTCTGGCAACTTTGCTTTTTTGCCATCATCCTCATACGCTCCGCCTTCGCCACCTCCATCACCGCCGCTTCTGGCCCACGCTGGTTCGTCTTCTTCTTCATCATCATCATCATCATCATCATCCAACATGTCTGCTCCTTCGCCAACCCTCGCTCCCACCATCGGCGGCTCCTCCTCCCTCGAAAAGCCATTGGCAACTACAAACTCTGGCAGCCTGACAATGTCGATCGCATTGGCCGAGCCGCTTCTGTTTTTGCAAGGATTCGAGAGATCAGAGTACACAAGCCGCCCTCCGGCCATGCTTCGGGGCACCCTGCACGTGCATGTTTCAAAGCCAACAAAGATCAAGGCTATCAATCTTAGCTTTGGCGGCCGCGGTCGGACAGAGTGGCCAGAAGGTATTCCACCCGCAAAGGACGATTATGTCGAGGAGAAGGAGCTGATTTCCCATCTGTGGCCGTTCTTCAATGCCCAGTTTACTTCTGACGCTTCCTTCGGCGCAGACTCGGTCCTCGACTCCCGAGGCGCCCCGTACCAGATTCCGCCTGCTCTTGCTGCTGCCGTTATCCGTGAGAGTGAGCGCAGCTCATCCCTCGGCCGTCGGTCATTGTCCGCTACCGGCCGTCGGTCCGGCAGCAGGTCGCGCGACTCGCTCGAGGAGAAGAATAACGACAAGATTACTGCCGCCAATGCCGCCGCCCCGTCGAACAAGGGCTACAAGACCTTCCCGCCAGGCGAGTACAGCTATAACTTTGAGCTACCGATCGACTCGTCCCTGCCAGAGTCGATCGAGTGCAACCTGGGTTACGTCAAATACGAGCTTGAAGCCACGATCGAGCGTCCCGGTGCATTCAAATCCAAGTTGATCGGCAAGAAGGAAGTCACGCTGATCCGGACTCCGGCCGAAGCCTCTCTCGAGGTCGGCGAACCCATTGTCGTCTCCCGCAACTGGGAGGACCAGCTTCACTATGACATTGTCATTGGCGGCAAGGCCTTCCCGATCGGCAGCACCGTGCCTGTGGCGTTCAAACTGACGCCGTTGGCCAAGGTGCGTTGCCACCGTATTCGGATCATGATCACGGAAAACACAGAGTATTTCTGCCGCAACAAGAAAGTCCACCGGATCGAGCCTGTTCGCAAGTTTTTGTTGTACGAACACCAAGCACCAACCGGGACCAACGACAATTTGCTTGGCGATCTTGACCATGGTACCGAGAGCGCCGGTCCGATCGAGTTTGAATTCGACGCCAAAATCCCGGGTTGCAACTCAACCCTTCGTGAGCACCAGAGACTGCATCCCGACACCACGTACCAAAACATCAAGGTCCATCACTGGATCAAGATCGTGCTGCGTTTATCCAAGGCCGATGCCGAAGACCCGTCCAAGCGACGCCATTTTGAGGTCTCTATCGACTCGCCCTTCCACTTGCTCTCGTGCCGGTGCACGTCTGCGAATGTGTCCCTGCCAGCATACGATCGGTTCGGCCGGAGCTCGTCCTCAACGTTACCTCCTTGCCCCTGCGTGGCAGCAGCCGGCGGCGAAGCTCAGCCCGACGATGACGTTGATCAGGTGAATCTGCAACCCCGTCCGATGCATCTTCTCCGTCGGCCGTCTGTGAATCCGCCTCCGTTCGATGCCGACATACCGCCACCTCCGCTCGTAACGCCGCCGCCAGGGTACGATGACATTGTCGGCCGCGATGGTGGTTATTTTGGCTCGTCGTCGTCAGTGAATGGCCGCGACACCAACAACGGTGGTGATGACGACGAGGACGAAGATTCGGACCAGGACGTGTCCCTTGGCTTCTCCCGCATGTCCGTGTCGCAAATTAATAACACGTCAGACCCGTCGCTTTCGTCTCGTTCATCATCATCATCCGGCTCTTCGTCCTTGTTAGTCTCGTCATGAAGATCATACATTTGTATACAGTGGTTATATTTAGGAGTTTTGTTTTTTGTACTATAGAACAACATTGTTGTCTTGGAAAAATCGGGCGGGGCATTTGTGAAGAAAATCTGTTTTATCGGCGGCGTTTTGGTGTTTTTTTATTTTTCATCAATTTTATCATCTAATTAATATGTCAATATTACTACTGTCTTGCGCCATAATGCCCAGCATACACAATCACAAATCGGCAATGGCCGGAAGCGAGCGGTTTAATTTGCAATAATCCCGGATTGCATCGGGTTAGGTTGCAGAAGAAAGTGGACAGACAGTGTTCAAATAAATAATAACCAATAATAATAGCATTGCTTGAGACGAAAGGAAGGTATATCAAAAAGTTATTTTTTGGCATCTACATAGGATGCCAAGTTTTTTTTAAAAAAAAAAACCGGAAAAATCAAATTATTTTTACCTCCTTTTTCATTTTCACCTTGTCCTCAATATTCTGCCGTTCGTCACGCCAAAAAAATTTTTCGAAATCAGAAAAGTCCGTAATGTATACCTGTTTCTTTTTTTTGCCTCCTAGACTCTCTTTTTCCGCGGGTGGCGGCTGCTCATCATGGTGGTTGTTGTTGTTGTTGTTATTGTGGGCGCCATTATTTTGATGTTCTTGCTTCTCCGAAATAATCACGCCGTTGTTTGGATTTGGCTTTGGTTCCTGGACCAGAACAACGTTTCGTAAAGCCCGACTTTCGGTGCCAGTGATATAATCCCGGTTGCAAACCGAAATATGCACCTGCTCTTTTGTCACCAATCCGTGATCGTCGGCATGTTTGCCGAAAATATAATATTCCAGCCATTTCAACCACCGAACAAAGAACCAATCATAATCCTTCTCCCAAGGATGATATCCGCGAACCACGCGAGGCGGCCATGGCCAAAACGGAATCGCGCCGAGCAATATGAAAAACAAATTGTAATTGATCGGCCCGCGGTAAAATACTGGATGGTCCCGTTGGACCGCACTCGTGGCTCGATAATTAATCTCGCCGTCCCGTCTGGTATGTCCACCCCGAATGTCCATGTGCAAGTAATTGTCGTCAAAGTCAAGCAATCCCTGACACTGGCTGACCATCCAGATTAACGTGCCATCAGACAACACGTTGGGCACTTGGGCAAAGAACTTGCCAAGCACCCAGGCCAAAGCCCCTTCCGAGATATAATTTGGAATCCTGGCCCGCGCAGATGGCGGCAGCAAATTCGTGCCGGGCGCGGTACCGTACATTGGCCCACCGCCGACGTTTTCGTGGTTGCCCGTGAACCAGACTTGCTTGTAGTTCTCAAAATGGGGTCCCTTGGGATCAAAGAACCACAGGGTCGGTTGGAATACGAACCGCGGTTCATCCAACGCTAGCGCATGGAATGCGTGTTCGACGTCTATCGCCATTGGTCAGTAATGTCTAAAGCCATTCCAAAGAATTACCAGAATTACATACTCGAATTCAATTTCAAGTCCAGAAACCGATAATCATCCTTCTGCCACGTGAATACGCGTGGCACCCCTAACGATCCAACAGTATCAAAACAACCAATAGCCTTAACCTTGATCGTTGGCTTCTCACCATTAAACGGCAGGGTTAAATTTCCACGTTTTACCAGTTCCCGCTGCAGCTTTTGCAGCTCGGTGTTGTGTTCAAACTTCTTTTTCATGTACAACTGGAATACTTCGACAAATTCTGACATGCCGGCCTTGCTCAAAATGCCAAAATCCATGACCAGGCTGCATAGTGCGCGAACCATGTATGAACCCCTTGAAAAGCCAAAGAAAAAGATCTCGTCATCAGCGGCATAGTTGTAAGATAGGAAGCCGTACACGTCTTTCATCTGCTGCACGATCCCAGTGCCAAATGTGCCTTTTGTAGATCAGTAAATGGAACCGATAACAACAAAACGCTTTTTTAAATATACCTCCAAGAAAGAAATCCACCATTCCACCTGCTGAACCCACGCCGGGGTGGTAATAAACGACTTGTTCAACGTCATTCTTGCCTAATGGCTTTATTGCCCGAGCCAACCGGGACACGTTCGACGGATACCAGTGGGTCTGTGACAGAGAATCCTGCCAGGTCCCTAACCAAAAAAAAAAAAAAAAAAGATAAGTGTCAACCATACAATAAAATTACCGTGAAAAACACAAGAACAAAAATGCATACCGTCGCAAAGAAGAATGATCCGCTTCATCTTTATCGGTGTAGCAGTCGCGGTTGTGTGGGTTTTGCTAGGAGCTCACACCCCAAGCCGGCCTCACTGCCGGTTTTAATATCCCATGAGAGACAGTCAGCCTTAGCTCCCCGGCAATGTCATGCTGTTTATCACATTTCTCGCTTATGTGTGATTTGCTAGCTCGAACGGGCATTCGGATGCCGTACGTAAGCACCGCGTGGCTCCACGATCCAAGAGAAACAAGGGCTCGCAACTAAAGTTTAGGCTACCCCACATGCTGCCAATTTGACGAATGCAGTGAATTGTTGGGAATCGCAATGATGCTTGAATACCAAGCTGTCACAAAAGTTTAGGATCCCCTGAAAGTCCTTTCACTTTTCTTTCGCTGCGTAATCTTCGCCAAAATTATAAGATAACAACAGTTGAACCGTCAAAAGGAATTAAAGTAAATATCAAAAGAGGACCGTGTCGACCCGAGACCACGAGCCGCACCACATGTGATCAGCCCAACAAGAGGTTAGGGTTATGCAGTCATCGTAGGACATTCTGCCCTAACTCTGCTAGCAATTAGAACGGTGCAGAGTACCAAGGCCTTATGTTCTGTAATTCACTCTTGTTAACCGAACAAGCTGCTTGGAAGCCTCTGATATGATAGCGCGTCTACACTACTCTATTCAAATGGCCATTGAAACACCGGCAAACCCCCAGCCCAACCAGAACAAATACTAGTAATTTAAGGTCGTGTTTGGCCATATTTTGGTTGTCTGAATTGTTGTATTGTATTGTACACGCTCAAAGCGGTGCATTGACTGCGGCGCATGCTTCCACTCCAAAAACCAGGGGCTATGTACTCCGAAGCTTATGGTAGCGAAGCGCCTTCGAGATGTAACGCCGATGCCGCCGAGTTTATTAAAGCGGTCTCCGATGACACAAACAGTGCAAAGGAATCCCAAGGCAAGAGAGTCATCGGGGACTTTGCACGAAAGGACGGTCGTAGTTGATGACGGACAGAACGGTAGCTCGGTGAGTAAAAAAAAAATGGCCGGAGCCAATGTGGCTGCCGTGTCCTTCCAGCTCGGAGCTGGGCAGTTGGCAATGGTCTTGGCCATGATTTTGGGAGGATGTTGTTCAAACGTGTTTACCCTCGAAGCTATTGTCAAGTGAGTCTTTGCTTGATTCGTTATAAACGTGGGATTGCTAACCATTCTGAAATAGGGAAGATCCTTATGCTGGTAAGAAACGACTTAAATGCGAATCAGAGAACTTCCTCCCTTTGTGCCAAGTCTAAGTTCGACACAGGAAATTTAATCACTTTTGTACAATTCATATTCGTGGCTGTCGAGGGTTATGTCCACTTCTTCACTCTCTCACGACCGCCTTTTTTTCTACTCAAGTCCCATGTGCCGTTGAGACGCTACGCCATTATCGTCACCATGTTCTTCTTAGTGTCATTTCTCAACAATTACGTGTGGAAATATAATATCTCTGTGCCGGTGCATATCATATTTCGTTCCGGTGGCACGGTGATGTCAATGTTGGCTGGTGCTCTTGCCGGCAAGCGATATTCCAGAGGGCAGGTTGCTAGTGTGACAATGCTTACGATGGGCGTGATCTCTGCGACGCTGCTTGACTCGAAGAAAAAGGTATATTATGGGCCTTGACTGGTAGACGTTTTTTCTACTAACCGTCGCAGGACGTTGACCAAATTGACACGACGGCGGCGTCCGGCAGGGAGTTTACGATTGGCATAATGATTCTATTCCTAGCCCAGGTGGTGTCTGCCGTGATGAGCCAATTAACAGAACTCACATATAAAAAGTACGGAAATCATTGGCGAGAAAACTTGTTCTATATGGTAAGAGTTCTTTTGCCTCTTCGGGTGCACATTCTCAATTCCATCTAACACTTTTGTTCTTTAAGCATTTCCTCTCACTGCCGCTCTTCTACCCAGTACGAAAATCAATAATAGATGAATTTAGAACATTATCAGCATCACGACCTCTCCCATTAATATCGTCCCCACTGGCTCAATATGTCCCTCAGATGTTCGTTCCGCAGGGCATCATGTACCTGATCCTTAATGGCATGACACAATATATCTGCGTCCGGGGTGTCAACAATCTTGCAGGCAACGCCACAGCCCTGACCGTTGCCATTGTCCTCAATGTTCGCAAATGCATCAGTTTGCTGTTTTCGATATATATATTTGGAAATAATTTGTCATTTGGAACATGTTTTGGTGCCACGTTGGTATTTGCTGGGGCCGCGTGGTATAGTCTTGAAACCTCTAAATTACGAGAAGTGCAGAAGCGGACAAAGGCATTGTAGTGAATATAGACGGTGCAGTTTTGTTTTTACAAAATTATTACATGTTTGGGTATATAAAAAAAGCGCAATTTGACTTCTATTTACAAGCGATGAAGAAGGCTAACGTTCCATTTGCCGAATGCCCTTAGAGAAGCTGGTAGCTCCTTATTCCGAGTGTCCAAGACTCCGAGAAATTCGTTGATAATCGACAATGGCAAGTCGATGTTCTCCGTCGCTATTTCCGGATTACTGACTTCGGCTTGTTTCGTGTAAAATACTTTCATGGCTCGAATCGGTTCCGGGTGGAAATTGCTTGTATATGTTATATCACTACTGAATACCCAGAGCTTGGTCGGGGTGAGTTAGCTAAATAGGTACTATGGAGATAAATAATGTCTGGACGCCTTACATATACAAGAATTTTTTGTTTATCGTCATGTGCAGCAATTGAGAACCGGTGAGTCGAATGGAAGTCGATTACTTCCAATAGCATCTCGGCCAAATATACTTCCGGTGGATATTGAATCGAAGAAATTCTGTCGTTTATTGATCGTCTGGATTCTACCATTATATTCCATTTGTATAGTTTGGTAATGCTCGGGTCGACCTTGTCTAGCACACCCACATCTGAACAACACGCCGAGCATACTACCTCCTTGTACTGTCCGTCTGAAACCTAAATATAAAAATGTTAATGTACTCCTTTCAAGGCGAGGTGCTACACATAATGGCGTAACATCGGCAATGCAATAAATCACCCGAATGGATCCTAAAGCTAAGAAACAACACCCGTCTAAATGAGTCGGCCTCGGAGCCAAAGCTAACGACCTAACCCAGAACTCAGAAAGGAGACGGGTACGGTCGGCTTAGCATATCAGCCGTCCCAAGTGGACGAGTGCAATTTGATCCCCGTTGATATTGGGTTTTTGTATCGATACTGTTAATGTGGAAGCGCTCAATATTAAAGTACCTTCTTTGAAACCCAGCTTGATTATGCGAAAACGTACTCCTGCGAGAAAAAAAAAAAGCTAAAACTGAACAGTTGCCATCATACCTGGATAGATTCGCTGACAAAATCATCATTGACTGCCATCATATATGCAAGCCCGACAAGCGCTAACGATTTTCGCGGCTTCAGTGCGGATTTGGAAAGAGAATTTTGGGCCCCATGGCCATGGTCATGATCCGGTTTGTGACAATGCCAATAATCCAGCAACTCATACCAATTCTCTGACGGTAGATCAAGGAATTTTATATCGTCCTTAAGCAAATCAGCGCCACATTTTCGGCACTGCACTGCCTTACAGTCCGTCAATTGTCCCGCTGACAATGGAACAATATGCGCCTCGCGTTCGTCTCTTTCAGCCTTTAGTCCTACAGAACCGGTTTTGGTGTCGCCGTTGTGCTGGCATAATTGTTGCAATGAAATTGGCACATATTTTGTTGTACTCCCAGGCAAAGTGATTATAGTGGCCACACTGTCTGACGTGGTCTTTATGTATATCTTCGAGGAGCTGATTCGAGTAAAGTGAATCGGAATGGCCTCTAGTGGTGATATTGTCAGAGAAATTTGGGCAATGCGAGGTAGCAATTCCGCGTAGTAAGCTACACCGTGTTTTTCTTGCCAACTATCCGGAGTATCCTGATCGCCCATGGTCAGCTAAATGCTGCAATCATGGATATCGTTCATGCACACCCAGCGAATGTAATCCTCAATTAGTAAGGTCGGTCTAATGATGCCGATAAATCACAAAAATTGTGAACTGCTACTAATAAGGTTGGCGATGCCCTAACAACGTCGATATGCAAAATTAACCTTGGATGGAACGAGGCATGACATCACCAACATCATCATCAGACGATCCATGCGTTTGTCCCAACAACCCCCCATATCTCAGCAATTTTACACTCGCCCCGAAGCAGTTTGTCTTAGCTCTCATTCCCGAGAATAAGCATGGGTAATTCGACTTCATCACATAATGCAACTGGCGATCTGTACCAAGTCCATTCAAACGGCTCGATAAAGCTTCGTCAAAGATCAGGACCCCAAGATCCATATCGCAAACTGCACCAATTGTTACGAGCAAATCATGCAACATACGCGGTCCTCTATCACGACCGACGATTCCATAATCATATGCCACATGTATGCAACGTGTCACAATTGTGCTAGTGTCGTGCCGGAAATCCGTCCGTACTAACTTGTTGGGTTAGCTGTTGGGATCTGCCTACCTCTTGGGCGCGAACGCAAAGCAATTGGTTGATCTGTACGAGTCAGAATCAAAAATTCTGGAACCGTGGAAAGAGGATAGCCCAGCTGAAGTAACGGCTGATGACTGGCGGAATTTCTATGGCCAGAGAGTGTGAGTATGGATCGCTGGCATCTGGAAGCACCAGTGGTAATTTTTTTTTTCGCAATAGATATCAGAGAGGTTATAAGGATTACTTTGACGATGAAGTAATGCAAGCTAGCTATGACTGGAAGAGAGTTGTTTCAAAGTACCTACTGGCGGATGATGCAACTTTGCTGAACGGGCTTATCGGGGGCCGTAAGTTCAACTCATGATAGATAGCAAACACAGTGATCTGACACCAAATGCAGTTGCACACCCTCTAATTCATTTAGCAGTAAGTATCAAGAGATTGTACGAAACAATTTTCCTGACAACTTTTAGTATGCCTATGAATTGGATAGCGCCGAAATCGCGACCGAAGGTAGTCCATGGTTCCGAAAACAAAGGTCAGAATTTACTGCTAACGTGTAGTTGTAGCGCTCACACTTGTCACGACTAATTATCCAAGCTACGCCGAACTCATTGAGGACTTTATCAATAAATACGAGGGATTAATCAATCCATCAACAGCCAAATATCTCCACGAGGATCCACTTGTGATTCTGGAAAACATCCGGACATCAAAAGTGTTCGATACGATGCGAGTTGACCTCGCGAATGATTTCGACTTCCCCGAAATAATATTTGAATTTAAGCAAGAGATATTGGTATATATTTATAAACTTGACGTAACGGGTATGCTTCATGCCTCACGAATTTTGCTTAGACCGAATTTAATCTCACATTTGTTCAATTAGATCTTGAGAAGACCTTGCAGCGCTTGTTTCACACTGCTTCACTTTTACTTACAGCAACGCACCAACCGGGGAATTATCAGTTTGACTTTATTTTACTGCATACCCTGACGGCTTCGCACGCAGTGCAAGCGCTCTTCTCGCGATTTACAAAGAAACGTCGTATCTCATTGATAGGCTCACTTTGGTATTTCATAGTTTTGGCGTATATTTCTACACAACGGCCAAAGGTGGATCAAGAAAAAGTATTAAGCTATGATGGAGTACCAGAGAAAAACAGGAACTGGGATTACGTGGTGGATATGGCGCTAACAGGCAAAATGAAGGATGACGCACACTATGTCAAAGGTATGTTCGCTTGAGAATGCGGCTTGTGCAGCTTGTACGATGAATCTAACAGCAGCAAAGCAATACGAGCATTGAAAACTCTTGCCGGACTTTACCCTTCCTCCGGTGAGCTATATCTACGGGAAGCTCTCCTCTTTGCTACGGAAACCGATGGGTATATTTTTGGCACGAACGATCGTAAGTTCTCGACTGCGTTAAGATGAGTATACGCTTCCTTTACTGACTACCCAATGAGACGACCGCAAAAAATGGCTAGATGTCACGTTTTTGACTATAGGATCTGTTGAATAGTGCAATGTCGTTACGTCCATAGTAATTTACGTTTGTGATTACGATATCAATGACTTGAATCCGATTCGAATATTTGAATTGTTTGCCCTATTCAAATCCTTCCTAGTACATATAACCTCTTGATACCATTATGACTATATCCAGTAATATGATACTACACCTTTCGTCTATCTTTTGCAGCCACTTATCTAGAGTTTACTTGGCCGCTGTGAAGAGCTCTATTAATTATAGTTAGCATCGGAAGAAATAACGGAAGAAAGTTGCAATTCAAGTTAGACGTACTCTCAATCTCAGCAACACTCTGAGTAAGGACCTGTTGCTGGAACTTGGGAGTCCTAATTTCCTTTTCTATCTTTGCAATAACGGACTCGGCAAGCTGCTTTTGCTCGCGCTGGCGGACATTGGTCTCATAACGAACCCACGAGTCAAGAACACTCTTGGCTTCACTGGCAAAGTCAGCCGATTGCTTGAGTTCGAATGCCTTGGCCTCGAGCTGAGCGGTCTCCTTGGAAACCTCAAACAGGACCTTTGTAGTCTCGACGACGTCCTTGAGCTGGGAAACACTCTCGATGCGCTCCTTTACAGCTGCGGTGTGTTCCTCACGCGATTTGTTGAGGATGGACTTCATGTTGGCGATGTAGCCATTGGCCCACTCGGTATAAGCCGGGGCACCGACCCTCGAAACCATGTAGATGAAGGCCGCGAAAACGGCAAGAAGAGTAGTCTCGTCGCCCAAAATGTAGAGTTCATTGCTGATGGCGTACACTGCAGCAAGGGCACCAGTGGCGAGAAGACCGGTCTTTCCCAATGCATTCTCGGGTAGGGAGCTGATCAAAGAGGTTGCCTTAGCCTTGGGCTCGGGCTGGGTGGAGTATTGCTTGGCTAATATGCTACAACGATACGTTAGATCCAGTCATCCAAACATGGGAGTCAGCAACATCGAGCAATTCGTTTTTGCAGCACAGAATTATACCGCAATATAATTTTGAAAAAAAAAAAAATAGAATGAAGACGGTCCACGTACGAAGGGAATCGCTGTGAGACAGCGGACGCGCGAAGGAGGGTCGCAGCCGGCGAACGCACGGCAACTAGTCAGCGAATATCACGTCAATTCAATCAATTCCAATAAAAGCAGTATTTTGCAGTATATTACTTACAACGAAGAGATCGGGCAACCAATGGAGAGCTCATTGTCGACTCTGATGTTTCGCTGGTTCGGTGGTCGTTGGATCGAAACGCACTTCGGGATGGTGGGAATACCCGAGAATTTTCTGATTGGCCGACGACGTAAAGCGCGCCGCTTAGTCAGAAGTCTGCCATACCTGAATCATCACTTTAAAGTTTCAATCTTCCCAGAAAAATTGGATCCTAGAAATTATATTCGATCATTCAAATGCTCGGCCGGCTATATCCACGTTACACTTCTCAATAAAGATTCAAAGATGCCAAGCATAATAGTGGACAAAAGGAAACGTCAACGGACAGTAGCCAGTGACTCAATACCGAAAAAGAAGCGGACTACTTCGGCCAAGTCTACTGAGAGTGCACATGGACCCGAGCCCACACCAACCATCATTATTCAGTTGGAGCAGCAGATATCAAGCTCCACAGAGCACTACAACAATTTGGTATACTTGATCGGGTATCTAGATGTAAGTATTGTGTCAAGCTCAACTCCAGCCATCCAGATGCTCACTCGGGACTGCAGCGTGATGACTCACAGGTAGCATTGTTGGCTGCTACATCTCTATTCAGGACTTTCGCTCGAATGTTGGCCGCTGGTCTACTGAGCAGGCCAAAATCATCTAGTGCGGTGCCAGCTCAGGAGACAGTTACGTTATGGCTGAGAGATCGATACAAAGACTTCAAGAACAAGCTGATTCTTCTGCTCAATAATGAGAATCCAGAGAACGCAGTAGGTGACAGCTCATCAGGGCACGGCAACCGTGTACTAATGCTATCTAGCTCACGTCTTTAACTATCTTGGTGCGCCTAGTGAAGGAGGAGAGTATTCACCTAGCACCAACAAAGGGCGAATACTACTTTGCTAAGGCTCTTTGCAAGCGGATTCAACATGCCTTACTAAATCAATCCGATGATGAACTGTTACTGGAATTTGTGGAGAAATATGTCAATAAATACGACGATCTGCGATACTACTTCTTGCACTTTTCTGGGTATGGCGTTATCTCGTGCCTATGTCTATGTTCTTGTCTCACTGACGGTTGACAGTTTGCTCGCGAATGATGCTCAAACCGATCTCACAGGCATCAGCAAGACCAGATTCACGGCAAATTTGCTATCCGCATTATACACTATTGACAATTTCCCTAAAGAAGAGGCCGATATTGACGAATTTTGGGTTGAGGTGCCTGAGAAGAGTAAACAGCCGGTGACTAAGCTCTCGGCGCAAAGAGCTGCATTTCAAGATTCGTGGCTCGCGGCTCTGCGATTGCCATTGACAATCGACCAGTATAAATACGTTTTGCAAATTATGCATAATAAGATTGTGCCGCATATGAGTAAGCCGCAGGCGTTAATGGATTTCTTAACGGATTCTTGTGATACTGGTGAGTATATATCGGAAGAAGACAGCTCCTGCGAGAGATTCGAGCCGCTGACATGTTTTAGGCGGATCTACGTCGCTCCTGGCACTCAATGCCTTGTTCTCGCTTATGCAGAAGTATAATCTCGACTATCCTAACTTTTACAAGAAATTATACGCTCTTTTGGACAGAAATTTGATGCATGTCAAATATCGGTCCCGATTCTTCAGAATGCTGGATCTGTTCTTGTCGTCGACGTAAGTTCTTTCTAGGTGATCGTTCATAATGCAATTTGACTTAATATGTAGACACTTGCCTGCCTTGCTTGTTGCGTCATTTATTAAGCGACTATCCCGTCTTGCAATATCGGGTCCTCCATCAGCTATTGTCATCGTCATTCCGTTCATTTATAATCTTCTCAAGCGACACAACTCTTGCAATGTCCTTCTTCAGCGGACGGACCAGATATCCAAAGAATCTAGTGACGATCCTTTCATCGCTAATGAATCTGACCCCATGAAATCCAAAGCCCTGGATAGTTCGCTTTGGGAATTGGCTACTCTCCAATCTCACTATCATCCTAATGTCGCGACACTCGCGAAGATTATGTCGGAGCCATTTCACAAGCCAGCATACAATCTTGAAGATTTCATGGACCACACCTATAATACGGTGAGCCAAATTTTGTTTGTTGTCGTGAGTTGGCCTCTGTGTTAATTGAGTATATAGATGCTTGATGCGGAATTCACCAAGAATATAAGGAACCCACCAGCGATAGAATATGAGCTCCCGAAAACAATTTTTGAGTCTGGTAATAAGGGCGAGCAAACGTACCTTGAGGGATGGGAATTATGTTAAATAATTGGGAGACCGTAAACTACATATATATATATATTTTTCTAAATAAATAATAGACTTTTCTTTTGAACGCAAAATGCCTATGACGCCTGAAATGATTCCATCTGCGTATCGTACCATCTTAATGCTCTAACTGAATTCTCAAATGTCCACATTGTGATAGCACTGTACCGAAGTTAGTAAGTAAGTACTAGTCTGATGCGATTTGCTGGCGCATACCTGGCTGGTGCAGCTTTGACCAAAGAAACCCATAATCCCTTGTACAGTCCCCGAATTCCTTCCGTGACAAAAATCGCTTTTGCGCAGCCAAAAATATTTTTGGGATACATGGGAATGTCCCGTAGGACGTACTGGTTCAATGTTGGACCCTGGACTTGCAATCTTTTCCTAATGACGTCGAGCGGGAACACCGCCGTCTTGCTTATCGTTCCAGCAACCATTCCCGCAATTGCGTCATCAGAGCCAAATGCGTTAATATTATTATTATCCTTGGACATAGTGGATATTAGAGACTGCAATGATGCGTACGAAACAAAGAAGATACCCATGTATGGTACTATTTGACTGACTGCTGGACGTAAACCGCGAAAAAATCCTGCAAAACCTTCGTCTGCGTAAATTTGCAATATAGAATGTCGGAGTGACCGGTATACTCTTTGCGAATTGTTTCCCTGTACAGCAAAACGTGTGCGGAGTAAATCGAGAGGATATGTAGCGATAGTAGCAGCAGCACCGGACACGGCGCCAGTAATGAACTGCTGCAGACCCGGCAACATGTACTCCGATGCGTATTCGTTGATAAGTACATTACTTTGGTGGAAAGTCGTGAATTGAATCGAGCCGTACAATAAATAGAGAAGTTCTGCTGGAACATTTCCCTTCCATAGGGCCTACAACTACGTTAGACCTTACTCGTGTGTTTTCACAGGAAATACATACAGTGATTCCTTCATCCTTGTATATTTTTATTATGGACGACATCATACCCCTGTACATAGGACCCGGAACTGTGTTAATCCCTCTAACCGCACCATCTTGACGCTTAAATGAAGTCGTCTGCAGCTGCTGTCGAATCTTGACCACATCCAGCGGTGCCACGAAAAACCTTAACAAATTATCATCCGTCCCTCAGAAGTACCATTCTTGAATATAACTTACCGGGACGTTAGACCAGATATTCCTCCACATATAATTGACTCCCTGTTCGTTATATCCGCTTTCGCAGACACAAAACTATCCCGCTTCGACGATCGATGCGCATCATCGTGTTGAGCGTCGCTTGTCATTGATTGCCCACAATTAACTCACTGGCGGTTAGGAAGTGCGGCCACCTATTTAATGCGATACTTGAAATCGACCTATTGAGTCGCTCATTGGCTAAATAAATACCGTCCTTTTGTTTTAATCAGAATCGGTCTACCTGGGACGATATGTCCAAAATCATCGCGCGGACATAACCGCGCCCCCTGAATTAAGTTACTGATAACAATTGTGCAATTGTCACGTGATTGAGAGTCAACTGACGTTGAAAGATCATTATATCAGTTAACTGATCTTTAAATCCATGAATTCATAACGCAAGGCATGTAATATATATATATGAAAATTAAGCGCCAACATGACGTCCAAAATGTGAGAATCGGTACATATTGTTTAAAGTTTCTGGTTCCTAAGCCTTACTAACAACTATAGTCTTGTCTTCGGGAGTCCTCGAGGTGATAATCTCAGACTCGCTTTGGCAAAAGCCTCACAAATAAACAAGTCACCAGCGGGTCCTTTTGACGCGTTTTTTTTACTCGGCGACGTATTATCTAGTTCGACACCAGAGGACATTGTAGATGAACTGGTGGATGGGAAATTTGAAGCACCGGATCTACCGACATATTTTTACATTGACGGTGATTCCAAGAAAGTTACAGGCAAAATCAGGAAGCTGATTGATTCCAGCAAGGACGGCAAAATTTTTGAGAACCTAACGTGTTTGGGTAGTTCAGGTGTCGTCAAGATTGCAAGCGGTGTCAAAATAGCGGGCGCTGGACCGTCCTGTAGTGAATTTGAATTGGAGAAACTCAAGATTCAGAAAGGCATCGACATATTATTTACGGATCATTGGCCGAAACATGTAGACCTCCTCTCCCCAAGTGCCGACAAAAGCGGTGCAGTCAAGAAAGTTGAGAAAGATGAGAAGATCACTGAATTAGCACTTATATTCCAGCCACGATACCATTTTGTGCCAGGATCTCTGTTTTGGGAACGTGAACCGTTTAAGAATGAAGGATTTATTGATGTATCGCAAAGTGGAGGTGAGCGACCGACGCGTTTCATATCGCTAGCGCCGTTTGGAAATACCGACAAACAGAAGTGGTTCTATGCATTCAATGTCACTGTCCCGTTCCAACCGACCGTGTTACCAGCCAACACTACGTCGAACCCGTACTTGGAAGGGTCAAAACTTAAGGCTGCGCAGAGCCTAGCAGCGACTAAAGGAGGCGAGCAAGACTGGATATATGGCAACGGCAGCTATGCTAAACGGCGATATGATGGCGGAGATGGATCGGGTAAACGCGCCAGAGGAATGCGTGTGAATTCGCGACCAAGGAGCGAGCGCAAGCCCGTCGATCCGTCGACTTGCTTTTTCTGCTTGTCAAATCCGCAGCTTGCTCAACATTTCATCGTATCCATCGGCGAGGAGAGCTATGTGACTACCGCGAAGGGCCCATTACCGTTGTCAGACTCACAAGGTCTGGATTGTCCCGGACATATTCTGATAATTCCTCTATCGCATAGCCCAACGTTGGCGTCGATCCCAGATTCCACGACTAGAAAGGACACCATGACAGAGATGGTGAAGTACAGACGCTCTGTTGAGAAAATGCTGGCGCAACATGGGTACGTAGCGGTAGGGTTTGAAATCAGCAGACACAGCGGTATCCATTTTCATGTGCAGGTCATCCCCGTCCCAGACTCGAAGGTAGTAGCAGTTAAGAGCGAATTTGAAAGGGCAGCTAAAAAGAATGGTTACACGGTTATAGAGAGAGATGAAGAGGACAACGACGGTGGTGATGATGACGAGGACTTTTTCAAAGTGTATCTCGGTGGAAAGAAGATCTTATACATTTCACTATCTCCAGAGGTGCGATTCGACCTGCAATTCGGCCGAAAGGTCCTAGCTACCATTCTAGGGCTTCCTGAGCGATCGGATTGGAAGAGCTGTGTGCAGGATGAGAAGGATGAGGTCAAGGATGCGGAGCAATTCAAGACGTTATTTAAACCGTACGATTTTACACTGCCAGAGTAAATAATTTTCGTGTATTATACATTAGACTCTGTATCATATTGTAACCATAAGTACCTAATTTACACTAAGTTGGAACGACACCTTCGGAACTCCGACTATATTATACTTCTTTCTAAATTTCTTTACTTTCTTTTCCAAGCCTTCTACCTTGTCCCACACTGCCAACGCATATGGATCATCCTTCACGAATGTCAGTTCGACGAGTAATGCATCACCCTCATCAATTTCTAGTCCAACTGTAACTCTATTCTCATCGTCGATAATCCCCGCCGGGAACAGGTCGGCCAATACGGCGGCAAGCTTCGAAATGTAGTAGCCCCAGAACATATAAGCCAGACCAAGGCTTCCACGACTTTCAGAAACGACCAGCTCACAAAGCTGCGCCATTACGCGCTCGTCAAAGACCTCTGCCCCCCATCGTTCACAGAGTATGATTCCTAGAAGAGCTCTATCGACATGAGTCAGCCCATGTACTCCGGCTAGGACTCCTGTGACTGCGATGTTCAATGCCGCTGTCGCCTGTGTGTCTTTAGTGTAGGGAGCTTGGTAGTAGAGGAGGTTGACAACGGCCGGTAAGATGCGCTTAGAGATATATGACGGTGTATATGACGACATCGCTGACGCCAATAGGTTCTCCACTTTCGCGCAGGCAGGACGAGCATAAGCTGTTGTACAAGTGACTAATGGGTCGCTGATTTTAAGCGAGTCTGAGAGCTTGGAATATAGAAATCCTTCCTTGATACCCCCTGAAACAGTGATACGTTAGTCTCATTTTTGTATCGACGCTTCTAAAAACGCACCTTGGCAAAAGTATACTGAGTCAATCTGAGCAGCAACGGATACTAGGGCGTCGACCAGCGTCAGAATTCCAGGAAGTTGAGAAGCGCGACGTTTCGATATTCTGAAAAGGTCTTCCAATTTGTCCATGGTCTTGTTGCTCACCTTCTTCTGAGCCACTTTTTCGAGGTCTTTAATAGAGCACCGGTACCCGTTGATGATCGGTACTGGATAGTACTCATCGTCGGACAAGACACTCATGGCGAGGCAGCCCAGACCGCGGAACCCACCTCCAGAGAGGTACAAGTTTGCCCCTTTGAGCGCGAATGGTAGTTTGATTTTTTTTAAAGCAAGCTCAAACGCCGACGCGATTTCTGCCTTGATCTCCTTTACGCTCTGGGCCCGCAGCCTCTGGAAAATAGCCGCAGCGCCGTACGGCAGTGAGACAGCTGAGTCTGACATGACGAATTCTCCTCCGACAGTAGAAACCCATGAGATCTGGATACTGCCACCCCCAAGGTCCATCACTAGGCCCTTGATCTCGTAAAACGAAGAGGCAATACCCATAGCGCCATACATTGCCTCCCTTCTCTGTGACAGCAAATTCAATGACCAGCGGGGGTTAATGTTCTTTATCATAGAGAGTATATCATCCGAATTTGTAGCTGATCTGGAAGCCTCGGTGCCAAATACCGAAACGTTCTCCTCAGCAACGTTGAGACTCTTACATATTTTGTCGAATCGCAAGATCGCGATTCGGAGTGTGTTGAGTACCTCGTCGGAAATCCGCCTATCAGCGGAGACTGTCAATGCATCGTAAAGAGATATTTTTGCTCTGTCTTGGAAGACAATGGGGAGGTTCCGCGAGACCAGGGAATCAGAGAGATCAGATACACAAAATCTTACCGCATTTGAGCCAATGTCAATGACACCAACGAGCATTTCGTCGCGAGAAGAAGCGCCGCAAGTTATTCGAAGATGTAAATATGTAGCACAGGATCAGGACGTCTTGTCAATAAGAATGTGCGTAGATGATTGTAAGGCGTACTTAGATGGGCTTTAATTCTACCTCGATCCGATATAAAAATGGACAATGATATTTGGGACGAAGATTTGATGGGAACTTGCTGCGGCTCAAGCTGTCCGCAGCCGCACAATATCCGCCGATTGCTTGGTATTCCGTTTTGGGTAAGTTACTTTCTTAAAATAGTAAGTACGCTAAGCCTAATTGGAAAAGTAGGGTAAATTTGGCGGCCATAATTTCAAAATACCACAGTTAAGGACTAACGTACCCGGTAAATTGAACAAAGTAAAACTTCGTCAATTTATAGTCTGACAATTTGAAAAAAGTACAATAGATATAAAATGGCCCAACGAATCCATTGTTTCAAATTTTGGCTTGACAAACTGTTTTCGACAGAAGCCTTCCACCTATAGCATGAGAAGGTTAGGGTTATCTATTTACCCTGTCGGGGGATGCAAACACATTCACTTACTTGCATTAAGACGTTTAACCACCAGACCCCGTGATTTTGAACTTGCGATGCAAGAACAAAACCACCCCCGAATCTGATGGCAATCTTTGCACACCATCTGGCCCAAAGACCAGATGACGAGGAGGCAAGCCTCAGCGGTCTCCCTCACTCTGTAATTTGGGCGAGTTTGCTCAGCCCGAGTTCGGTTAACCTCACATGTTTGTATGTATATATATGTATATATATGTATATATATACATAGACGAAATAAAGGAACAAAACAACGTTCCATATATCCCACAGTTAAGTACGAGTCCCACACCAGCGAACTGGCGGGCGAATCACCGTACATTATCCCCCGTGCCCACAGCTGAATACGAGTTCCACACCAGCGAACTGGCGGGCGAATCAGCGTATTGAGGAGAGTCCTTGACAGACTCTCCTCTTAACCCCCAGTAGAGGACGAGCTCCTAGAAACGGAAGTGTACCAAGTGGCTTGCCTCAGGGCCACTCAGACTCAATCCAGATTCCAGGCTGCCCTCTTGCCCACAGTTGAGAACGCTGTCTGCCTACATTAGTGTTAGCCAAATGACCAGGTAGGTTATAGGAATTCTGATACTCGCTTGTGATCTAAGAGGATCTCAGCCTGTCACAGGCTCCCCTCTTTGTCTCTGCAGACTGCGTCGCTGCGGCGGAAGCAGTGGGGAAAGATGGCGATATTTATAACCAGAGCAGAGGAAAGCGAGTGGGCGACGGGCTAGTCCCCGAGATTCTCTCAGCGGGACTCCAGAGTCTTGCAAGGTAAGCGCTGTCAGAACGTGAATGCGAACGTGATTGCCCAATTAATTTGAAGTCTACGGCGCAAATCCACGTCCGAGCGCGGTCAATGTTACACCGAATTGGAGTACAGAGACGTTGTTGCATTGTCGGATCCCTGGTCCCCAATGAGCGAACAACCACTTGCTACTGGCAAACCCTCAAGAGGATTCGAAAAAGAGCTATCTCCAGACTCCAGTATCGGCTGGGTCATTATGGGATGTGGATGTTTAGTGGTTTGCGAATTGTGGATGAGTGAGCTAGAGACGCGTCGGGTTTGTTGACGTGTCCTGGCGCGCGAGAGGGTGACACCATCTGATCTGTGTAACCCGAGAGTGCTGACAACACAGTCATCGGCCCGAATCCGAAACACTAATTAATTAACTGCATGAAATAGCCGAGATTGCATAAAATAACCGAGGCCTGTCTTCAGTGCTAATCTCCGTCGTAACGTGATTGCGTTTACAATGAATTGGAGCAAACACGCGCCTTCCAGTCGACAGTAGTCACCACACCACTACTTGGCGTCAGCTACTCACTAGCGTACGGAAAAGATACTGTCTCCAGACTCCTACAAGCTGGGCCATTGTGGATGTTTTAATAGTATTATGCATTGGGAATTGTGGGTGTATTGCTGAACAAGTTGACGCGGTACTGACGCGTGAGACTTGTACGACGTAGATTGGCCCAGTGCATTGGAGCCATCTTCATGCATCTTCATGCACGTTCATGCACGCCCGCATCTTCCAACAGCGAGTGCGTATGCACAATATGTAAAATGGCACGTGTATCAAAACTATGTATGTACATAGTGTAGTCATTCTCTGAATGATACTCTCTCTATTTCCGCCCATTGCCGCAAGTTTCTACTCTCACTCTTAACCAGTAATAAATATGTCAACAAATTACAAATGCAATTATATAAACGGCTCATGAGTCTATAGTAGGTTCGCGTCAGAGCGTATGCGTCGGAGGACTCGTTTAGTAATGATTTATTGCTCGTGTTGCTCCTCATTATTATTGTTTATATAACTGGTGTCCTTCGGATGTCAAATGAGTTTGGGTTTTGTGTTGCTGTACGACAGCTGGTTTAGGGCTGACTTGGGAGAGGCTCGCATAGCGGACATGTGCATAGGAAGAGTGCGATGTGTGAGGTCTCGCATGAGCAAACTCAACTGTCTGGGACTGCCCAAATTTTGCATGGCTAATATGACTGAAATTATTTCAATTTCGTCTTTTTTTTTGTGTCACACGTTCACCGTCATTCACTCTGCGCAATTTTTCGCAAGTAACTGGCAGGTCTCAGTTAGCTAAAGGTGGTACGAAACCCTTCAGCTTACCAGTCCATGTCTAACTCGGTGTGAAGTCTGCAGAGCTACTAAGGCACCACCAGTACGAGCAGAGATCTCGTGTTTACATTTAGTGATTACACTGATCTCCTCAATGCCGCGGATATAAAATTGCCCGTTAGCAGTCACCATGAATGTCGAAGAGAATAGTCACGATTTCAAAGCTGGAGTATCAAAATTCACTTACGCGCAGTTCGACTCTCTTCGGAAATATAACACAACAAGTCCCCTGCGCGTAATTGCGCATATAGATCTCGATGCCTTCTATGTACGTGCGATCTATGGGCTATGAACAGCTCAAACTGACGGAGTGAATCATAGGCGCAGTGTGAGACTGTCCGACTGGGCTTGGATCCTAACTGCCCACTGGCCTGCCAGCAGTGGCAAGGTCTCATAGCAGTCAATTAGTATGTTTTATGCCTATATTGCTATGCTGTTCTAATGATGGGCAGCGCTGCACGCAAGTTTGGCATTAGCAGACACGAGACGATCACAGAAGCGAAGAAGAAATGCCCCGAGCTGGTGTTGGCACATGTCGCTACCTGGAAAGAAGGCGATGCAAACTGGGCTTACCATGAGAAACCCGACATTGCAACTCACAAAGTTTCTTTGGACCCGTATCGTCGTCAAAGTCGGTTAATTTTCAAAATATTTTACGAATCGTGTGAGAAGGTCGAGTATGGCGGCCTCGACGAAGCATTTTTAGATCTATCGAAGCTCGCATATGAGAGAGCATGCGCGGAGCAATCGCAGCTCGCAGCATTACTACAGCTCAAGCAGGAGGAAAGTAGAATGAACGATTTCATGCCTCTGCCAGGGATATTACCGGAAGATCTTAGTTGGGAAGGTGAGGTGGTACCTGTGGATACCGACAAAGATACACCGGGTCGAGTTGTAGATTGGGACGATATCTTACTTCTGATGGGTAGCAAAATTGTTAAGGGTATAAGGGACAAAGTGTGGAATGAACTGAAATATACATGCTCTGCCGGAGTGGCCCCAAATAGGGTCCTTAGCAAGTTATGCAGCGCGTATAAAAAGCCCAATAATCAGGTAAATTTTTTGTTTTCTGTCATTTACCACTAGACTGACTTTCTTCTAGACAATTCTCCGTCATGATGCTGTCAATGGATTTATTGCGACACTTAAGTTTTCCAAATTTCGAGGCTTGGGAGGCAAATTGGGTCACGAAATATCCCGACATTTTAACGTCCCTGAGGATGGTTCGATTCCTTTTCTTTTGCAGATCTCTCTTCAGGATTTTATTTTGGCGCTCGGCGAGGAAACGGGAAATTGGATTTACCATATCATCCGCGGTCGAGACTCCAGGGAAGTCACACCCCGCACTGAAATCAAGTCGATGTTATCAGCCAAAAATTTCAGGCCCAATATCACTACATATCAGCAAGCTCAGAGGTGGCTAAGAATTTTTGTGGCGGATATAATGGGGCGTATTTTTGAATTCGGTAGCAGCACAAGAGACGGCGCCGTCAGGATTCCAAAGACGATGGCTCTTCATCACCGGCATGCCAATGCGGGGTCAAGTTCAAAGCAGATTCCGATACCTGCATGCCAGTCATCTAACTTAGAGGATACTCTGTTCCATACTGCCCAGGTCTTGTATCGCAAAATCGAGGAGGAAAAGGGTGGGTCCATGTACCCGTTATATCAAATGAGCATGACCGTGAGTGGATTCGATTCAACTGTTGCTCGAAATCATGCCATCGACGGATTTCTTGTAAAGAATACTGGGACAATCGGAGATGTGGACGAGAGTGCGGAATTGGAAACTTTTGCAATAGCACCATCTCCTAATAAGAAGCCATACATGGATTTGGTTCGCGATAAGGAGCAGCAGGTATTGAATAATTGCCCCGACGCAAATGATGACAGCAACCCTAACCACCCAATAACTACTGATAATCAGTTAAATCTGGATTCAGCCATCGATTCGTTTGTCTGCAACGATTGTGCCAAGCGAATACATGTCGCCGATGCTATAGAACACCAAGATTGGCATTATGCCCTGTCCGTAGCAGAGCAATTCAAGCAAGAAACGGAACTTCAGGATCGACCATCTGTGGCGTCACCTTTGGGTCAAGTTGAGAGAAAGGATAGTCCGGTGAAAAGGAAGGCAGGAACTAGTGCTAGCAATGGGTCGTCTGTTAAAGCCCCAAAATTGGAGAAAGGACAGCGAAAACTATTTGGATAATGTTTCTTACCAATCTTTGGAGTTTTTAGGAGTATAGGGATATAGAGATATTATTTTACGTGGTCATAATTATTGATATTTCGAGTCATCATTGAGGTAATGAAGTAACTTAACCATCCTGCATAAGTTAATAGATACCCCAAAATTTCATCTGCAGCCGCTCATGGGGTTAGGGTCGTTATGCGAAACCTTACTAGCAAATATTGTCCGTGCAGAAAGTGTTGAGGCAGGGTAAGGGTTTTGGACGCGGTCAACATTTCCGTCAGTAACGTACCAGCGGGGAAGTCACAGGTCTCAAACTGCGATGTTCGAGGCGTCCTAAGCAGACTGCTAACTAAATTCGCGATCGAGAAGGGAGTGCTTTGCCTCTCATCCCGCGTTCTTGCTTTATCGTCACTTAATTGCAAGCTGTTGAGGCGCAAGGATCGATCCCCGCTGCATAATCACGGTTCGGCTCGGTCGACGCGGCGTCGTTGTCGATCTCCCAACGTTCGTCGCCTGTGGTCGCCTGTATGCGGTCCACATTACATTTGTGATTTCTCCACCACAGTTTAGCTCGGTAACTGGAAGACTTCGTCAGTCTAGACTCATACCATCAACCTGAGAACCCACAGCAGGGATGCTAGATCACATCATCTCCGGAACAGCAACCTCAATCACGACAGTAATGGCCCAACAGCATAGTACTGGCCCCAGTCAAGATAAAGAAGACATCTCGACTGTTGACGTGATTGACTCCTCCAATTCAGATGCGCATACTTCTTCAAGTATCGTGTCGCAGCAACAAAAACCGCGCCGACGACAAATCGGTAAAGATTCCGAGCTGCGAAGTCAACCTCAAGATGCAACTGGCGACAAATCTGACGAGGTCAAGTCGACGAAGCAGCAAGAAACGAAGGCACCCGTGAAGTTAAGTCACATATACCCGATACACTCGGTTAGCCAAGGCAGTATTCTATCACGAGAGTCGACAACGCCTGCACCCAGCTTTGTCGGGTTTCGAAATTTAGCCATGATTGTGCTAGGTTAGTTTATAGTACACCTGATATGTTAGTAGGTGAGATAGAGCTAACATTGCCACAGCCGTCGGCAACCTCCGATTGGTCATTGAGAATTACACAAAGGTGCGGTTGCTCAATAGACGCGTATTGTGCGTTTGTCATGAAAATCTGACATAGGACAGTATGGCGTTCTGATCCGATTTTCCCGACTTGGTATTTCACAAAAGGACATTCTATATTGCATATTCTTGACCGGTACGATACCGCTGCACCTATTTATTGCTATTGTCATCGAGAGATTAGTTGCGATTCCGACAGTGAACTACGTAGCCTCCCTAAGCAAGGCGAAAGACAAAAACGGCTCCCACACTAAACGTGGTGGTAGTATATCGATTCTGCGGCCTAAGCCAAAATATATGTGGGGCCTGATAGTCTTACTGCATTCTATAAACGCACTGGCCTGTTTGTCGGTTACGACTGTCGTCGTTTACAATTATATTTACCATCCTTTGATTGGCACAGCTTGCGAAATTCATGCGGGTGAGTAGATATTTTACTAGTCTGTATAATCGACAAATTCAACCCCGCTAACAAGCTAACAGTGATTGTGTGCTTAAAGGTCGCGTCTTTTGCACTTACAAATCGTGACCTGCGGGAGTCAATGCTGAACTCTCAACCTACGCCAGCCATCTACAGCTCGGCCCCTTATCCAAAGAACTTAACGCTGAAGAACTTGTCATACTTCTGGTGGGCCCCAACTCTTGTTTACCAACCAGTCTACCCGAGATCGCCTTCATTTCGACCCCTGTTCTGCGTCAAGCGCATTCTAGAGATGGTAGGGCTATCATTCTTGATATGGTTCTTGTCAGCCCAATATGCGGTTCCGACTCTAGAAAATAGTTTGGTGCACTTTCATAGTTTGCAATTCATCGGAATCATGGAGCGACTCATGAAGCTTGCTAGTATTAGCATGGCTATATGGCTTATTGGGTACGTTCGGACCAGTAAGGTTATGGCCTCATGACGGCGAACTTATTCCTTTCTCTAGGTTTTTCTGCATTTTCCAGTCTGGACTGAATGCCCTTGCGGAAGTAATGCGATTTGGTGACAGAGCCTTCTATGACGACTGGTGGAATAGCAAATCTGTTGGGGAGTATTGGCGTTTGTGGAATAAGCCGGTTACAAACTACTTCCGGCGCCACATTTACGTTCCACTGGTGCGTCGCGGGTGGAATTCGGCGACAGCCAGTGTCATGGTATTTTTAGTTAGCGCAGTTTTGCACGAGCTAGTCGTGGGAGTTCCGACGCACAACATCATTGGGTATGATTGGCTTTATATTAAGGTGACGATATTGCTTGTGACTGACATTAGAACAGAGTGGCTTTCTCATCGATGATTCTACAGATTCCACTGATACAAGTTACGGCGCCTCTTGAGAAGATGAACGGATCTACATCAGGACTGATTGGCAACTGTATTTTCTGGTTTAGCTTCTTCATAGGCCAACCATTGGGAGTGCTTCTTTACTATTTTGCTTGGAACGTGAGTATGGGTAAAGTTACGAGGGCGGAGGGCTAGAATATAAACTGCCGTCTGCTTTTTATCTATTTTGGGATTTGTTATTTACCTGGTTCGCCATGAACGCATGGCGGAATGGGTCATAGATGACGAGACGAGGGAAGTATTTTTGGGCGTTGTATTTAACTGTCCGGCTATTACGTGAGCCGTGCTACAATATTCGTATTTGGTATCCTTTCCTGCATTGTGATTTGAAATGTCCATCACATTATTTTAAAAAAACGAAATTGGCTCAGCCCGTACTTCGTGTCGGTTGCGTAGATTCTCGCTATTCTGGCGCATTTGCAATTTTCCAGTAGTTACCTATTCTCATTACAATAACATCTGTGGTAAAAGTCGAGCATGTTTTACTTCACCTTCTTTAGCTTGCTTTTAGTGGTGATATTACTGTTATTTCGGTTTAACAAAACTTGGAACTATTTGGTGAGTTTCAGGCGATTTTAATTAAAGAAAACCACAACTTTTTATTTTATGCAATAAGTTATAACTAATACTTTTATTTTAAGTTTTCTGTCTGATAGTTTGCTTCCATTCTATTCATAAATGGCACGACACATAATACAAGTGACCTCTTTCTGCATGCCCCCAACTTCTAAAACCGCGGACTGTAATAACCTCTATAACATGCGATATGTCATATACCTTGATCATATAGAACACCTCCCCAATGAATTCCCCCCTGCGAAGCGAAAAAAAAAAATGAAAACGACATTCCCACAGTTATAGCGAAACAACAACTCCAATCCCACAAACCACATGATGACCAGAGTAAAACTTTAAACAAATACCATGCCATGAAAAAAAATAGTAAATGCTTGCCCTAAAGAAAAGGTATGATCACATGCACACAAATTAAAGACAAAAATTTAACCACTCTCCTTCCTGAATTCATCCATGAACTACATATAAACTGTAAGACCCGAGCCAGCTAAGGGAATGCAGATTGTGGAAATTAGGCCCTAACACCGGCTTTTCTAGATACAGTCCAGTGCATTGAATGTTATTATAAGCGGCGTCACTCGATATTGACGGTAGTTGCATCCTCATCGCCACTGAGGGTTACGTCCTCAACGGCACTGTCCTCGGCCGCATTATCAAGGGCGCCAGCATCCCGTGCCTTTTTTTGGATCTCGTAGTAAATGACGCAAAGAGCTAAGATAGCAGCTACAATAGCACCAGGCAAAGTGATAATAAATGCATTCCTGTAACAGTCTCGTCCGAGATCGCAAACTTGGCCAACCTGGCTGCCGAAGCGACGGATAGTGCCGTTAAAGTAGTCGTAAGTCGAATCGAACGGCGCAGTGGAGTTGTATTCAGGCATCATGTCCACTGTCGACGGGTCAATGAAGTAGCTGTTGCCATCATAGATGGCACCGAAAGCAAAAGCATAGACGTCGGAGCCAACAACCGTAGCAACAGTCAGAAAACCGTAATTCTCAGAAAATCGCTTCAGACCGAACATCTCAGAGAAGATAGACGCATACGATCCAAATAGGAAACCGTAACCGATACCGTTGAAGACTGAGATGAACCACATGAAATTATTTGACGTGATGGTAAGGCCGCCAATCTGGGCAATTGTGAAGACGCAAGCAGCGGCAAAGATGACCCACATACGTTGATGCCCGTTGCGAGACAGACGATCGGCACTGTAACCTGCCACGATTCTAGCAATGAACGAGAAAGTCGACACGAGACTGACTTGGATAGCCTGGTTCTTCTGGAGGTCGTTGGGAGAGATGTACGGGTCGGCGTAAGTGTAGAGCGCACGAAGGACGTAACCAAGAGATAAGATATACATGAGACCACAGCCTGCCAAAAGAGCGAAAATAGTGAAATGAACCCAGAATCGAAAATCCCTGAACAGAGCCCAGCCATGAATATCAATTTCCTCTTTGATAGGAAGGACAATCTCGTCGACCATCGACTGGTTCTCACTGGACGACTCACCGCTGACAGAGGCTTCTCGCTCAAACTCACTGACGGCAGAATATTTGCTTTCTTTGGTCTTCATTTCACCGGTAGATGCCGACTCGTTAGTGCGCGTGTGCCTCAGGAGAGCATCGGTCTCTAGACTCTCACTCTCTTGACTCTCATCCACGACAGTATCTTCAACGTCAGGCTCTTTGTCTAGGGGAATATTTCTAACAAAGGGCAGACCCACGAAAACAAGGCCAGATGCGAGAAGAGGGATCATGAGCATGAACTTGGCAGTATCACCGGGAAAGGCCGCGTTACCTATTTGCGAGAAGAATAGAGCAGAAAGACCGTAGCCAGACACAGGTATCGCAGTAGCAATGCCTCGCTTATGCGGGAAATTCATAGCCGCGCACTTAACGCATGCGTGGTAGGCAAAGGTGTTTCCAGCGCTGGCGATAATCATGAAAATGCCGACGAAGGCAACTGACCGGAGGTTGGAGACGAAGGCAAATCGCATCATCATGTAGCCAAAGAGAATCAAGCAACCGCCAATAATAATAGGGATATGAGGAGGTTTACGGTCAATCACTACACCCGCAGGCGGCCCAGAACTAGCAAAATGTTAGCACCACCTTTCTGCCAACATGTAGGGAAACAATGCAATGTCACTGACAAGTAAACACCAAGACTCCCCAATGTCGCGATGACGGACGATTCCGTGGCTGTGAAGCCTAGCTGAGTCGCCAGCTGAGGACCGTAGGCAGAATACACATAGTGGGTTCCGCATCCCAGGGCTGCAAAGAAGTCAGTCTACCAAACGCCAACAGCCAACTCGGGGAAGCACATACAGACCCAGAAGTCTGCCACGAGGGAGACATATCGTGCGGTTTTTCGGTCAAACATTGTGATGGAGTAACGTGACCGCACTTCGCAATTGTACGGAGGAGGGAAGGAATAGTGCCAGAGCAGAAGATGTGTATGTAGGACCAGCGACTGAGGAGGCTCACATTGGCTAGGATTTTTCTCACCTTGTGCAGCGAGTTCCTCGATGGGGGAGATAACGAAAGCAGCAGTCCCCTCGATGTTTGCGCGTTAAATAGACAGTGTTTGTCGCGCATATGCTACCTTATCGACCGCAAAAAAACCGGCAGAAGTTTACCCGGACGAAATTTTGCACTTACAACTCACAGCTCACAGACTATTTTACCCGCGGTGACCCGCTGATCCGCCGCACACGGACAGATTGTCGCGAACGCGTCGCGTCTGACAGAATAATGGAACGCGTTTAACTTCAGCATCCTATTGAAACGCCAGTATCATATTACTTTACATAATCCCAATAATGAAATATGAACCACCACAGAGAACTTAAACATGTGAGAAAGGTTTCTTACAAGCGTCTCAACATCCTCTTTGCAGGGGAATATACAGACGCATGCCTTTAGCAGACTCTACAACTGACTCGGATCCAACCAAAGCAGCAAACAAACTCCATTCCCGCAGTAAGCTGGACGGAATTCTGCTGCCAACTTTGGCCGTTGCCGGTCAATAAGTTATTCTACCAAGCGCTCCGTTAGGACACAGACCTCGTATAGAGAGTGAAAGATCCTGCAGTCCGAACGACTGCACCGCTGGTTCCTGTTTCATGTTGCTACATTAAATGCCTGACATGATCTGATCGTAAAAATCATAAAGCTTGGTATAATTCATCAAAACTAATAGAGCGAAACAACCCCATTCTCCCAAATACTTTTATAAACCAAGACACCAATTTCGATATGTATATTCCAGGAAAGAAGAAAGCCCGTCCGTATATAGGCGTTCTCTTTCTTGTGCCGACACACTTACAAACATTTTCCGTGTATAAATGCTATAGATGTAACAACGTAACCAGACTAGATATTCATCATGTGATCAAATAATTGAGATATACTTTCGCCATAGTGATTTCTTCTAATACACTCTGCCAAAAGAGGTGAAATATCAATAATTGTCAACTTGTTGGATCGGCTGCGATGCTCAGGTGGAATGGGAAACGTGTTCGTCACAACAATCTGCATATAGTTAAAATCAATTTGGTCCATAGACAGTCTAATGCAACTTACGTGATCAATACACCATGAGTTTTCCATGGCCTCTAAGCAACCTGCGACAAACACGCCATGAGTTGCAACCACATAAACCTTTTTGGCTCCACAATTCATTCGGCAATGCTCGGCTGCAGAAATAAGCGACCCGGGTCGATCAATCATGTCATCTACTATGATCGCCGTCCGATCCCTGACGTCGCCAACCAGGGTAATCATTCGTTCTTCGGCTGACTCGTGATCGTCCTCGTCATCCGATCCTGTCGCATCAATCGTGCCTCCAAGAGCATGATCGTGATTCGATGCCAGTGAATACACAGACGACAACATCGCGTCATTTTCTTGGGATGTATGCGATGTCGTGGCATCTTCATCGTTCGGTGCTTCATAGTCGTCATCAACTACATGCCCTTGGACAACTCTTGCTGTTCTGATCTCAGACAACGACATCGGATCATTGTTAGACGTATCATCATCATCAAATTTCGACGAGACTGTTGGAGATGCCCGTGAAACGGGAAAAACATTCCTTCGTCGGCGGTCAGTATTAATCATGGCGAAGTTGATCTTGAGAGCATCAGCGAGCGCAGTCACACGCTTGGTACCCCCCGGGTTCTTCGATACAACAACTGCTTCGCGCCATTCGGGAATGTTGAGACGGATCCATCGAGCCAACGTGGGACCTGCATAAAGGTTGTCGACCGGCTTAGTGAAAAAACCTTGCATTTGTGCGGCCTATATCGTATTGTTGAGTGTTAATTATCGCTCCTCATAGCAGATAGTTAGAGCCTTACATGAAGATCCATAGTAATAACATGATCGGCACCCGCCATAGTCAAAAGGTTCGCAATCACTAGAGGCATGTTAACTTTTTTTCCTCAGCTCGACTCGACTTGTAAATAACATACTTCTCGCTGTAATAGCACCTCGGTGCTTCTTCATCTTGCTTTGCTTGGAGTATGGAAAATACGGAATCACCGCTATACCAGAAGTCATCAGATGTTGGACTTCTCAAACTCTCCAACGCGTGTCGTTTGACATACCCGTAATCTTATTAGCTGAGCCCCCGCGGCAAGCCGAAATCATAATCAGCAGCTCCATAATATGATCATTGATCCTACCACGGTAAGCAACAACGCACATTCGCACCAAATGCTATCACAACATACCGGTCGCTCCCACTTTGCACAATATAGCAGTCCTCATCTCGAATTGATTCACCTTAGCAAACTGCGTCAGATTCTATTTTTTTGTCTCCAAGCACAAGAACGCACAGCGGCAACTTACCAATAGACACAGATGTCTCTCCATTCGCGAATTTGCGCAATGTGCACTGCCCCTCCTGGACACCAAGCCTGTCGCAGATCAACTTCCCAAGCTCCGGATGCGATGATCCGATAAACACTTTCGACTTCCGCATCGTTCGGTTCAAGTCACCAGCTACTTGAGAAACCGCTAAATAAACTGCAAAGCAGTATCTCGCTCAAGACATTAACCAGCAAATTAGTGTTGCAGCTTGAGCGCGGTGTTCTACAGGTAGCTGATGAAAACGAGTCGTGAGTTGAAAATTTCACTATTAAAAAAATAGCGGTGACAGCGAAACTTTGAGAGGACCCTGTAGTAAATTTAGATTTCTCTGGTCGATTTATACCATAAGTGGATAATTGACGGTAGTGACATATATGCATCAACGTCACCCCTTATTTGCAAACTTCAAAATTGACAAACTTCTCGAAAATGTATATTCAAACATAGTTAGCGTTCATTAATTGCTAACATCAGGGAAAGGTTAAGACAAAAAAATGTAAGTGTCTTTCGAACTTGTATGCCATTTTACTTGTGTAACCGTCGGATTTGTTCACAGACGGCTCGCTAACACTAATCAAGGCCACGCTCTCGTTCTCCAGCGTCGCGTTCTCCGTCTCGTACCCCATCAAGGTCACCACCACCGGAGCGAGCAGCAGCACCTTCTTCAGCATTGTCATCAAGCAAAAGACGCGGTCCAACCCCAGACTTGCGGTCGCCGTCGCCAGAACGTGGTCGAAGTCGCTACCGGTCTAATTCAAGATCTAGGACGCCAACACCCTCACCGGCCCGTTCAACTAGTCCAGCACCTGGCAAATCGGAATCAGGATCTAAATCGGGTCGCGCAGCATCTCGATCACCGTCCATTCGGTCGCGGTCACTAACGCCGTCCTCTCGATCTCGAACTCCATCTCGGTCACGATCGCGCAGTTATGATTCTTTGGCGTCATCGAGAAGTTACTCCAGATCATACAGTTCGCGGAGTCGGAGTTACAGTCGCAGTCCAATACGAAGCCGGAGTCGAAGCCATTCCAGAAGTCCAAGTCCGAGTCCAAGGCGCCGCAGTCGTGTCTATGGCTCTCGGTCACTAAGTCCGGCACGCGACAAACGCCGCAGTCCCGAGCCAGCGCAACCCATGCCTAAGCGAGTAAGTGGCCTATAAAAATATGCTATCTATTTTGTTTTTGGTATTTTACGTTCTGACGTGGTGCAATTAGATAAGCGTTGAGAAATTGACGAGGAATGTAAATGAGGCTCATATGCGGGATATATTTTCAACTTACGGCACCATCACTAATTTGCTTATGCCAATGAACCAAAAATGTGCGATTAATTTTCTGTGTTTTTTTTCGATGCTTGAATGCTTACGATCAGATAGTGCGTACAAACCGGGGAGTTTGCTATATATCGTTTGACACCGAAGACGAGGCTGATAATGCCATTGCCCATATGCACGAAGGCTATATTGACGGTGCACAGGTCATAGTGAAGCATGCAATGCCGCCGCCAGCACAGCGTCGAGGATATGGTGGTCCAAGTCGAGGGGGATACCGGGGTGGCCGAAACGGAAGTGGTAGATGGGGACAGCGCGACTCATACGTTCCTGCCAGTTCGTCGGCGCGACGTCGCTCACGCAGTCCGCCATCTTATCGTGAGAGAGACAGATACGATTCAGTCAGAAATGGCTCACGGTATAGAAGCCCAAGCAATGACTACCGACGATCAAGGTATTAGATATCTGGCATCAGAGTTGCGAGTGGGCAGTGCTGGCAAGTCTTGTATGTATGTATGTATATGTATATGTATTTCAGATTTACTAGGTCGATTGAGAAATGTAACATTAGTATGAATTAAGGGTTTGCGTTACTGAATCTACTGCAGGATGGAAAGTACGTGTTTGTTGTATTCAAAAGTTCAATGTCGTCGGTAGCTCTCTCTAAATCATTTCTGTAAAAATGATAATTCAGGTAGTCCTGTAAATTCCGTGTCCCAATATATTACATGCAATGAAAAAGTTATTTTACAATCTTTGATGGCCCTTGAGGATACAAACGGGTGAGCCGGATTGAACTCTGTCTAAACCACTGTCGATATGCAGCAAACTCAGCAGGAAATTGATCATTAAACGCAGTCACGAAGATAACTTTCGCTGCAGCTGGCTCGCGGTCCTTCGTTGGTTGGTTTCCATTAGTAGATGACTTCAACAGCTCCGTTACGTCGGCAAACGCAGTCTGTTCGATGAAATGCGCGTCTGAAACGCGCGTTCTGAGAAACAATTTGGCCGGATCCGGAATGTGATCCAAACACCGTATACCGGCGACGAAAATTCTTGATAAGCCAGGAAAATTCAAACCTTCGATTTGGGTTGGAGTGGTGACAATTAGATCGGGAGTAATAGTTGGGTCGTCAAGACCGGTAAATATTTTTTCCATGTTGATAATTCCGTAGCCATCAGGTTCATGATCCGCAATGACAGTGCCCCCAGAGTAACTGAGAGCACATGCCGTTATGCCTATATCCCTCAAGGCTCGCACCACCTTAAACCGAGAGGCATTAGACGGAATTATTAGGAGACCTTTCTTAACGTTGTCTCGTTCTCGAACATCTTTGATGGCGAGAAGGTGATCCCGTGTGATTGATTGTGTAAGCTCGTTATATTGCACATTTGTCGCAGATTTCTTGTCTTCGTCTATGTGCGGTACCATATCAGGTCGCCAAACGCTTGAAAAGTCGACATCGTTTATGAGTGCCACATTAGGATAATATGCAATGCACGAAGCTTCCACATGCGGCGTATTGATAGGTAAATTAGAGTATCCAGGCACACCGTACGTCTTTAGTGAAGTACCTTTCATCCACTGAGTGTGAATAAGGAATTGGTACAAATCGTCTCCGAATTTGGTAGACGAAGACAAAGCGACTACATGTAACGGTACATCCAATGAGTAAGTATTCAATGCCGTGTCATGCATTCGCACCAAATATTCCAGCGCCTGATAGGCCGGGCTTATATGTTGCCTTCTCTTTTTAGTCGGGCTGTTGCGCTTCTGGTTTCGCAAATTTGAATATTCGTCTCTGTGATCTTCGGGATGAAGTTGACTTTCGGCTTCGTCCAGCACAACGGTTCTGACAAAACTGAGGTTAAGCAATTTCCTTTCGTTTTCGTCAGCAAGCATGTCTAGCAACCGGGCAGGCGTTGCAATCAGGATATGTGGATTTCCACATTCGGCCAGGAGCGTCTGTTGCATCCTATGATCTTCGGGCCCGCCGCGGTATAGAAACTGCGCAATATCTGGCGTCGTCACCGGTGCATTGCCGGATCGGAGAAGCGAGATGAAGATCTCCATATACTGAAATCCTAGTTCGGGGGTTCGGACGAGGATAAGCGATGTGATACTGGGTAACGGCGTCTTGAAACGTGGCTCAGAAAGTAGATGCATTGCCAGCGCTAGAGACTTCCCTGTGCCCGCAGGGGAGACGCCTATAAACGAATGTTGATTCTGAAGTGCGCTAAGCAGGGCCGACTGCACAGCCGTCGGCACGTGCGCTTGCTTATATTTTAGCCGGAAGCTATTTAACACTGCTCTTTGGATATTGAAATCCTATAACTGATCAGCCTAGGTGCTACATAATACATACGACGTGGCATACCGAAAACTTGAATTTGTTTCCTTCTGGACGAGGAGAGCGGGCCACTGGCGGCCGCCGTCGATGATCCTGGGGAATACTACCAGATCTATAGGGTTGGCCCGTCGCGATGCGATTTGGCCGGCTAGCGACATCTGCCTTGCCTTCCAACTGCAAGGCTGCCAGATTCGATGCGTTGCCGCCCTTTTGTATCATGAACGCGTCGTCTTCATTGTCGACTGCCATGGTTTGACCTTCTTTCGTGACCGGGGCTTCTCCTACTGGCGAATTCAACTCCGCAGTTCTACTGCCGTCGGTTGCTTCTTCTTCCAACTCATTTTGATCATATTTCTCAACAGGATTCATGTGATGTCTTATTGCACTGACGCAGAAACCGCGCCATACCAGTTTTTTTCCATTATGCAGCGGTTGCTGTTGTCGTTGTGGGCACCATCGTATTCGGTCATACAGGGTCCAAGTTCGCCATCGACACAGAGATGCTCTCGGAAGCCATTTCGCTGGGGAACGAAGCATTTTTGTCGTCAGTGGCCGATGTCGTGCGTCCAAACAGCCATTAGTAGATTTTGAACCAAATGCTCCGCTCTAGCTGGTTTCGCCCATATGTCAAAGGCTCTATAGAGTGCTTAACCGTTGGGAGGACAGAAAAAAAAAATCGGGCCCTAAACCAACTACCGACGCATGCGGCTCATCTGGCCAGGAACATGTAGTAAAATTGTTCACTCCTCATGCGACCGAGATTTTAGCCAAGGTTAGCTGTTAGCGACTCTGTTCAATGGTCCTACAATATTAGTGTTGCAAAAGGAAACGAATGATATAGTCCAACTCTGAATCTCGGGTGTTTAGTGCTCCCCTGGAAATAGTGAAATACTGCACAGCAATGCGTATGGTTTAGGTTTTGATGTCGTGAAACTCTCTCCCAACAAAAGTCAAGAAATATTTCCATAACTTATTCAGTGCACTCTTGACCGAGACGTCTAACCATGTTAGCGCGGAAAAACGATTCCACTTTCCGTTCCGTTAATGAAGAATTACTTTCACATTCTCGGGACCTAGATACAGACGCACAGGCGTCGGCGCTGTCCTTCACAACCGTCCGGTACCCGTCAAAATCCAACAAGTCTGCCAATAAACCGAGCAATCGACGCCGGAAAGCACAGTCGTCCAAGTACAAAGTCACATTAGACAAGACAGCTGAAGATTACATTGGCTCGATACCGTACAAGGTCAATATTCTCAAGCGGCAGGGAAAGTTTTACAACGCATTATTTGGTTCTTCGGTTGCAGTTGGCGTGCTCTTTACAGCACTAGCGCAAGGAAGAAAAGCAGAAGCAGCAGCAGTTCAACATGATGACGATAGTAAAAGCTCTAGAAACAGTCCACAAAGTCACGAAATTAAATATATCCGGTGTTTAGCTCTAGGAAGGGTTTCGGATTCAGATATATCACGGATGCAGTTAGCAGTCCTTCTGGCTCTTCGTGACGAACTTGGCGTACCACATACAAACGTTACATGTTACGACCCGGACTTTGTACCAATGGACAAAGAGATTTTGCGTGGATTTAGTATAGAAATAACCGAGGAGCCTGGCGAAGGTGACGACGACGAGGATGATGATTTTGGGCTTGACGATGAGGAGCTTGTCCAGCGGCGCAGACAGACATTGTATTACATGCCACATGCGCCGATTTTCCTCGTCGATAAGATTATGGGACTTGACGGGGTCCAATACGTACTTGGAAATGATGTTCTTGGATACAAGGAACGTTTGGAGGAAGAGTTGGAGTTGGTATTTAAATCGTTGAAAGAAATTGTCCTGAGTTGCGATCGCGACAATAATAACATCGCGGACGAGACGGGCGAGATTGATGATGGACAAGATGGTGACAGGCACAACAATAATAATTATTTAGCATATGATCCGGGATGGACCAGATTACGGTTGGAGGATGGTCTCAGCAGGGAAGAGAGCTGGTGGCTCAGTGTGAACGATTTGGCAATGCATTGGCGTACAGCGCACATATGATTAATAACGCATAGTTTGGAGTACAAACACTGGATCATACTATATCGCCTTTATTAAATGTATACTATATATAGCGGAATAGATATCATATCAAAGATCAAACAAAACGACATATGAACATTCAACGTAATGCGTGCAATCTATCAAATCTTAAATAGCAAATAAATCCCAAAAACAAGACACGTAAGAGGAAAATGAAAAAAAAGAAACGGATATATGCACCCTCCCATTTTGTAAGTCTGAGTTCGTTCCGCTCGCTCGAACCCGTTCTCTTAAGCGGTCTCATACTTCTCCCAGTTGTCCAAAATGGTCCTGATCTTGGCACTACCAGTCAAGTCATAGACATCCTGGAAATATTCTTTCGTGATCTGGAACGGCTTGGCAGTCAAGTTGGGAATGTACTTTCCAATCAAATTTGCCGGCTTGAGTGCTTGCTGAGGTAATTTCTTGATCAAGAACCTGTTGAACGGTTTGACACCGCTGCGCAGGTACGAGGAGTGGAACGGCACCGAAATACCCTTGAGTGGGATGGTGGCAAAACCACGGTCGAGGTCGATCGGTTGTGGCTTCGCAATGCTCTTCTTGGATATTTCTTCGACAATGTCGGAGAGTTGCTCCTTGACTTCTTCCATGGACATGGTCTTCATGAGCTTGTCAAGGTCGATCTTCTGCACTTTCATGAAGTTGAGCACGTTCGTTAGGGTGTCGAGCGCACGCAAATCTCCGGCAGTGACATACTGCGTATTCTCGACATTGTAATTGACAATCTCCAAGAGCCACTTGGTTTGCTCGGCAATATGTTCGACAACATAACGAAGAGCAGCATCATTGAAGGTCGGCGAGATACGAGACGGGTTGACAGCGCACATACCGTAGTTCGATCGTCCAAGTGCGTCACGGGGCACGGCGACCTGCATGGTCATTCCTCGATAGAACACGACATCAACAAGAGACTCGATCGGCATAACGTCACCAAGAGCCGCGAGAGCAGAATATTCACCCAACGAGTGACCGGCATACGAACAGTCAGCGGGGACAAGACCTTTGGCATTCATGTCCTCGAACGAAGCCTTCTCCATAAGCGTCAACGCCGGCTGCGTGAACTGGGTGGCTGACAACAAGCCGGTGGGCGAACGGAATGTGTACGATGAAGTGTTGTCGGTGATATCCTTAAAGATCTTCTCGGACTTGATCTGGCCGTCGGCATCAACAGACTCGAACATCATCGATGTGTAGTTGTGTCGGATCGCCTTGCCTGGGGGGAATTTGTTAGATACAACTTCACCCAAAAAAAGAAAGAGACGACTCACCTCGTGGACCACCAAAGTGAACAGTAAACTCTTTTGGATTATTCTTGACAATATTGACAATCGAGAAGCCTGTTTCACGTTATTGTTAGATCAAGTTTTGAATCGATCGGCGAGGTATTAGACTTACCGTAGTTGTTGAGGAAATGTCTATCAGCACGATCCCAAACCTCACGAGCGACAGGGCTAGACTCATAGAGGTCCATTCCCATACCTTGCTCCTGCGAACCCTGGCCGGTGAAAATGTAAGTCGAGACTGGCTGTTCGACCTCGGCCTGGCCGACCAAGACAGCATCACCAGTGTCCTTGTTCGTCGTCTCGACCTTGATGATCTTCCGGCCCGCAATCATACCGACATGGTGCAACTTCGTCTCGATGTTCTCGTTGGGAAGAACCATGCCGACGAACGAGCAATTGAACGCGCGCACGCGCGCGACGTGGTTCTCGGCAGCCCATGTCTCGACGAGCGACCGAACGGCGGCGGACGAGTACATGCCATGAGTAATGTTGCCCTTTAGACTGGCATACTCGGCAAACACCCGGGACACGTGGATGGGATTGTAATCGCCAGACACACGGGCATAACCTTCGTTGGATGCAGGCGCGCGGTACACGAGCTCAGTTGAGCCATTCAATGGGATCGAGTTTTCGAACATGATGGGCTGCTCGATCGTGCTGCCGTGGCGTTCAAGATAGTCGATGACCGGGTTTCCATGAGACTCACCGGCCTCGTAATTAACCGAACCGATTTGGATAATCTCACGGGTAGGCAATTCAAGCAAGACCTGACCGGTCGTGCGGACGGACGAGAAGACAGTCTTGTTTTTGTACCTGACAAATGTCTCGAGCCGGAAGGTGAGGGTCTGGTTGAGCAGGTCGACATGAGGGTCATCATTAAGCTCGAACCAATCCTTGGATCGCAAGACGGCAACATCTTTGGCCGACTTGAGCGTGACTTCCATCGGTAGCTCTGTCTTGCGTTGGAAAGTGTTTTCATAATCCGTGTACGCTCCCCTGTAAAAGAACTGGGACGTGACCTCCATGACTGGCTTGTTGTCTCGCGAGATTACACCGCTGACCTCGACCATCTTGCCGGAATCCTGGTTCAGGACAGCGTTAATCTGGGCGGTAGTACTAACAACCTCATCCTTCTTGAGCGGTTCGGCGCCAGGATACATCTTGAACGAGTTTGAAAGATGAACAAGTTTCAACAAGTCACCATCGATGGCCTTGGGGAAGAGAGCTTTTGTGATTGCCTTCCATCCGACAACAATGGCGAAGTCCATCGGTGCGTACGTGGACTTACCAGGTCGGTCAACGAATGCCTCACCGTTGTTACCGACCGCATAGACAAAGTCGGCAATAGCCTTGCCAGTGACAGTGGTTGAGCCACCTTCGAATGTGTCGGTAACCGACAAGTTTGCTGGGTACTCCTCGGGGCCGAACCACATCTTCCAGTAGAATTGCTTGATCCTATCGTTACGGCCGGCCATAACCTCCTGGATTGGAGCGAATCCGACTTCGGGGTGGTATGTGAACAAGAGGACCATGCCAACCGGGATGGCCTCGGCAGTACGATTGTCGTAGATTGTCATTTCGATCGTATTAGTACCGGGCTGCTTGAAGGTGTCAATAACGACGACATCCTTGCCATTGATTTTCTCCGACACGCGAATGCGGGTCTTTTCCAAGTCCTCCGGATGGTCAATGGTGACCTTGACCCCAAAGGCCGGCTTGAACAACCGCTTGAGCGGGCTCGTCTCGTATTTCGTGCCTTGAACAAAAACATCGGTCGTGAAGAACGCATGGCGCCAACCGTACGTTTCACCACCGAGCAAACTCAACCACGACTCAACGTCAGGCAAAGTCGCGTTGCCGGTGACACCAGCGTCGAGCGCATAAGTAATCGTGTGACCGGCGCGACTGACGGTCAAGCTGTCTGCCTTCAAAGCGGCCTCGAGTGCGGACGGGACGATGTCCTTGCCTCCAAAGTATTCGATAACTGGAATCTTCGACTCGTCGCCGCCATAAACGTCCTTGGTCAACCACTCGATATGCTTGACATGGACGCCATCAAGAATGTCCTTGACCGGCTCATCGACAATCGTGGCATACTTGACAGCGACAGGACCTTGCAGAACACAAGTGCGCTGGACGTCCTGACCAACGACGGCGGCAAGATCTTCAGACTGCCAGAGCGAGTCTTTCTTGAAGTACAACTCAAAGTTATCATCGAGCGCTGGAACAAACGGAACCGGCTTCTGGCCGGGTCGGAGAGTCAACATGAGGAAGAACTCCATATCCTGCACATTGATGATCTGCTCGGTGGCTTCGGGATAAGCGGCCAGGATTCGATCGACCGTCGGAACCGGCTCATCCAGTTCGGTGTAGGATTGGAGGAGGGATGGTCGGCCGGTCTCGTGAGTGAATCGCTCTTCGATACGACGGATAAAGTCACCGGTCATGTTGCGGAGCGAGACGTCGATCCAGCGTTTCTCGTGGGCAACAAACATGAGTTCAACCAGACGCTTGAGAATCTCGCCATAGGTCATGTCGTCAAGGTCGACAACCTCACCGGCGGCGTTCTTACCGAACCAAACTTTTTGGAAGTCGGCATTAAGCTTCTTGATGATGTGATCTTTCTTGGCCTTGAGAGCGTCAACCCGCTTGTTCTTGGGTAGGCTGAAAATAGTAGTATCCATCTCCTTCCAAAACACAACACCTCGGGTGGCCAACTTGTGGATGGGCTCGCCCATCTCGGACAAGACAGTAATGACACCACCAGCGGCACCGCTATAGGTTTTTTCCCACTGGGATTCATCGATACCGGGTGCATCGACAATGGCTTGTTTTGCACCTAAGGACGTGTGGGCTTCCTTGGCGGTCATGATTCTGCTTCCGAACAAGAAGCCATCGAATGGCATTGGCGGGTAGCCGAGCTTGGTCGACCATTGGCCGGTCAAGTACGGGTACGTGTCATCGGCACCACCGAATCCAGATCCGGCGAGGAGGATGATGTTGCTGCAGCGGCGGACGCGGGCATACATCTGTAACATAGGGCTATGGAAGTCCTCGAATGAATGATGACCACCGCCACGGCCACCGGTCCACTGCAAAATGATGGGGAATGTGGGATTGGCTTGGGCGATGGTAATGACCTGCTGGATGGCGTCTACCGAGCCAGGCTTGAGACCGAGGTGCTTGATGCCAAGAGTGGTAATGTATTCGTTTGCGACTTCGGTCGATGGCACACCGGCACCGATGGTGAGACCTTCAATAGGTACGCCTTCAGAACGGAGCTTCTGGATGAGAGGGATGGCCCATCCCATGGCACGCGGGTTGACATAGATCAAATTGACGGTAATACCGGCACCAGGGAAAGTGGATTTTTCAATCTTATAAAATGCCTGGGTGAGACCATTGGCATTAAAGTAGCCACCACCACCGAGTTCAATATGGTAACCTGCGTTCATGGTGGCAGCAACGAAATCGGCCGGCACGGTTGACGGAGTCATACCGGCAACCATGATCGGCGGTTGTCCAAGCAACCGCGAGAATTTTGTGTCGACATAGGTCTGACCTTGAGCGGTCTTGACGAGCTTGGGGGCAAACTCTAGACCCCAGTTGGCAGCAAATTTGACAGCCTCGTCCTCACGATCAAAGAGCTCGGATTTATAACCAAGCTCTGATACGGAACCTTCCAACGCACCGGCCAAGATGACTCGGACGCCAGTTCCCTCCTTGTTTCGGTGGGTCAGGACACCTACACCGGACACGCCACCGGGGCCGAAATCGAGAATGTGGGTGGCATTGGCAAAGGCGGTGGCTCGCTCCCAGTCAACGGCGAGACTGGTGACCATCTTGACCAATCGCTCGACAACGGAACCGTCCTCCTCGGTAAGGTTGCGCAAGTCATGTCCGTCGAAGGTGTCGTAGACGGGGATGGCGAGCTCCTCCGGGGCAATCTCGACACCGGCCAACTTGAGGTCAGCAATGATTGTTTCGTAAGCCTCATTGACGTAGGGAGAGTGGAATGGGGCAGTGATTGGCAAGAATCTGTTGGAGAATTTGAGCTTGCGCTGGGAATAAGGCACTCTGTTTTGCTCGAGTCCTGGTGGGGCCCGAGACTTGCGGAGCGACAGGCTGAGACCGTAGAGCGACTGAGGCGGACCTGTGACGACAAAGTTACGGGCGCCGTTCTCGAGCGAGATCGAGACATGCTTCTCGGTTGGAAGATGGGAATTTGTGAGATCGACATGCTTCTGGACCTGGGATTTAACAAGGTCACGGACGGAAAGCATGGGCGATGGCTTGCCCTCGCCCTCGTTGACAGAGTCCTGGAGGACAGAAGGTGCGAGCGATGTGCGGGGATAGGTCTGCTGGGCACGGCAGCCGATCCAGAAGAGGATCTGGAGGGCCTTGGCCGACACCTCGAAGAAAGACTCCCATGTTGTGGCAGCCGCGATGGCGGCGGCGGTGACGATACCTTGAGAATGACCAGTAGTTCCTGCCAAGTTTGAAGCCAATTCGCCTGGCTGCTTGCCGAGGACTTTGCAGGTTGCTGCGTAATGGGTGAGCTGGGTCACACCGATCAAGGGCAGCGAGACAGGAGCAGAAACGAGATAGTCGAGATCGGGGGTCGACTCGGGCTCGCGGAGCCATCGCATGATGTCGAGGCCGTTTGAGTACACTTTCATTGTGCGATCGTCTGCAGCCAGTTTGAGCAATTCCTTGGCGCAGTGTTGGACAAAGTCATCGACGAGACCGTGGTAGACTGAGTAGACATTGCGGAGTTCATCAAAGTACTCCTCAATGTTGCCCTGACCGCCGAAGATGGCGAAGATGGAAGCACTGCCGTCAGAGGCGGCACGGAACAAGGCCGAATTGTGGCCCTTGATCGGACGGTAGGCGGCGAGCCTGGCCGCGTAATAGGCGCGGATAACGAGTTCGCGCTTGGGAAGCGAACCGGGCAATGCGGAGGCTACGGCGTGGACTTCGTTTGCCCGGAGGAAACGGGATTCAAAGTCGGCCAGGACAAGAGCGAGGACATCATCGTACTGGTCGGGCTCAGCGTCGACCTGGGCGACAATGAATTCGAGGAATCGGGCAACCAGCTCGCAGTTGGAAGCCGGCTCATCGTCGCCGACAAAGTCTTCGGTTGGAGTAGGGAGGGTAGCGGCGAATTCGTCTCTGAGATGGAGGATTGAGAGATAGAGCGCGGTGGGGACAAACACGGTGTGTTCGAGCGAGCCATGCTGGAGCGATAGCGGGCGCAAAGAGGCCTGGGTATGAGGCGTGACGGCGCCGGTCTCAACGCCAGCGTACATATTGTGTGCGAATTGGCGAGAGAGAGCAGAGAGGGATCGATCAGAATTGAGGGAGGAGGGAGGATGGAGATAGAGTGAGAGAACAGAAGGAGGGCCGAGGGAGCAGAAAAGAGGGCCAAGGTGGACGGGCCTGGCGATTTGGAGTTGTGAATTGGGCGAGGATGAGAGTTAGCAGCCGATGACGGTTTATTAGTGAGCTGATAACTGAAGGGTGATATAATTTTACAGTTCCTAAATATCAGTACTGCACCGCCACGGGGTGAGGCTGAGTGTTGGGATGTTGGGCGTGGCGTGCGGCGCCGCAGCGGCCGAGGAGTTTGGTTGCTTTTTTTTTGCCCCGGAGCAGTAAAGTGGCCAAAACTCCCCAAACAGGCTATGTCTCAGGCCAGTGGCGACAGTGGAGACAGACCAGGAAGAAGAATGGACGGAGCGTAGTATAGTAGTGGCCAAAAATCAGCGTAATGTGTTTTGATTAGATTGACACTAAAGCTATGATATCGTACGATTACAATCGAGTAGCAAGTGGGGGCCATCGATCGATTCACCAACAACCCACTCAATGCCTCAATACTTTGGCTGGGTATCGTCGGTTCGCACCACAAACCCGCAAAGGTCGCCAATTGACGAGTGGCGATCATCGTTCTTCGCTCGCAGTCAGTCAATTGATCAGCGACGTGTTCATTTCCCCCGGACAACAGGCAAGCAACTGCGGTGCGAGAAGTGTGTGCAATAAACTCGGCTACGACGTACAAAGTCCCCAACAGAGCCGCAGCAATAGTACCGGTATATCGGGGTTAGGGCGTGCGCCCCAACTCTCGCTCCGTCTTCACCAAAACTCTCCCCGGGACCAGTCCAAGACCAGCGGGCATTTCCCATCGAGAGCCCAACACCGCGAAGACCAGAATGAGAGTAAATGAGTGGTATTATTCTTATATTAGTATCAGTATTAGTATTAGTATTATTATTACTGCTAATTAAACAACTCGCGTTGACGCCAATTGCAGCAACTATAGTGGTCATGCGGCGTAGTTGGCGTAGATTTCTCTTAGCAAATGCCGTAACCGAGTTAGCAGCTTGCATGAAACCGTACCTTTCGCGGCTTGTTTGGCCACCGAGCTTATGTCTGGCACAATAGTCAACGCCAGAACCCAAAAACCTTGGAGCCCCATAAATTTGTTGGCAGGCCGGTGGCAATTCAACGCCAGCTTCTGTACCTGATATTCAGCCCGAGAACTTTGCGACTCCCAAACGCCAACTTGAATCTTTAGGCTCTCACGTCCCCCTCTTGCTCTTCTCTCAAGTCTCCTCCCATTCCTTCTCCCTCTTCTTTTTTCTCACCCACTACCTTCCTTACTCTATCCAATTCTCGTGCCCATCGGAACCGCCAACGATGCGTCCCGAGATTGAGCAAGAGCTCGCCCACACTCTCCTCGTCGAGCTGCTCGCATACCAGTTCGCGTCCCCCGTTCGCTGGATCGAAACTCAAGATGTCATCTTCCAGGAATTCAACTCGGAGCGACTCGTCGAAATCGGTCCTTCTCCGACCTTGGCCGGAATGGCCCAGCGCACGCTAAAGGCAAAATACGAGTCTTACGATGCCGCTCTCTCGCTCCAGCGTCAGGTCCTTTGCTATTCTAAGGACGCCAAAGAAATCTACTACACCCCAGATCCCGTCGCTGAAACCGCATCCGAGCCCGCCGCTGCCGCCGCTCCTGCCGCCTCCGCTGCTGCTCCTGTTGCTGCTGCTGCCGCTCCTGTTGCCGCTGCTGCTGCTCCGTCTGGTCCAGTTGCCGCCGTTGCGGACGAGCCTGTCAAGGCTGTCGATGTCTTGCGATCGATCGTTGCTCAGAAGCTCAAGAAGCCTTTCGACCAGGTCCCACTTTCAAAAGCCATCAAGGACCTCGTCGGTGGCAAGTCCACTCTCCAGAATGAAATTCTTGGTGATCTAGGAAAAGAATTTGGTTCGGCCCCAGAAAAGGCCGAAGAAACGCCTCTCGAAGAACTCGGCGCCGCTATCCAAGGTGCCGGCTTCAATGGCCAGCTCGGCAAGCAGTCGTCCTCCCTCATTGGTCGACTTGTTGCTTCCAAGATGCCTGGTGGTTTCAACCTCACATCCACCCGCAAATATCTACAGGACCGATGGGGACTCGGTCCTGGCCGCCAGGACGGCCTCTTGCTCCTGGCCATCACTGTCGAGCCACCCGCCCGTCTTGCCGCTGAACCCGACGCAAAGAAATATCTCGACGAAATCGCGGCTAAGTACGCTGCCCACGCTGGCATCTCCCTCTCGTCCGGCGGTGGTGACGGCGGAGCCGGTGGTGCGGCCGGTGGCGCTATCGCCATCGATTCGGCCGCGTTCGAGGAACTCACCAAGGATCAGACCCATCTTGTTCGCCAGCAGATGGAACTCTTCGCCAAGTACTTAAAGGTCGACCTTCGTGCTGGCGACAAGCTATTTGTCGACGAGCAGGACGCGTCCGGAGAGCTCCGCAAGGAACTCGATCTCTGGACTGCCGAGCACGGCGATTTTTACGCAACCGGCATCGTGCCCTCATTCTCGCCCCTCAAGGCCCGTGTGTACGACTCTTCCTGGAACTGGGCTCGCCAGGACGCCCTTACCATGTACTACGACATCATCTTTGGCCGTCTGTCCGTCATCGACCGTGAGATCGTCTCTCGCTGCATCCTCCTCATGAACCGTTCGAACCCTACCTTGCTCGAGTTTATGCAGTACCACATCGACCACTGTCCCGACAAGCGTGGCGACACCTACTTGCTGGCCAAGAAACTCGGCCAACAGCTCATCGACAACTGCCGAGATGCCCTCGGCGTCGAACCTGTCTACAAGGATGTCATGTACCCAACTGCCCCCCATACCGACATCGATGTCAAAGGTACCATCAAATACGATGAAATTCCTCGTGTTGCCGTTCGCAAGCTCGAGCAATACGTCAAGGAGATGGCGGCCGGTGGCAAGATCACCGAAAACCGCAGCCGCACAAAGTTGCATGCCGGCCTTGCCCGCATCTACAAGATCATCCGTCAACAACAAAAGCTTAGCAAGACCTCAAAGCTTCAGATCAAGACTCTCTACGAGGATGTCATCCAGTCTCTCGCGCTTGAATCGCCTCCTCTTGCCAACGGCAGTCCCTCACCTGATGGCACCGGACGGCCAAATTCTCCAAGGCGCAAGAAAGTTACAAAGGGCAGCAAAAAATTGACCGAGACCATTCCGTTCTTGCACTTTAAGAAGAAAGATTTGCACGGCTGGGAATACAGCAAACCCTTGACCGGCATCTACCTCGAATGTCTCGAGCAGGCAGCCAAAACCGGCCTCTCGTTCAAGGACAAATACGCCTTGATGACCGGTGCCGGTGCTGGCTCGATCGGAGCCGCCGTCTTGCAGGGTATGTTGGCCGGTGGTGCCAAGGTCGTCGTCACAACCTCTCGATATTCCAAGGAAGTCACCGAGTACTACCAGTCTATCTACGCCAAGTACGGTGCCAGCAACAGCACATTGATTGTTGTTCCCTTTAACCAGGGCTCCAAGCAGGACGTCGACGCTCTTGTTGACTATATCTACGACACCAAGAAAGGTCTCGGCTGGGATCTCGATTACATCATCCCGTTCGCCGCCATTCCGGAGAACGGCCGCGAGATCGACAACATTGACTCCAGGTCCGAGCTTGCTCACCGAATGATGCTCACAAACTTGCTCCGCATCCTCGGTAACGTCAAGAGCCAGAAGCTAGCCCACGGTTACGCCACTCGACCGGCCCAAGTCATTTTGCCAATGTCCCCTAACCATGGCACTTTTGGATCCGACGGCTTGTATTCCGAGTCCAAACTTGCCCTCGAGACCTTGTTCAACAGATGGTTCTCCGAGTCCTGGGGTTCCTACCTCACAATCTGCGGTGCCGTCATTGGCTGGACCCGTGGTACCGGTCTCATGAACCAGAACAACATGATCGCTGAGCGCATCGAGAGCCTCGGTGTCCGTACCTTCTCTCAGCAGGAGATGGCGTTCAACATTCTCGGTCTCATGTCCCCCGCTGTCGTCAACTTATGCCAGATCGAGCCTGTTTTCGCCGATCTCAACGGTGGCATGCAATATATTCCCAATCTCAAGGAAGCCTCTGCCCAGATCCGCCAGGAGCTCGTTCAGACTTCCGAGGTTCGCCGTGCGGTCTCGTCTGAGAGCGCGATCGAATACAAGCTGGTTAATGGCGCCGAGGCCGAGCGCTTGCAAAAGTCCGTCGTCATCCAGCCCCGTGCCAATATCAAATTCGAGTTCCCCAGGCTCAAGGAGTACTCAGAAATCGCTCATCTTACCGAAGATCTCAAGGGCATGGTCGACCTCGAGAAAGTTGTCGTCATCACCGGTTTCGCCGAGGTCGGTCCATGGGGTAACTCCCGTACAAGATGGGAGATGGAAGCCCACGGCCAATTCTCTCTTGAAGGTTGCATCGAGATGGCCTGGATTATGGGTCTTATTAAGCACCATCACGGTCAATTGAAGGGCAAGATGTACTCTGGTTGGGTCGACACCAAGAGTAACGAGCCGGTCGACGACTTTGATGTCAAGTCCAAGTACGAGAAATACATTCTTGAGCATTCAGGTATCCGGTTGATCGAATCCGCTTTGTTTGACGGCTATGATCCCAAGAAGAAGAAAATGCTCCAGGAAGTCGTTATTGAGCATGATCTCGAGCCGTTCGAGACCTCCAAGGAGACCGCGTACGAATTCAGACGCGAGCACGGCGACAAGGTCGAAATCTTTGAGATTGCCGAGACCGGACAATGGACCGTTCGATTGCTCAAGGGCGCCAATTTGCTCATTCCCAAAGCACTCCAGTTCGATCGTTTGGTGGCTGGCCAGATCCCGACCGGTTGGGACGCGAAACGATACGGCATTGGCGACGACATCATTTCCCAAGTCGACCCCATCACACTCTACGTTCTTGTCTCGACCGTCGAGGCCCTGCTTGCTGCCGGTATCACGGACCCGTACGAGTTCTACAAGTACGTCCACGTGTCCGAGGTCGGTAACTGCACGGGTTCCGGTGTCGGTGGTATGAGCGCTCTCCGGGGCATGTACAAGGACAGATTTATGGACAAGCCTGTCCAGAAGGATATTCTTCAGGAATCTTTCATCAACACCATGTCGGCATGGGTTAACATGTTACTCTTGTCCTCGTCTGGTCCGATCAAGACACCAGTCGGTGCTTGTGCTACTTCAATCGAGTCGGTCGACATCGGTTACGAGACCATCATTTCTGGCAAGGCCAAGATCTGTTTGGTTGGTGGCTATGATGATTTCCAGGAGGAAGGTTCGTTCGAGTTCGGTAACATGGGTGCCACTTCCAACTCCGAGACCGAGATTGCGCATGGTCGTACACCAGCGGAGATGTCCAGACCGACAACTACGACACGTGCCGGTTTCATGGAGTCCCATGGTGCTGGTATCCAGTTGATCATGACGGCGAAACTCGCACTTGAAATGGGTGTACCGATCTATGGTATCATTGGCATGACCGCGACTGCGACCGACAAGATTGGTCGATCCGTACCTGCACCCGGTAAAGGTATCTTGACAACCGCACGCGAAAACCGGGAGTCCAAGTTCCCGTCGCCATTGCTCGACATCAAGTACCGTCGCCGCCATCTTGAGAAGCGCAAGTCCCAGATCCGTGATTGGACCGAGTCCGAGATTTTGTATTTGCAACAGGAAGTCAATTCCATGCGTGACGAGACTGAGGATTTCGATGAGGGTGAATATTTGGCCGAGCGCATGGACCACATTGAGCGCGAGGCGGCCCGACAGGAGAAGGATGCTTTGGCCCAGTGGGGTAATGACTTTTACAAGCAAGATGCCCGGATCGCACCTCTGCGTGGTGCGCTTGCGGTCTGGAACCTAACGGTTGATGATCTCGGTGTGGCCTCGTTCCACGGCACGTCGACTGTTGCGAACGATAAGAACGAGAGCCTGACTATCGCCAATATGATGACCCATCTCGGACGGTCAAAGGGTAATGCCATCCTTGGTATTTTCCAAAAGTATTTGACTGGTCATCCTAAAGGTGCCGCCGGTGCTGTAAGTATTTAAGGAACTTTTCTTTTACCCATTTCCAGAGAAGGCTAACAAATTTTTATAGTGGATGTTGAACGGTGCGCTCCAGGTCCTCAACACCGGTTTGGTGCCAGGCAACCGCAATGCCGACAACGTCGACAAGGTCCTTGAGCAATTCGACTCGATCCTCTATCCTTCACGCAGTATCCAGACCGACGGCATCAAGGCCGCATCGGTAACTTCGTTCGGTTTCGGTCAGAAAGGTGCCCAAGCTATTGTCATCAATTCTGATTACCTTTTCGCGACGTTGGAAGAAGATGTTTACAATGCCTATGTCGCCAAAGTTGTTTCCCGTCACAAGAAAGCGTACAGGTACATCCACAACGCCATGGCTAACAACACCATGTTCGTGGCCAAGAACGATCCACCTTATGGCAAGGACCAGGAGAGCACTGTCTATCTCGACCCGCTCTTGCGCGTCGAACCGGACAAGAAGGCTGGCACTTATGCATACCCAACCAAGAAGGCGCCACACGTGTCCGATAAGGAGACTGAGGATGTCTTGCTGAAATTGACCCAGTCCACCGCTTCGGCTGGCACAAATGTCGGCGTCGATGTTGAAGCTTTGGCGGCCATTCCGATCGATAACGAGACCTTCATCGAGCGGAACTACACCCCGGCCGAAATCAGCTACTGCTCTTCTTCTGGCGATCCCCGGGCAAGCTTTGCTGGCACCTGGTGCGCCAAGGAAGCTGTCTTCAAGAGCTTGGGTGTCAAATCTGAAGGTGCGGGTGCGGCATTAAAAGAAATCGAGATTGTTCGGAAATCGGGCAAGCCGGAAGTCGTATTTTCCGGTGTTGCGAAACAAAAAGCCGAAGAAAAGGGCGTCAAAGGTGTCAGCGTTAGCATTAGTCATAACGAATTCCAGGCTGTTGCCGTTGCTGTTGCCGAGTTGGCTTAAATAAAATACACAACATGCATTTTGTGAAATTGAGTGGGAATGGTTTTTTTGGCGGCATGAAATTTTAGAGTAGCAAGAGGATAAACAAGATTTGACTTGGCTTTATTTTATTTTTTTTAACTGTTTATTTCAGTACATTTTATTTGTTGATTGGGATATATACACTTGATATTTAGCTGTCTCGTAATTTGGTTAATTTTTTTTGTTGTAAGTTAATATGAATACATGAAGAATCTATGCAGATATAATATCCATCGCTGGCTTGGTATTAGCGCCCGGAATGCAACGTTCGTTCGTGTATATAACTATATTGCGGTGTATGGGCGATATTTCGAAATTATACCCTTCTGTGGCTCACATGCAACTTTGTGAGACAATCTCTTGATCCAATCTTTCTGGCTTTATACAACAATGCGTTCGAGGAGCAATTATTTATTGGACCTAGACCCCGTTAATACACGTATCAAGAGAGAAGTGGGACGCTCGGAAGCTTCTTCGATATTTGAGATAGAACTTCATGACCGATGTTGCGCCATGAAGCTTGTAAGTATGGAATCATCTCTCATAAATAGTGCTGACGTCCCAGTTCCATGATGATGGTGACCCAGGATATACGAAGAAAGGCCGGGATTTAAACCGATTCGCTGTGAATTGAGCGCCTACGAAATCTTCGCGAGTTCGGTGTGTGTGAGCGAGGGTACGTCCCATATTTCTATGGTTACATCGATCGAGTTGATCCGGCCGCGTTCGAGCCAGCCCTACACCATTTCGTGGACGACAAATTCAAACCGAGAGCGATTTTGCTTGAGTACTTGGCAGATACAGAGGAACTGAACTGTCTGAATTATTCGGATCATCGTCTTCGTCATGCACTTGATGGAATAAAAGAAATACACAGCGCTCACCTGCATCACCAGGATATTTTTACCCCAGAAACATCCTTATTGTTCCTGGCAACCCGGAAAGGCTAGTATGGGTCGATTTTGATGTCGCAACTACCTTTATCAACATGGGTCCTCGTGAGGAAGCATATTGCGAATATGAAAACGAGCTTGTTGCAAGCTTTGGAGAGCTTTTGGTTCGTCCAGTTAATTGTCGTGAAGACTAGAACCTAACGATATGACTTTTTAGCGAGAAGATCAAAGGCAAGGTCTTCGCCCCAACACGAAATACTATTAATTTAATATGGGCATTCCCATCTGATCGAATTGAGTGCTGCCACTGGAGTGTTGGGACGACGTTTCAGAGTTCAGTCGAGTACGAACAATGACCTGTCTCAGAAGCTATGTCAGTCATTCATGTTGAGGGATTAAGTACTTTTGCGTTTCTGGCTTAGCCGAATACTCCCGGCCGGTTCGTGGCCATCGGATGATCTCAAATATCAATCGGACAGTCGGACAGCCCAAATTGAAGCCAGTTATCGATGAACCTACAATTAAGCTTATGCAAATCGATATCATCCTTGGCACTTTATGATCCGATGCGCAAGGTGCTTATGACGGTTACGGAAAACTTATTTTCGAGAACCACTTTGGTGAGGATTACGAATACGACTCTAGTATTGTACTACCTGCTAGCACGCGTGTTGGTCTCCAAATATGTTTAACAGGAAACAGGTCTTCGGTTCCTGTATTTAAACAGGCACCCAGTTAATGACAGAGTTTTCTTCTGTGTGGGGTTTAACAAATTCGCATTTGCATAATCCTCTATGTCTATACCTTCACTTTCCACTGCCATTTCCAATCCAGTAACGCCCACCTTGACGTCGTGATACACGCCAACCCCGCAAACAAGACTGCAGCATAAAACCCAATCAGTACTTGTGGCGTGGTGGACTGCAGCAGTTCTCCTCCCACAGGCACGGTCAGCAGGACTCCAAAAGCAGCCACACTGTACAGAGTGCCATAAAACCGCCCATATTCCTCGGTACGGCACAGCTGTCCGGCACAAACAGGAGCAAGAGACAACCAGCCTCCAGATCCAAACCCAAAGAGTGCAACAACTACGTAAAGGGTCGCTTCACTATGATCACCGACAGGCAACCAGACCGCGCCCATCGCCGTCAAAGTGATTACGATTAACAACAACAAAATATTGAACCTTCCGATCTTATCCGCCGCCAAACCTGGTACTGTTCTCCCGAGAAAACTACAGCTGTTCAGAATCGCTAGGGAATAAAACTGGGTGTCAGGTCCAAAATTCGCGAACCGGACATATGTGGGTAGTAAGGCCGCACAGCCGAAAACTATAAATTCGAAAGAAAACACGCCGACAGCCAGGAAGAAAAGTCGTGGAGATGAGAAGACCCGAAGATCAACGACGGCTCTTGCTAGCTGCCCTTTTGGTAATCGTCCCTGGACGAGAAGAACGCCCACGGCGTAACAACCCAGGGCCAGGAACGCGATTATTCGGATAGACCATGCCCAGCCATACCGTGGAAAAAGACTGCGAAGGATCAGGGGAATAACGGCACCTCCAATGGATGAACCACCCATGCAGACTCCCGATGCTAATGCCCGGCGCTTGTAGAACCAGTGGCTCAGTACTGCAATGGAGACAGTCGTGATGATCGCCGAGGCAATTCCTCCGCATATACTTAGGCAGAGTATGAAGTGCCAGTATTTCTGGCATTGGGCCAGGAGGACATAAGAAGTGAAACTGGCGGCGGTTCCACAGAGCAACAGATAGCGAGGTCCATATCGGTCAAAAAGAGGTCCGACTTGTACGCCCAGAAATAGGGTTAGAAAAACAAGGACGGCCGAAATCCACCCGACATCGCGGATAGCATAGTTCGCTAGCTGGTGGGTGCTGATGTAGTCTTGTATTGCGCCAATTGCAGTTTGGAAGCCAAATGATGGGATCATCAAGGCGAATGAGCCAAAAAGACATCTCCATGCATCCTTGCCTCCTTCAGGATAGCTCCAAGCATCTTGTTCCTGAGTAGTTTCAACAACAGGCAGATTTTCAGGGCCTCCAGGAATCACTTGAGCTTCTGGCACTTCTTCTGAAGCCATCGTTAACCGGTCGCCCCAATAAGCAAGACGTTGGAAGGCTTTCGTACTCTCCCCCTTTTAAACACGGTGTTTGGCCAAGGGCGATGAGTCAGATAACAATGATGTGTCCGAGGAACACACTAAAAATTGGTTGGATTATGACGTTTTAGTTAGTCTAACCGACTGCCAATTAGTTGCCGCCACAGGGGCGGTAAGCATAGGTGGACAGGATATCCTCCGCGGGCATATCTATTCCCCATGCTTTCTATTGGCGGATGAACAGCGCCAATATTGCGAATACAGCCAGATAATGGGTATAATCTCAGACCAAAATCATGGCAATTGTCAAAATCTATCCTTCGACAAACACATAAATAAGTGCAATGTGAGAATAAGTTACTAGGAACGTTGCCCACTATCGTCTCCAGAGCCAACTCGACGCCAGATCACGTGATGTGACGAACATGAGGGTTCAGGGTTCAGGGTTACACCGCCCGAAAATATTGTGGGAGATATATAAGAAGTCTGGAAGTAGTAATCTGTTTTCTTTTAATAGATTACTTAAATATATGAGTGAGGAAATAGCTATAGCTATAGCTGCCTCATGTCCATCATGAGACAAAGGTCAGGTAATACGAAATTTACATACAAACACACAGACCAAGTCTATGTCTATGCCTATGTCTATGTGACCAAGCCGATACAGTTGTTAGGTGCGGTTAGTCATATAGTTGTGTCCGCGGTCAACCATATCCTTGGCGTTCTTGGTTTGTTCATCCAGACCCTCCGTGGGAAGACCAAGAATCGTGTTGGCCAGCCCGTACTTGTGCTCAAAATCTCCATCCCCGTTAGGGAAGAAGACACGCGAGTACATAGCCTCGACAAAACCACTTCGGTCGCCGTTTTTCACACGTTCCAGTCCTCTCTGATGTCGTTCAAGGGTCGGCTCGTACTCTATCGTCCAGTCATCCTCCTTATCGCCTGTGACCCTCTTCCAACTCTCAAACATATCCTTCTGACTGAGCAAGAAGCTGGAGATAAAGACCGGCTTATTCAGCCATCTACTCACCGTCAGGCTTTGGTCGTGTTCATTCTCTGGAAGCACCTTTAGGCTCAGTAATGTCGCAACAGCGCGGCCAACCTGTACTTGGGTGCTGATATTGATTTTAGTGTTTCCGTCGTCGAATAATGTCAACTTCTTCTCCGAGAAATTAAAGCCGAAGCCGTCTGGCCCTAGAACCAGGCTATGCTCGTACCAGAAACCACAGATGATCGCAATCCACGAGGCTCCAGTTTTCTCAATTTCGTCAAAAGCGTCGCGCCAGCGTCCCCAGTTCAGCCCGCTGTTCACCAAACCCTCGTTTGTGACATCGCACCCCCAGCAGTTTGGCATCACGTATTTTGACACCGGCCCTGGCAGCAGCCTGCACAAGCTTGGATTGTGTGTCCGGTGGTGCCATAACGGACAAGGTAATGATGAGGCATTCCTGACCTTCGAGAGCGCTCACCAGGCTCGCCTCATCGTCGTAGTTGACGTATACAGGTTGGACGCCGTTGGGTAACTTGGTTTGGCTGCCCGTGCGTGTCAAGGCCGTCACAGTATGCTTTCCAGTCTTGAGCAGTTCCTGCACGATATGTTTACCGACGGAGCCACCGGCCTACTGTCTAGTCAGTCAATTGACACATTCGGATTTGGATGATTGACGTACACCAACAATGGCAACACGCCGGATCTGGTTCGTAAATCCCGACGGTTGAAGTTCGGCGTAGTTGCTGGCCATTATATATGCTTGAGAACTGAAAACAGTAAAAGTTTATGAATATGCAAGAAGTATTTCAATTTGATTTATACTTCCATCATGCCGGCCTCAAGACGGTCCTAGAGGCTATAATGTTTATCTCCGTCTCCGGACTTCCGTTCTTGTCGGCCGAAACAGAGGACATAACCATAGAATCGCTCTCCAGATACTGGAGAATATGTTTCGAATCCATTACACTCAAAAGACACAACTCAGTGACACCTGAGAATGTGAGTGCAGATGGAAATCAAGTAGCCGTTGGACTTATATATCGAGTTTAGGGTTTTCGATCCTACAGACATTTCCATCCAAGAGACGGGCAACACATGTTTTACGTTGGGATGCGACCGACGAAACACTTGTATGAGTAGGACAATGGTCAGCAGAGCATCTAGATCATATGCCTATTTGATTCTGCTACCTTAGTAGGAAACAATCAATTAACAATAACTTACGCGGAATCGAAAAACCCTTCGCAGAATGTCACGTGAGGTTGGTACAAATACCTTACACTGCCATCAGGCCCGGTAATGATAAGGACCGACGTCACGAATTATTTGGCGACGTAGCCTACAGGAGACATCATATCTACAATTGGTCGTGGCCTCTTCGTTAAATCTAAACTTCACAGACAGCCTGGGCATTCTTTGTCAGAGACGGCGGGAACCACTACGCGGGTTTTAACCAGGGAGGACAGGGACTCGAGATAAGCGAAAATGTCAGTGTCCGATGCGGCAACTCCGACTACTAGTATGATTACATCTGCGCCAGCTATTGATACCGGCGTGCTCAAAATCGATGTGCCACGGCTTCCAGGTAGGTTTTTTGGTTTTGGTTCGAGTTACGTTGTTCAGGCGGTGGTGCTAACGTAGCCAATCATAAGCGGACATACGCAAGCAGTTTTACAGGGACTTACAGAGCCTGACACACTATGTTGACCGTGACCTCCGGCAACGGATAACGTCCGTCCACACGAACGCAAAGCTCATATCATCGCAGTCCAAACACATTCGGGCGCAAACGTTTGCGCTTGTCAAGGAGACTCGTAAATGGGAGGAGATTGCAGTGAGAGCGAGTGGGATCCTGAAAGAGGCCGGCGACTTACAGAATTGGGCGGAAATCTTGGAGGTTGAACTGAGTGCGCTAGAGGAAACGCTGAGGATTGTGAATGAAAAGGAAAGTGATGATCTCATACCGTAGTCTTGGCCTGTGAGATTTTCATGCCGAATCGCTCACCAACCGACCCGCTCGTTGGCAAGGTGAGGTCGCTCAATGAAGAGTCGAAATGAAAGAGAATGTCTCCGAGTCAGACGCAGGATTATGTTTGCGACCTGACTTGACTGACTGGATATGGTCCAGTTTCAGGTAGAGACCCAGGTTTTCTGCAATTCCTGGTGAGGTACCGGCGACGCGCCGTCGCTGGTACCGTCCCGATACCGGTTATCTTACAATGTACAATTAGTTTAAATAACAATCGTTACTCTTTTTTTTTTTTTTTCGCCGTACCTTACAAATACATGCCACATGACCCGTACATACTTGTAAATGCGATGAAAGACAAATTGCAAGCCCCATACACCATACATACCGCGAACTAAAGATGACGAATTATACCAAAAAAAACAAAGATTGTGTTATTTCTTGCGTGTCCCGATAAGAGGATCGGGTGGTCCTGGCTGGGGAGGCCACTGGCCCGTAGCCCGCCAACCAGCAACAAGAATTTTTGTAGCGTCGGATAAATTAACCGGCTCTTTTAGCCGTCGACCTTCGTTCACGAGGAGATGGTAAATTCGAGGATACAGGTCCGGTGCCATATGACGCAAGGGATGCGCACTTTCTTGCTCACCTGCGGAGCTGTCGTTCCTGCCAGACGAGGCCGACGTCCACTGCCGGCGTTGCTGTTTCCAGTATCTGTAGCCTTCATTCCATGATTCCTCGTCCTCGATCTCGGATTCGCACTCGTCTTCTTCGTCCGGAGCGTCGCAGCCGTCCACGTCATCGTCCTTCGACTTCTTGTCGTCCTCATTGTTGTTGTTGTTGTTGTTGTTGTTGTTGTTGTCGTCGCCGCCGCCGCCGCCTCCAGGTGCACTTTGTCTGCTATCCAGGGTCATCGAAGCAGTAAGACCAGCAAGGTCGTTGCCGGAACCATGACGGGTTGTGCCGGAGCGATGATTAGATTCGTTGCGAACAGGAGCAGGGTTAACTGTGGTAGGTGACTTGGCAGCTACGACCTGAGAAACTTCAATTGGTCCGTACACGTGAGTTATGGGTCGTACGTCGATAGGGACAAACAATTCTTCAACCTGCTTGCGACTGTGTTTCCGTTTCAGTACGCGGTTGTGGAATGACGTGAGTGCAGATTGCTGCTGGACCGTGACCTTAGTCATGGGCGCCGCTGCGATGTCACCAGCAACATCCGGCGATATATGCGAACTAATCGACGCCGCAAGTGAGGTGGCAGTAAGTGGATCCATGGAGTTATCGCGCTCAAGAAAGCGAAACGATTCAAAGGCGTCTTTAACCTGGGACTTCCAGGCAGCGAGCTCGCTCAAGAAGATGTCCCGCTTTCGGTGCCGCCGGAGCGACATGTCATCGAGCAAAGCGCGTGATGACGACGTAATTGTCGAACCGGAGTCGTGCTCTGCCGCAGGCAGGCCGAAGGCAGCGACTATGCAGGTTCCTATGGCGGGAGGAGCGGCCTCGCCTTTGGCAGCAGACGTCGTGGTCGAGGCGGCACGTGCGAGATCAGCAAAGTCGGGCGACCGCGGGTTGGCAAGAAGACAGCCGTTATCTGAACAGCGAAGTTTCGAGGCCTGGGTTGCGGTTGTGGTGAGGATTGTTGTCGTTGCTGACAGCTGAATTTTGGAGCAGGAACCGATGATCTTGTTGGAGAAGAGCGACAATCGGCCGTGAGTTTGCGGGAATTTGGAGGATGGCGTCGGAGGATTGCAGTCGGCAACCGCAGCCGCGTCGCCGCAATAACTTGCGTCGGCAATGAGCGGAGGAGCAGAGGCAGGAGAAGCCGCTTGTTCCATCATCACTTTTGTTGCAAGAGAGTGTCGATTGCGGAAGACAGAAGACAGAACAAGAGCTGCTAGATGGAGGTCTTCGACAAGAAGCCCAAATCGGCTGACTTACCGAAGACCCGGCCCAGACCCTGATCCACATTCTATTAAGGGTTTCGTGTCAGCCCGCTGGCCCCGGTTTTTCGCACTTGGTCTAATATATGCAATATAATCAATCGATCATTGTGAAACCACATATTTTAGCAAATGTGTGCTGGCTTTTACGTGTCTGCAAAAATTACAGTCACCACTTCCATTGCTGCCATGCTTTGCTATTATGACAGGATTCCACTGAGTATTTCCAAAAGCGGAAGAACCAAAACACCCTAACCCCACGAGTTTAGTGCAATTGCTGGTAATTATTAAAACGTCAAAGTCAGCAGTTTTCAGGCAAATTTAACTGGGAGAGAACACTCAGGATCGGCTGTAGTCCAGTTGCCTGGACAGCCTGTTTGGTTAGCTAGCCATTGTGCAGCTTGCATTACTTCTGCAATCTGATATATTTTTAAAGTCTGGCTCGATCGATGATAATATATATCCCATACTTAGCCTGCTCATCCCTCAGTAGTCTAGCTACATATTTCGTCAAACCCACAACATGTCTAAGCAGCATATAGCATAATAGTATAGCAAATCTGATAAAGGACGACCTCACACGAGTATATAAAATATGCGATAAAGAGGCATCTTTCTGCTTTAGTGTCGACCATTATTATCCCTAACCCTGTGGATTGGTTGGCTCTTTTTCCTTTAAGTTGGTCGCACTTATCCAAGAGTTTTCTTCACACTACAAAAGTGCCGGCCCACTGCCAGCCCAGTCAATTCATTGGTCTACTTCACTATTCTCTTGCTCTGTCTCTCTGGCGCCCAATGGGCCCGCCGCTGTTGCCGACGATAACCGCACACAACACGACGACTGTCGCAGAGTCGACTCCGCAGAACGATCCCTACAGGAACGAGCAGCAGCAGTCGCCCCACCATCCACATACCCACCATCACCACCATCATCACCATCATCACCCAATGATGCAGCAGCAACACCAGCAGCAGCCGGCGACACTGAGTCAATCGGAATCTCCGGCTCAGTCTGCGCCTGGCTCTGCGCCGTCTCCGCCTGTGCTGCCGTCCATAGTCCCTCCGGGTTCCCAGAGTCGCACCCTGCCACCGTTTCGACCAGGCCGAGAGTTGCCGCCGCCCCTTCACCACCGAGTATCCTCTGGTGGTGGCATCTCCATATCCTCGATCCTTGGTGCGTCGTCACCGCCTCCGCTGCCTCAACAGTCCTCGCAATCCACCCAACAGTCAGCCCCTGCCCCTGTCTCGGCCATGGCCTCCGTCGGACCAGCCACGTCGGCAGGACGGTCGCCCTCGCCCCAGCACGAGCAGAACCAGCACGAGCAGCAGCAAGTACACAGACACTTTCACCATCATCACCACCACCATCATCACCACCTAGTCTCGCCCACGCTGGCGCCTGAAGTACCAGACGACGCCGACAAAGAGCAGCCGCAGCAACAACAGCAACCACCACCACCATCACAACAACAACAACAACAACAACAACAACAACAACAACAACAACAACAACAACAACCGCAACAACCGCAACAACCGCAACCACAACAACAACCTCAACCGCAACCACAGCCACAACCTCAACGACAACGAACCTCGCGGTCTCCCGAAAGCCAGTTCGCGACGGCATCTCCGCAGCAGTCGCAGCCGCCGGCAAGCACGACGCCGACGCCGGCAGACCATGATCACCGGCCGAGAATGAGTACGGCGTCACCGTTTACCGTCGGGCCGACCTTACCACCAGTCCAATTCGATCCAAGTTCTACTGCGCGCCGCACGACGCCGTCGACTCCGCAGTCCCAGCACGCGGTCCCAGTCGAGCAACCACCCTCTGGCCTCCCCCAAGCACAGCAGCCATTGCAGACAAACCAGCAACCTGGCCAGCCGCGGTCGCAGACAGCGCCTCAGGAATCCACCCCAGTGCGTGCCGAAGACGCTGTCGCGCGAGTCGTCAAGAAAGCAGCAGCTGCTGCCGCCTCGACCATCTCCTTCTCGGGCGAACCATCCGTTGCCGACTCCGCCAGTGGTGGGTCCGCGAACTCGTCCGTTATTGGTTCGCCGACCCTCGACGGTGATAAATCGCGGAAGAGACGGCGTCACCACCGAAATCATTCTAATCTCGTCGAGAGTGGCTTGAGTGAACTGTAAGTGACAATGTATCGATCGTTCTATAAGGCGACTAACGTTGTCCCAGGAAAAGGAGCTCTTCGTCACCACCACCCGTCTCAGTATATGACAGTATGCCAACTAGATACCAACTGCGAGTCGAGAGCACCGACGTCCTCAAGGCCGCCAATGCATTCCCGAGCTACAATCTCGGCTCGCTTGTGTACACTCCAACGCCGGAATCGCATCAGCCGATCATTCCGAGGTTAGAGGACAGAGTGAACTCGATCATTCAAATCCGGATTGCTCGAAGGTTTTTGTCAAAAAGTACCAATCCACATGTGGGCAGACGGGAACTCTGGGGTACCGATGTCTATACCGACGATTCCGACGTCGTCGCGGCAATTTATCACAGTGGATATTTGGCGCCATCTTCGGATGGTTTGAATGGCGAAAATGGCGACTGCGTAGCTACATTACGAATATTGCCACTGTTGCAAAGATACCAGGGCACGTTCCGCCATGGGATCAATTCTCGAACATGGTTAACCAGACACGATGGAGTGAGTTATCGGATCGAAAAAGTCGAATTCGTCGGAAACGGAAAAGCTGAAGATCGTGGTTGGAAAATGAAAAAACGGCGGTTGGAGGAATGGTGGATGAGCAAAGATTGGCGAGAGGAGCGATATGGGGGAGAGAATTTAAAGGATGACGAGATAATGGATACGGGTAATATGTAGCCAGGTGATGTAAGATAGTCCAAAAATGTCATTTGTTACCGCCACCTTTTCTCCTCTGGTAATAATTGCCGAGTATTCATCAGACAAATTCAATTGGCAAACATATAGTACCTAGGAGCATTTATACTGGTGAGACGTGTTAACAAAGCAGCCTTAGTCTTTTGTACATGTAAATATTACTTTTATTTGCACCTTTAGCTTGACGTGCATATTATTAATGGCTCCGCTTTCATAACTTCATATTACTCTTCCGGCTTTGCAGTGATATTAATAGGAGTAATTATCTTTTAGCGAATCTAAGTGTGCGACTTGCCGGACCGAAACGGCTCCGGCTTTAGGGTCAGGGGAGAATAACCCAGTAACAGCGAGTCGTCGAAACGAGTTGGACAGCAAGTTGTATACGTCCCCAACGGCAAGGTCGGCTTCTACGTTACGACTTACTGGTTGTTCGATTGGCCAGCTATGAAGATCACCGGCTGCTGGCATTGATCTCATGATTTGCTCACTCTAGTCAGGAAAAAAACACTCGCCACTGGCGGCCGTTCGTTAACTACGCAATAGCGATCAGCCTGTGTCAAAGTCATACAATATGCTTCTCTTCCGCACGCGGTGCAGTGTAAAAGTCGGGCAACTGCATCGATACATCATAACATACGTTCCGGCTCATGACAATGTCTTCCCGTTGCCGAAGTCGCTCTATCTGCGCGTGCGCAACACGGAGCTGTTCCCAATGCGCGCAGCCTACCTCAATGGCCCGTTTATACTCTGTGTCGACGTCAAGCCCTCACATTACGATCCTGCCGTGACGGTTACTAGCCCATACGACGAACCGTCATACGAGCCGCAAGTGAAAGCGTCACAATCTTATTACACTGAACTGAAATTAGATCCAACTAGGACAGAGCACTCGTGGACCATAGACATCGTCAGTCAGCTCATCTTCTCCTCGTCCGCGACGGTGTCATTCGAGATGTCGATCGGACGGAACCGTGATTCATTGCATATCGACACTGAAGATGGAATTTTCTCAAAATGTTTGGACGTGACGCGTCTAGACACGTCTGCGCTTTGGAGTTCGCCAAAGCCAGATCCAGATAAGGACCTGCATTTGGTAGTTGTTTCTCATGGCTTACATTCAAACACTGGCGCGGACATGCTGTTCTTAAAAGAGCAAATAGACAAAGCGGCACGACTTACGGGAGACAACGTCATTGTCCGTGGATACTTCGACAACGTATGTCGAACTGAACGGGGCGTAAAATACCTCGGTAAGCGATTGGCCCAGTATATTGCGACATCGTTGCGAGAGCCAAACGTCAAAAAAATATCATTCATTGGACACTCTCTGGGCGGTCTAGTCATGACGTACGCCATTGCCTTTCTACACGCGCATTATCCTGATTTCTTCGACACGATCGAGCCAGTCAATTTCGTCGCGCTAGCGACTCCGTTTCTTGGCCTTTCAAACGAGAACCCATTATACGTCAAGTTCGCCCTGGATTTTGGTGTTGTCGGAAAAACTGGCCAGGATTTGGGATTGACGTGGAAACCTTCATCACCGTTCGCGTCCTCGATCGTGTCGAAGCCGTTGTTGCGCATTTTGCCGACTGGTCCCGCTGCGGAGATTTTGAAGCGATTCAAGCGACGGACCGTGTATGCCAACGCTGTCAACGACGGTATAGTGCCGTTGCGGACATCAGCCTTGTTATATCTCGACTGGCGCGGTCTTGCCAAGGCAAACCAGGCGCAAAGGGGCGAGAAGGTAGAAAGTAACAATAGTTCCAGTCAAGTCGACATTGTCAAACCAGAAGCCGCAGTAGAACGTCAACAGGATGCTACCGGTGAGATTGAGGAGGAAATAGTTCAGGATCAACCGGGTGTCCTGAAAGCTGGTTTGCATCGGCATCACACCTATCCGTCCCATATCATCGTGGACGTGTTGAAGCCGCTGCAGGTTACATTGTCGCTCTTGCGTTCCCCGACAATGATCCGTCGAAAGCCGAGTAAGATTTATAACCGCAGCCAGACGGTGAATGTCCGTGATGTTGACGACGATGAGGATGACAAGTTGGTCCCGCTGCCAAAAACCTCCGTGTTTGAGTCTGTTCCGTCACTTTTAAATCCACCCTTGCCGCCAGATAATTTTATCCTTGACGTTAAGTCTCGGCCAACGACAATATTTCACGACCGGATATACTATCCAGAAGACCTGCCCCACGAGCAAATCTCTCGACGGGAGTCGTCCAAACTATCGAGCGAATCAGACTTTGCCGAAGTGGCGTCTAGCAATGGGAGCAGCAAGGTCGAAAAAGCGCGAGTGGAGGAGAAAATTGCGAGATCGTGGCATGATAATATGACGTGGCGAAAAGTTTTGGTCCAGTTGGAGCCAGACGCTCATAATAATATTATTGTCCGGCGGACATTTGCAAATGCTTACGGGTGGCCCGTCATTGAGCATTTGATCGAGCATCATTTCGTCAATCCGTATGATCCAGAAAAGCGATCAGCGAGTTCTGACAATACGGCGAAAGTAGAGGAAATCGAGAACAATGACGCGGACGCTGTAAACAATGTGAACGGGGATCTCGATCAAGGCCAAGAGGCACTGTTGACAAGCCTTGAACGTGGAATGACTCAGGACTCAGTATCTTCCGCTCGAACTACTGTCACGAGTTGGGACGATACCGCTTTCGAAGTCAGCGAAGATGAGTATGATGAGTATGACGAAGATCAAAATATCGACGAGAATGTCGAGGCCAAAATTGACTCCGTGGCGTCGTCTTCGTCGTCAATGCAACCACCTGGTGACGTGATTGCATCCGAATATTCTTACCAGCAGTCGTTTTCGGCCTTTGTAGGCTATCTCTCAGAATGGTCGCCTATGCGGCTATATTCGGGCCTGGCTGGCGGCGATGACGGTAATAAGAGCGACCACACCATTACACCTACACAGAGCAAATCGGACGACGTAGTAGCTACGTCATAATGAGGTTGGATACGAGAGTGTTTTTTTATTGGTACTGGATGGCGGTGTTTATACGTTCGGTGTGGATTTCTAGAAGTCGAATGATTGAATGCCTGGTGCCGTTGTGGTGTTTTGGTTAGGATTGTCGTTGCGTTACGCATTAAAATTAATTAATATCTTCATTGTAAACAACTTCATGCCGCCCGGATGTAGCATCACTGAAAAGTCTTGATTTGCGGGTTGCTGAACCCCGCCATTGTACGACCAGCATGAAGGCCACCAGTAATAGTTGATCTGTATACCATTGACATTGAGACATGCTACGCATGTCACCATGAGTCACCCTCTACACGATAGAAAGTTTATGAGCGATGACTTTTATTCTCCGATCTAAAGAATTCTATGACAAACGAGGAGGCAGGTTTTGTCAAAAGTTAATCCTGAGATGACAGCTGTGCGGCTCAATTGACGTTAGAGACAGAGCCGCTGCCGGTGCGGCACTCAGGACCAGGCACAATAATAGAAATTTATAGCAGTTTAAATATATTATCCTTTCATATCTTAACGTTTGATGTTTGTGAACAGTTGCTGTTATATCCTGAATATACATACAAAATGCTTTGGTACTGCGTAATATTTGCTATTGTCCTAGGTGGCCTCGTGGCCTAGTTTCTACTGCGAGGCAAGACCAAAAAGATTACCTATATCGATTCAATCAAGCATCTTTCGACTGAACATCCCGTTATACGAGCACTCCGGGATTTGATCAATCGAGATGGAGCAGGGTCGTGGCCACCGCGAAGCTTATATGGAACCAGTTGGCCTTATGCGCAATATCCTTTCCATGTCGTAAATACAGAGCTTTCACCTTTCCTAGCCACAGAAGACATGGCTTCGGAGGAGGCTTAACCTGGAACTGGCCCGAATCAAATCGTATCGTGCACATGCAAGAAGACTACTGAGTGAAAAGGTCAACATAGAAGCAGCAAGACAAGCTTTAAATTTGCCTTTACCTCCCGAGGTATACAACGGCTGTTTTGCGTGTATCGCAATATCACGACATGCATACCGGTAAGATACTCTATAGCCTTCTAGTTACCAGACTAGCTAACAACTCACTAGATGGGCAATCGTCCCCATAGTCAAAATCGCGCAGGAAGAAACAGTAGTTGAATTTCCACCCGAACTCGACATGGCCTGGGATTTCCTCCGGCAGCGATATGGAGTCACATCTCCTGGTGGAAATGTTACGTCCAAATTTTATTGCAATTACGACGCCAATGAAATCTCGCGTATGCATTCAATGCGGGATTGCCGGAAGTGATCCGTTCGGCAGAATATCACTTTGGGCATATATTCCCGGCCATGAAGAAACAGGTAAGACAATTCATTCCTACAACCTTCGTCACGTCGACTTGCTCAAATCTAAAATCATCATTATTCTGTAGGGTGTTCCAATATACTACCACATGGTCATAGCCATGCCATCGTTCGAACGCAGCAATCGAGAAGAGACTCTGAAACACCTGAAATCAGTCAACGAACACTTCAAACCGACACTGAATATTTGTTTTACTCCTTGGTCGACGCAAAAGTGGCTAGGAAGTACTGGATGCGATATGTCCAAGGGATTCAATGATGGATGGCCGGTAACATGGTGGATGATAAATATATATTGAATATGACGGGCTATCTGGAAACCAGTTATTGCTGTTACATTGAATGGACGTCTTCCTTGGACTCGATCCTTACCTGCCTACCGAGAACACGTTGCGGTATATTCCTCGTCTGCAGAGGGAGCTCACCACGGCATTCGCTCAGCATAGCTTCCGACACAAGGCAGAGAAAGCCAATGATACCCGTATAATTGCTGAGATGGACGCTATTGCTAAGCAGGCTTCGTGTACGTTTCGATTTCTTGCGAGTGCTTACGAAAACAACTGATATGACATGAACAGCTTTTTCAAGCCTCGCATCGCGCCCGAGCCACTCCGTTATTTAACTGTTCCAGCTCCGGAACGGTCGATCATGACCGCTGGAGAGCGAACGTAATTCAGAATAAAAGCAGCAATCCACTTTTTGGATGTTATGTTGCTAAAGCGATTCCAACAGACTAGATAGTCGTGAGCATTTTGTAAATTTAGCAATCTTTTGCCGTTCAAATTTCACTGGGTGTGTCGAGGTGATTTGTCAATGGTTGTAAGATGTGTATAACAATCATCATGGGGAAAGGGGAACACGCATGTTTGATAGTGCTGATCCCAATCTTGCCGACCATTTCTTCAAAGATGCTTCCGCGTACTACGGATCCAAGCAGCGAGGGAACCACCCACGCTCGACCCAGAAGATCCCAC